>JAJJWW010000544.1:600000-1068687 GCA_023531295.1 Papaver armeniacum
TATTCTCAAGGCGCCGGGTACACGGTTGAGCCAAGAGTGCACAGGGCATTTGAAGTGTCTCGGCCATTCTTGGCAAGTCTTGGTATATGCTGCACTCGGCCCGAAGAAAACTCCACTTAGGGTGCAGTCTCGTAACCATAAACCATATAGGTATAAGGGATAAGAGGCTGCGAAAACAATCTTGGTTGTTGTTAAGACCGGATGGGAGGAGCTAGTCTTGTATGGCCGATGTACGCCTCCTTGAAAGGGCAACCGGGGATAAGATAAGGGCGGCTGATCGCTGTCGTAAGCGACACAAATATAATTACACTTTCTTACTACTCAAAATATAAATATAGCAAGGGCAAGAAAGGATCGATCCCACAGAGAGGTCTAGGTTGTCAAATTATTATGGTTTCCTATATAAAACACCCGAAAGAATTTCTGATTGTGTAAATAAAAATAAACAAAAAGCAAATAAACAAAAGGAAACAAATAAGATAGAAGAGATATTGGTTAAGGATTTCGTTTTCATTCACTAACATGCTTTTCACAATAACTAGAATTGATATTTAATCTCAACTTTTATCAAAGACCCTAGAATACCTTGATCGCAAGAATATCCCGCAAATCTCCTCATGTCATCAACAAACACATTAAAAGATGCGAATATGAATTCTACCTAAAGGAACAACCTAACGTGTAAAAGCACTAATCAAGTTTAATTCCCTAGATGCGTTAAGTTCTATGAAATCGTGCCAATCAAAGCAATTGAACGTGGAAAGCGCACTAATTCAATTTAACAAAGGTTACGATTCACATATGATCATAAGAATATATCACTACAAACTATAATCATATTATGCTACTTATATTCAAGGAATATCACTTTTGCGTATAATAAACCCTAAACTAGCAATAGATGTGATTAGAAGTTCTACCAATTTGCAACTTGACAAAACAATCAATCAATCATGAAACAATATTTCCAGAGAATTGCAAACGATAATTATGAGACAAAACTAATATATTGAATCAAAGAATCATGCTTTGTGAAATCCAACTATTCCATAACCAAAAGATAATTAGGTACTCATATTCATGGAGTTCATCACAAGAAGAAAAAGAAGTCTCATGTTTCAAAACCCTAGAATAAAGTAGAGGAAAAAGAATTAGAAAAGATATAAGATATCCCATAGATAATAAAAGTCTTCTCTTTATATAGCTCCACTCCTTCCAAAACTAGGTTTTGTCTTCAAAGTCCATTAGTTGGAAATTCACCCGGCCCACCATGGAGAGAAACCCGTGTAGAAATTATGTCCCAAAA
Source organism: Papaver armeniacum (assembly GCA_023531295.1). Taxonomy (NCBI): domain Eukaryota; kingdom Viridiplantae; phylum Streptophyta; class Magnoliopsida; order Ranunculales; family Papaveraceae; genus Papaver; species Papaver armeniacum. Next base: position 601,307 of record JAJJWW010000544.1, read on the forward strand.
ACGCCGCCGGAAAACCGGGATTGTGGCTCTAATCCCGCCGGAGACGTCGCCGAAAATGTCTCGGAGTAACCGGCAAAGTCAAACCGCCACCGGTCAACGGTCGGGACCGGTCGGGTCAAACCGGTCGGATCGGGTCGAACCGAGTCCATTCGGGTGAGTCGTGGTCTAAGTCGGGCATTGAGTCGTGGTCCGACTGGTCCAGGCCTAGGCCATGTTGCATGTGCCGTAATAGTTCGGCCAAGTTGGCCATGCCTTCCCGCCTGCCATGATGGCTATTTCTTCACAAACATTTCAAAGACACTTGCCCGCACATTCCCTTCAAGCCCGTAATTGCAATCCCGCCAACCTTATTTCCTCTTTCTCACCCCGCAATGCTTCCCGAAATGCCTGTAATATCTCGGTGCCATCCCACACCCGCACTTCTAGTTCACGCCCATCTTCTCCTTGCCCCGAACCACCAACCTCATTGCAGTGCGATCCCTCTTGTAACACTAACAACTCAATAGCGCCAGCTCTTCCTACCTTGCCCATTAGCTCCACACAATTCCATCTAATCCCCGAGTTCTTCTCCGGCTCGAGCATCACGAACTCGAACACCACAAGTCGACGACTCCTCGAACTTCGGTTCTCGTTAACCGCATAAGGTATCAATGTATCAAGCCTCAAGCATTCTTCCGGTATATTCGAAAACCAACAACAAGACCTCAACAAGCATCCCATTTGAACCATTCAAACCTCGAAGAAAGCTCTTAAAACTCCAAGCATTGCCTCACTCAAACCCCAGTGTAATCATACCACCCGCATTCCTACCATTTCCCGCAATCCATGGCAAAACAAGATCACTACCTTGTCAGCTCAAGGTTAACACGCCCAACACCACGTAACCCATTCAATTCATTCATCAGGCCTCTATGCCACCAAGCTGCAACTCAACCAAATCCACCGCAGCACCAATTCTCCATTGCCCATCTCCCACACTTCACTCGCTTTGCCCGGACTTGTCCATCATCCCGCAATGACTCGAGGCACTCTCTACAGCCCTGTACCTCCCGAGTTGCAACCACTCCATCTCGGGTAGCACCATGCTAATTCCATTTGAATCACAAAGATCAAACAACAACCCATCTTAGCAACTCCAGCTTTCTCCTTGTTTATCAACAACCCACAAACTGGAATAGATTCAACCCTGAATAGCCTAACTTCGTTTCACTTCCAATTTTAGCACCGACCCATCCATCAATCACATAACCCCTCGGATTTGAGCGAAGCCCTCTCGAGTTCTTCAATTTTTCTTTGTATCAACATCATTTCTTTCTCCCTTTCCCGGTACTCGACTCAATCAAAGAACATCGGTGGAACAATCGATTCTTGGTTCTCCGATTCATTTCATCAATTCTGATTCCCCTTCTTGTTCTTCTTCCCATCTCAAACTCAATTCCTTCACTCAATCAACTTCTCGTAATTCTACCACGAACCCATCTCGATTCAATCAGTATTTCTCTCTTGATTCACTTCTCCTCTCACCATTTGATTCTTCCCTAATCCAGAAAGCGAACAACAGATCCCAATCAAACCCCGGCATGAAGTCATCTTCGATTTCTTCTCTACCATCGACGGCAGAAGTAGTCACCCATCTCTCGATCTCTACAAAGTCTACTCGATTTCATTTCTTATCTCTCGGCTTTACTCAAAGCAGCAATCGTTGCTCTTTCGCCCTTCATTTCATTCGGGTGAAACCATGATTGAGAAGAATGAGAGTTTCTCGAGATAATTAGGTTATTTGGGTGGATGGTTACACCCCAAGGATATGGACCACCCCACTCATTAGATAAGGGCCATCCCGATTAGCGACCCCTTAACCGCAGCTGGTCTCGTGTCTAATATTCCTCCCAAAAAGAGTCGCCCCTTAACGCTGGCTCGGCTTCCGATAGTGTCGCCAATGAAATGACCTTTTTGCCCTTTCACCTCCAAGTTCTTGTTTTGCTCATAACTTCTTCATACGAACTCAGAATGACTCCGTTCTTTCGCCATCGTCTTCATCTTCTCGTCCTCTACACAATGAAAAGTAGAAATCTTGTATTTGAACGAGTTCCAATTGGTCTTTTTGCTCCAAATGACTCCATTGCACCTAATGAACCCAAAAGCACACATAAGATACATAATTCACACGAAAACTCGCAAAGAAAGCATAAATACTAGATATTAAATACGGTGTATTCTACACCTATCGATTCCCCCACACTTAGACTTTGCTAGTCCTCGAGCAAATCAAACAAAACAAAAAATAAAATACAACAACTCCGTGTCGTCGAGGCTACGGTCACTTTTAGCATAAATAACAAGCCTTTAAACCCCTAGGTGTCCCTAGTGGACGAGTTATAGTCTCGTGAAGGTTTACTAGAGATCTACCTACAAAACCTATATTCCAAACTCTGTCTATTCGTGACAAATCAATGAACGAATCCAAATTGACTACAGGAGGAGATACCGTGCAAATTCAATTCAATTATTAGTAAATAAACTCTAATTAGATAGTCGAACAAGCCACAATACTCGGAAACTAACAACCACAATCACAATGAAAAGATTAAGAAGATGGATAAAGATGTAGATGTTGGCGGATATTCACAAGTGTTCGATGTTTCCATATCTGTCTCAAGGTCACGTTTAAGATGAACCTAATCCTATTGGATTGAGCCACTGGTGCTGAATGCTACATCAATCAATTGGCATATACAAGGGAACCAAAAGTGACTTTATTCAACACAATAATATAAATATTTTTTTTTTTTTTTTTTTTTTTTTTTTGATTGGATCAAACTGGATCCAATTTTTTTTTTTTAGACGGCATGATTAGATCTTTAGGATCCAAGCGCATGCTTCTTGTCGGCAAGTACATGATAGTTGCCTTGGATCCCGCATTCCACGCTTGTTTAGGCGACGGAGACGGGGACTACGTTTCACACATACTGCTATTCCCAAGTGTCTTTTTTTATTCCGTTTTGGTCTAATTGATCGGTCCTTTTTTTTCTTTTTCATATATATTTTTTTTTTTTTTTTTTTTTTTCAAATTTTTTTTCTTTTTCGTAACTCAACCACTCTATTTCATCATAGCAGTAATAACACGTCGATTTTTAGTGACCCACCAAAGCACTTAGAGAATAATAGATAAATATGGAAAAATAAAAATAGAATGTGATATGGTGATATTCCGAGATATGGTAACAACTATCATGTTAATTTGTGATTTCTGAGCTATATTCGTCCCCTTTTAGTTAATTAGTTCCTCAACTCCTGCATTCAAAATGGTTCCATCCACTAATGGTGTCAAAAACAAACATATAAATGCTCCCCCACACTTAAACTTCACATTGTCCTCAATGTGTAAAACCGAAAGTTCTGAATTCTGACGCAACAGCAGAGAAAACGCAAAAACTGTGCAAATTGGTAAGGAATTTGGAAAAACTCCATTTCACAAAAGTTGTTCATCTACGTGTTTTCTACACAGTGTCAAAATTTCACAGTGTTTCGATAAACGGTCTGACAGTTATGGTCTCTGGACTGAACTACGCGCAATCTGAATTTTCTGACGAAAAAGGTATTCGGCATAATTCTCTTCTAAGATAGATTACGGACTCAATGAAATTAACCATAGGGATGCAAATATGATATAAAAACAGTAAAAAAATAAATAAACGAAACAAAAATAAAATGCAAAAGGATAAGAAATACAAAACCGGTGGGTTGCCTCCCACTTAGCGCTTGTTTTAAAGTCGACGGCCCGACGATATCCTTGCAAGATTCATTCCCCATACACCAATAATCGGAAAAGTTGGGGATCCGTCCATAGAACCTGTTTTGCAAACACTAGCTTCACACAAATATTAGTATAATAAAGCAAAAGTGAAGCTATGAACCGATAAAAGCTTCCCCACACTTATTCTTGTCCACACATGGAAGTGTAAAAAGAATATAGAAGTCGGGTACCTCCACGGTTTCGGTTCCATAACCTGCATAGTATGAGAATCAAGTGTCTCTAATGGCGGAAAACGAGAAACAAAGTCAGTCAACAATATTCTCAAGCACATACATTCAAACCAATAAGAGGTAAAGGAGAAGAAACAATAGGTAAAGGGTTAGATAAACCTTTCACAATCTCTTGTATTACGAAATCCTCTTCATCCTTGAAAATTCAAGTGAATTATTCACCTCTTGTGTATCATGGTCCTCTATCAAACCTTGCAACCATTCTTCGTCCGTTTCTGCCGTAACCAAAGTCTCGACATAAACATCATCATTACAATCATTTGCAAGCTCAATTGGGTCTTCCATAATATTGGTCATAACGGTCTCATTCTCAACATACTCCTCTTTATTAGACTCACACCTTGTTGCAAAGAAGTTGTGTAACACACTAGTTTCATCATACTCAATTACCTTTTGAATAGGTAGTTGATCATTATAAAGATCAATAGTTGAGTCAACTACACTAATGTCATCAAATATCTCCAAAGGTCGGTCCTTTTTAACACATTCATCTTCGTTTTCATCTTCAGACTCACCATAAGAAGAATCGTCGTCGGTTTCCCAACCCTTATCACGACGTCGTTTAAGTTCCATATGAATGGTCCTACTAATTTCATTGACTAGCTCTTCCGAGGCTCCATCATCTTCCAACTTGTATAATTTCTGCGCAAGTCTCTTGACGTTCACACGCTTACCACCATTGACTACAATATGTTCTCTTTCCCATGACTCTTCTCTTTGAATGGGTGAATGATCATAACTACGATCTGGAGTCGGGTAAGAAGAAATATTCCAAAAATTGGTTTGTGCGACGTTCTCTCTATCACGGTCAAGTTGGTCTAGCCTTTGTTGCATGTCTTGTAATCCATTCAAAATCTGCATACAACTCGAATAAAGCCAATTAGATGTAGAATTATCCCACCTAGGTGCTTGACTTACATACCCACTACAAGGTTGTTGTTGGTATGTATGAAAATCACCATAAGGTTCTCTAGGATATGCATCATAGCCAATAAATTGGTTTTGATTGCATCCCATAGATGGTGGGCAATTTTCATAGTGTTGAGGAGGTTGAAAATCATATCCATTGCTCCAATATGCTCCTTCCATAGAAATAAGCACCCGAAATAATTCCCAAAGCAAAGTTAAAAAAAAACTCAGAAAATAAGAAAAAATAAAAATAAATAAAAATAAAACAAAAACTAAATACAAAAATAAGAAACCAAAAACAATTAACAACCACGCCTCCCCAAAGAACGGCGCCAAAATTTGATCGTCGTAGTAAGCGACACAAATATAATTACACTTTCTTACTACTCAAAATATAAATATAGCAAGGGCAAGAAAGGATCGATCCCACAGAGAGGTCTAGGTTGTCAAATTATTATGGTTTCCTATATAAAACACCCGAAAGAATTTCTGATTGTGTAAATAAAAATAAACAAAAAGCAAATAAACAAAAGGAAACAAATAAGATAGAAGAGATATTGGTTAAGGATTTCGTTTTCATTCACTAACATGCTTTTCACAATAACTAGAATTGATATTTAATCTCAACTTTTATCAAAGACCCTAGAATACCTTGATCGCAAGAATATCCCGCAAATCTCCTCATGTCATCAACAAACACATTAAAAGATGCGAATATGAATTCTACCTAAAGGAACAACCTAACGTGTAAAAGCACTAATCAAGTTTAATTCCTAGATGCGTTAAGTTCTATGAAATCAGGCCAATCAAAGCAATTGAACGTGGAAAGCGCACTAATTCAATTTAACAAAGGTTACGATTCACATATGATCATAAGAATATATCACTACAAACTATAATCATATTATGCTACTTATATTCAAGGAATATCACTTTTGCGTATAATAAACCCTAAACTAGCAATAGATGTGATTAGAAGTTCTACCAATTTGCAACTTGACAAAACAATCAATCAATCATGAAACAATATTTCCAGAGAATTGCAAACGATAATTATGAGACAAAACTAATATATTGAATCAAAGAATCATGCTTTGTGAAATCCAACTATTCCATAACCAATAGATAATTAGGTACTCATATTCAAGGAGTTCATCACAAGAAGAAAGAGAAGAAACTTCATGGTTCTAAACCCTAGAATAAAGTAGAGAAGAAAAGAATTAGAAAAGATATAAGATATCCCATAGATAATAAAAGTCTTCTCTTTATATAGCTCCACTCCTTCCAAAACTAGGTTTTGTCTTCAAAGTCCATTAGTCGGAAATTCACCCGGCCCACCATGGAGAGAAACCCGTGTAGAAATTATGTCCCAAAACGCTCGCCGGAAAATCAGGGATTGTGGCCGGAATCCCGCCGGAATCGTCTAGGAAAATGTCTCAGTGTAACCGGCAAAGTCAAACCGGCCACCGGGTCAACGGTCGGGACCTGGCCGGGTCAAACCGGGTCGGATCGGGTCGAACCGAGTCCATTCAGGTGAGTCGTGGTCTAAGTCGTGGCATTGAGTCGGTGGTCCGACCGGTCTAGGCCTAGGCCATGTTGCATGTGCCGAATAGTTCGGCCAAGTTGGCCATGCCTTCCCGCCTGCAGCCATGATGGCTATTTCTTCACAAAGATTTCAAAGACACTTGCCTGCACATTCCCTTCAAGCCCCGTAATTGCAATCCCGCTAACCTTATTTCCTCTTTCTCACCCCCGCAATGCTTCCGAAATGCCCGTAATATCTCGAGGCCATCCCACACCCGCACTTCTAGTTCACAGCCCATCTTCTCCTTGCCCTGAACCACCAACCTCATTGCAGCCTGCGATCCTCTTGTAACACTAACAACTCAATAGCGCCAGCTCTTCCTACCTTGCCCATTAGCTCCACACAATTCCATCTAATCCCTGAGTTCTTCTGGCTCGAGCATCACGAACTCGAACACCACAAGTCGACAGCTCCTGAACTTGATTCTCGTTAACGGCATAAGGTATCAATGTATCAAGCCTCAAGCATTCTTCCAAAGATATTCGAAAACCAACAACAACAGCCTCAACAAAGATCCCATTTGAACCATTCAAACCTGAAGAAAGCTCAGAAAACTCCAAGCATTGCCTCACTCAAACCCCACTGTAATCATACCACCTGCATTCCTACCATTTCCTGCAATCCATGGCAAACAAGCATCACTACCTTGTCACTCAAGGTTAACACAGCCAACACCACGTAACCCATTCAATTCATTCATCAGGCCTCTATGCCACCAGCTGCAACTCAACCAAATCCACTGCAAAGACCAATTCTCCATTGCCCATCTCCCACACTTCACTCTGCTGCCCAGGACTTGTCCATCATCCCGCAATGACTCGAGGCACTCTCTACACTGCACCTCCCGAGTTGCAACCACTCCATCTCGGGTAGCACCATGCTAATTCCAGCTGAATCACAAGATCAAACAACAACCCATCTTAGCAACTCCAGCTTCTCCTTGTTTATCAAAGAACCCACAGCTGGAATAGATTCAACCCAGAATAGCCTAACTTCTGTTTCACTTCCAATTTTAGCACCGACCCATCCATCAATCACATAACCCCTCGGATTTGAGTTAAGCCCTCTCGAGTTCTTCAATTTTTCACCGTATCAACATCATTTCTTTCTCCTTTCCTGGTACTCGACTCAATCAGCAACATCAGTGGAACAATCGATTCTTCAGTTCTCCGATTCATTTCATCAATTACAGATTCCCCTTCTTGTTCTTCTTCCCATCTCAAACTCAATTCCTTCACTCAATCAACTTCTCGTAATTCTACCACGAACCCATCTCGGATTCAATCTGTATTTCTCTCTTGATTCACTTCTCCTCTCACCATTTGATTCTTCCCTAATCCAGAGCAAAGAACAGATCCCAATCAAACCCCGGCATGAAGTCATCTTCGATTTCTTCTCTACCATCGATTTAAGTAGTCACCCATCTCGATCTCTACAAAGTCTACTCGATTTCATTTCTTATCTCGGCTTTACTTTCGGCAACCGCTGCTCTTTTCGCCCTTCATTTCATTCGGGTGAAACCATGATTGAGAAGAATGAGAGTTTCTCGAGATAATTAGGTTATTTGGGTGGCGGCACCCTCCATTAGGGAGCTGATAAGTGTCAAAAGACGCAAATGTCATGAGGCTTTATTTTCGCAAGAGAATTTAGGCTTGTCATATTTGTGCGATGATCCTGAAGAGGCACTAATACTAACGCGAAGATAAGGCGAGATCAATGGGTTTTTGCATGAAAAGGCAAAAATGTCCTGCGATTTCGTCGCAAAAGACGATAATGTCATGGGATTTTACACTCGCAAGAGTATTTAAACCCATCATATTGTCGCAGATAAAATATCCCGCAGAGGAAAAAATACTTAACAAATGATAAGACAAGGTCAATGGGTCATTACATGAAAATGTAAAGACGTCCTGCTATTTTGTCGCAACGAGGGGTGGCGAAATAAGACCTTTAATTAGGAAGGCAAAATAAGACCACACAATCAATGATAAGACAAGATCAATAGATTTCTTCATTTGTGAGGATATCTTGCGATCTTGTCGCAATGATGAACTTCAACATAACTAAAGGTAAGCGAATAAGCTTGCGAGATTAAAATTGCAAATCTAAAATGAGATAGAAAGAGAAGATAAGAGATTGTTCATCAAAGGATTTGGTCTTTCCAAAAAGTCAACAAAAATTGAAAAGCATCTCATACAAAAAGTCATGCAGAAAGAGAGACTGAAAGATATAAAATTATAAGAGTAACTTAATTTTCTACATCGATATTCTCGGCAACAGGAGATGATAAATGTTCTTCATTAGGATTCTCAGCTTCATAAAGATCCTTCTCGACAAGTTCATTATTTGCTATATCTTCACAGCTTTCATAATCATAATCACTATCAGGAGAATTAGGAACTTCATCATCTCCAACTTCTAAAGGTGCAACAGTGACATGTTCAAGGGATTTAGAGAGTAAGATCTCATTCACCACAACTTCAGCTTTGGGATGAAATTGACGAAGAAGTGCCTTTTGTTGATTCCTACTTTGGACATCTTTAAGATGGCTGAGATAATTAAGTCTCCTCGCGGCCCGATCACGAGAATGGGCAAGAGTAGCAACCAGAATCGTATTTTCCTTGCGAATCTTGGCATGGGAGGATTCCAAAGTAGACAGAGAAGTGCGAAGATCTTTCTCAGATTCTGCGAAAATATATAAGAACAGCAAGGTTAAGATTAAAAAATAATGAAAGAAATTAGAAAGGAAAAACGGTGGTTGAGGCAGTCAAATTTTATGACTACCTTCCTTTTGCGAGATAAGATGTTGGGTCAAGGCAAAGCAACTATTCTCCAAATGATCCATAGCAGTATCAAAATCATCACCAACAAGACCTTTTAATCGAGAACGCAAGCTTTTTTCATTAGAAATCAGTAAATTATTCTCCTTCGCAAGGGAGGAATGAGATTCTTTTAACTTAGTATATTCATCCTTGAGCTGTTTTGTTTTCACACTTAGGGTTATTCTACCATGAATAAGCTTATCTCTTTCGGTTGTGGTTTCTTTGAGTTTATCTTTCAAAGAGCAAATAGATTGTTCTTGCTCATTCAATGCTTTTCGACAAACACCAAGTTGTCATGAGGATATAGCCACTTTATCCAACAAAGCTCGCTTCTCTCGGGACAAAGTTCCATTTTAATCTGATAAGGTTTCCAATTCCAAATTAGATTTAGTCAAAGAATATGACATATGCGACAATTCGCTACTTAATAATTCTTGTTTCTGGACTAAGTAGGCGTTTTCTTGGGTAAGATTATTTATCTGGTCAACAGAATACGTATGAAGGTTATCTAATCGGTTATATTGCTCCATCCAAGCATCTCTTTCTGTTCGAGTTTCTTCCGCGATAGATTCCACTTGATATATCTCCATTTTACGTTTCTGATTCAAAACTTTAAAGGCGAACAAAGTCTTCAAAAAAAAAAGGGAGGAAAGAATACCTTTCAGTTCTTCATTCTTCTTGCGAAGATTATCGCGATCCAGTGAAGTATTATGAAGGCTATTCTTCAAGGTCTTAATTTCTTGTTCCAGGGATGCTCGCGACATGGTATCGGAACCAAAATACTTACTCAAAGATTCATAAACACTAGACCTGACAAGATCAGTGGAGATTTTCTTAACATCATTCATGGTAGTTGATAAAACTTTAAAAGCTATATCCATCCCTTCTAAATTTTCTTTAGTAAGAGAGATAGATTCAGAGGAAGAGGAAATGATGGAAGAAGAGGCAAAGGCTGAGTCATCCTTAGTCATAAGAATGCCAATTGGAGGAGCTTGATCAACAAGGGAAGATGAGGTAGAGGCATTAAGAGTAAAAGTGGAGAGGGGAACATTCTGAAGAATTTCATTAACGGAAAATTCAGGGACTAATTTGTCAGGCGAGTTCATCGCAGGAGAAGGTGATTTGTCATGAGAAGAAGGAATTGGGTTATCTTGCGAAGATGCCGCAGGAGAAGTAGTAAATTTAAACCCAGGAAAAGTAATGGCAGGTGCGACAGGTTTAAAGTGGCGAGGTTTCTTGGGAGATAAATTAATATCTTTGTCGTCCTGCGAATAACAAGTTAAGTAAGAAACAGAGGCAACAATATTGTTATTAAAAGGGTAAATGTTTCTTAATACCTTGTCATTCGCAGTCTTTCTCTTGGAAGCAAAGGATTTCGGCTGCGAACTCTTGGGAATATTAGGATTTGTAACGGTGGATTTGGTGCTAGACTTGTCCTTGCTAAAACAAAAAGGGGAAAAGTATCAGAACAAAACTATTTCATAAGAAAAGATCAATCAACGAAATGATTAAATTTAACAAAGTTTGCAAACCTTGATGCCATGGAAACAGTAGCAGAAGAATTACAGCGGAAAGACGATGAAGAAGACGGTGAAGAAAAACAGCAGAAGAAAATTGCAGACAGTAAAGAAGATGAAATAAGAGGAAAGAAGGATTTTCATGGGAAATTCTCCCTTAAATAGACAGGAAAAGAGTAACCGGATAGCATTAAAAACTATCGGTAAAAAGGGAATTTTAGACACGTGTAAGCGGTCATCCCTAAATGCACGGAACCTTGCTGACAAAAAAAAAAAAATTTGGTAAGAAATAGACGATCGCAATATTTCAAAGTGTAATATCGCAAACCCAAATATGACTTCGCAGAGCATTAAAAGAATGATGTAGCATATGATATCAGTATAATTCATGAGGAAAGTATGGGCAACCTGCGAAATTACAGAATGAACCTGCGAGGATATAAGCTCATAGCATGAGGCAAAGAACATGGAACGAAAGCTACGCATGATGGATTTTTAATACTTCTTACATTTAGAGGATTAAATACTTCTTATATTTCTTCAAGAATATTTCATACTTTGGGATGATATTTTTAAAATCACTTCTCAAAGCTTCGGAATTTCGCAAAAGAATAGAGGCAAGTACGTACTTTTCAAGTCCAATATTCTTTCGCTCGTTCCTTCATCAACAAAAATCAAAGACTAAACGGATTTTTTCTCAAAAATTGCTCTTCGAGCAATATTCAAGAAAAAAGAGGCAAGATGTAGGAGCAGAATATCGCGACATCAATACTTCACGAGATTAATAAGCGACTACATTGCGAAGGCGTCGCAGGTAAGAAATATAAATGACGCAATAGATGACGAAAACCATAACATGAGAAAAGTGTGAAGACTCGGTAAGATTTAGGAGTGTCGCAAGGAAAAACGTTTATAACACTCGCGACACTTCGCGAGTTATTCCCGAAAATAAAGGACATCTTAGGTGTCATCCACTGTGTATTACCCTATATAAAGGGTTGAATTAGTCTGTTGTAGGGAGAGTTCTTTTTGAAATTGTTAAGCAAGTCATGAGGAGAGAGAAAATCTAGAGTGATTGTAATTTCTTTAGATCTGATATATCTATCCTTGTAAACATTTCGAGAAGCTTATCAATGAAAGTATATAATTAATCATCTTCAAATGTGTTAATTGAGCAAATTCTAGTGAGGGGTGTAGTGTGGGATTTCCTGCAACTACATTTGTTTTGCAGGTTTTATTGCAATTAATGTTGATTTTTATTCAGTTGATGAGATTATTATATTTTTTCAGGTTTGTTTCTATTGTTTTCATTCATTTTTTTGTATGATCTGATAGTGCATTTAATAAATATTGTTCAATATCAGTTTTTATGAATGTATTTTTCCTTTTTCTTGTATATGATGTAACATTGCATATCTACTATACTCTTTTTATAGAAGTTCATTCATGTGAACAAGTTTCCTTGTTGTTTGTTTCATTAATTATTTATGGTATGATAGTGCATATTAGCTATACTCTTCAATACAAGTTCAGTCATGTTTTCTATTTGGATTCAAATGTATTCGAAGTCGTCCAAACTCTCGTCATGAACCGGGAGGTCCTATTTGAACTGAAGCTTGAACTGAATTTGTTCGTAATCAATTTCTAAATCACAGTGCATATACCCTATACTACGGAAAAATCACAATGCATATAATATGTATTACTGAAAAAGCAGTGCATAATCACTGCGTTCCAGAGATAAAGAATAGTTTTTGTGTTGTCATAGTAGTAGTAACTTGTATGCATTAATGGGTGGCTAAAAAAGATCAAGAGAAAAACCAATGTTGGCGAAGGAGACTCAGATTGACAGTCACAACTGTTATTTATCACTTCACTTAGTATAGTGTCTTTTCAATTAATCATAAGGTGCCAAAGCTTGTTTCTAAAATTTCCTAATGAATAAAATCTGGTCACGGCCAGCTGGCATGTTCTATGTAAATAAATCTCGGCAATTGTTAAATCTATCATATTTGAATGCATTTTGTTGTAGTCGTATACGTGCTTTTTTGTGAATGAAATAAATGCATTTTCGAACTCTATACACTGTCCTCGAGTGGCTGTTTATTTATTGATTAATTTGAAAGTATCTTAGTCATATATATATATCGCAAAACAACGGACCAACTTCATGGCCAACTTCTTGACTAAACTGTAAATCAGTATGACTGATGCAAGATAAATGGTAGTTAACATTCATGTTTTCCTTACTTTATTTCCGTATGCAAACAAATAGTCAGAGCAACTATACTGAGTTTTTCAACTGTGCAGACTAAGTACATTGATTTTTTGAAGGGTGCATAATAACTACACTGAATTTTCGACATTGCAGAATAACTATACTGAGTTTTTAACAATGCATAATAACTACGTTGAGTCTTTTAGTGGCATAGAGTAACTGCGAAGGATATTTTATTTCGTATACGAAATTAATTGTGCAGTTCTTTGATATGTGTTTGTGATTTTATTTTTAGCGGGGAGGATGTCAAAAGAGCTTTGCATTTTGAGCACTAGCTAAAAAAAATGGTGTCTTGTTTTCAAACTTGTCGAAAGGTATGTATTCGCTTTAATTTTTGGAAATTACATTCGAAAATGATTTGAAAATATAGATATTCCCTATATGTATTGTTAGCCTTCAAATTTCTATTGGCAACATATCAAACCCCTACTGAAGAAGAAAGAAAGAAAGAAAATCTAGACTGATCAATGAATTTATGTTAGCTTTATTAAGATATGTAGCATTATTATGGTTATGGAAGTATGTGTCAGTCATTCTCAAGATATACTAGAGAAAAACCTATCGTAAGACAGAATAGAACGTTACATTTTTGGTGCTTGTCAAAGCTATAATGATTATAGCTTTGGGTTGTTCCTATTTTGGAATGGTTTGACATATTGGGGGTCATTGTAGATTGTTGACTTGCCTTAGTTTTTCATGCACAATATATTGTCCCAGCATTTGGAAGTGTTCAGGAATGAGTTATATGTCAATTTCCCAAGGTTGTGTTGATATGGAATCCGCACTAATTGGCTCCCTCTCGTACCAGAGATGTTATACTACTCGGCGTTTCTACGACTAAGACATGTGGTGAGGCCTCAAGTCTTATTTATAAATGAACCTATTTATCTCGTTGATAGGTATTTTAGAACTTCTTGTCTAGCCACATATAAAAGTCATGTTAATATGTGTATTCTCATTGAAAGGTTTATATTATTTTTCTATATACGCAAGAATAGTCAAGCAACATATGTAGCTTGGTTTTCATGCACTCATAGAATAAGTTAACATTTATTTTTCTTGTGTTCAACATGTCTGCAGTAAATCTTATATACATATACTTAATTTCTGAGCAGCGCATATGTACTCAGATTTCTAATAAGCGCAGGGGATGCACTCGGTTTCTAACAACTGCAACTGATCTGTATTCAGATCCTAACAAGTGTAGGTGACCTGCACTCATTTCTAGGAAGTATAGAGGACCTATACTCAGATTTGTAACCAGTGCATCATGCATATACTCAGATGTCTAAGCAATGTAGTCAATTTTGAGAGTATATACTGCTTAGAATTTGAGTGTAGGTCCACTACACAGCTTACAAATTTGATTGTATATATGTTGATTAGATAATATGATGCACTGAACATAACAAATACTTCTATGCTAACCAGTAACCACACCACCATCTTAATCACTTCCCACCTTTGTTTCTAACAGATACCTCTCAAGTGTTTTCTCCTTATTGTTGCAGTTATATTTAGTTGATTATTTTTCACCTTTTGTTGTTTTTCGAATACAATCCTTGTTATGATGCTTAAAATCCACTGAATACATGAGTGTAGCCAATATGTACTGATAGTTGTGAAATGAAGAATTGTCTTTCTTAGCATTATGCATAGATTTTAGATGGAATCGGTTGTGTTTCGAATGCAATCTCTATTGTGATGCTTAAAATACATTGAAAATATGGGTGTAGCCAATATGTAGTGACAATTGAGAAAGGAAGAAGTACGTTCTTATCATATACATGTCGCACTGCATTATGAAGTATTTTTACAACCATCCACCTAACATCCTCCTTTATTACACCAATTTACATATTTTTATTAAGTTTTGTTTGTATTTTTTTATTTTTATTTTTGTTAGAGAAAACTAGGATATTTATGTAACACCTTCATTGGTAGAGCTGCATTGGACTTCATACAAATTCTTCTTTCAGTTAATGAATTGTATCTAATGAGAATTATTTTCTTATGCTAGGTTTTTGTTCTTTTGCGAGGGCGTGAACCTTCTCCAAAGGCACTTCTTAAGCACCATAGCCTATAACAGGCATCCCCTTAGTTTAGCATGCCCCTATTTATTCCTTCCATCATACATTAAAAAAATACTCCTGAGGCAAAATTGTGCTGAAACCTTTTAGTTACAATCGTTTTCGTATAACAATCTTATCGTCTTTTATTTTCCAAACTTTTTTAGTGTTCTCTGGTGTATATAAATTTTTTAATAATTGTACGAAAAACAAAAGGGAAATATGAAAAGTTAATATTTTTCAAACTCCTACTAGTTTAAAGAAATCTTAGCATTTTTCTGACGATCCCTTTATAATAATTTATTTTTCAGCACACCCTCTAACGAGTGCAGGTCCCCTATACTGCTGAGAAATCGAGTTTAACTCATCTGCACTTGTCAGAAATAAAGTACAGATCCACTGGACTGTTTAGAAATTCAGTAAAGGTATATTGTAGTGGTTATAAACGAGTGCAAGTCCCCTATAATACCAAAAGTGCAGATCAGCTGCACTGGTTAGAAATCCAGTATCAGACACACTGAAATGCATGTCTAATTGACGAGATAGAAAACATAATTAAATTAGGAAGAAAACTATAGGAGAAAAATCTAAAATTGTGTCCCTTAACTTACAAATGGAGATATCTTTGGTGGTACACAAACATTATAACAAACACTAAAATCAAGTTTATAAAATGTTGTTTCTTAATTGGCTATCTAAAATATCAATTATTTGGCTACATTAAATTACATCTAACAAGTAGATGATTCAGGTATAGTCGCCAAAGCTGGTTTGTATTTCAAAACGTTGAATTTTATAATTCTTCATCATTGATAGAACTTCTAGCTCCTTGCTCATTCCGCTACCAAGTATATCTCATGAATTGAGAATATATCTTTTATGAAGAGTGTAGCGCAATCCTACTCTGTAGACTCCCTTTGGCCATTAATATGTTATGAGCATTCATGAATTGTAAATGCTGAAAAACAAAAACGCAACATGATAAGAAACATCCAAGAAGCATGAAACCATAAGATTCGTATTGCCCATACATCTAGCTTACATACAAAAACTAATAGTCTATCTTCTGCACCACAGTATAGTATATCTGCACCTCTAGGATTGTTAAAAAAAATTCAATCATTACAATATAGACATCCCGCACTTTTCAGAAACTTCCTTTGCACTCTTAATATCGAATAAGAGAATGTTGAGGGGTGAATATGATTTTGGTTCTACAAGTCCTAGCCACAACACACCAATTCCCAAGAGGAGAGAGAGAGAGAAAGAGAGAGAAAAAAAACCCTTTCCTTTGTACTATGTGCATCATTTTATAGACTTTCCCAAAAGCCCTTCCTTTTATGACATCATGCCACATGTCCTAAACCTCCTAAATTACCACTAATGCCACTCCTTCTCTAATATAACCTTCTCCTTATCCATTAATTCCCTCCATATCCTTTCCATCTTATGGATACCTTTTAGTGGACTTGGGTCTTAGTCCCTAAGTCCCCCATGTTTCATGTTGGGTTTGCCTCCCCTTTACGGGCTCCATAGCCCTACTAAGGGATAATTATTTTCATGTATCAACAGAGAACATCAAAAATCAATAGAATTTAATGGAACATAATCAATAGAGTATAGGCAATCGTCAATTTCAGAAAATGTTGATTTCCTATGGCATCTGAACGATATATGATAGACACATTTTTGTGTAAGTTGTCCTCAATTTTTATAGTGTTGGAACTCGATTTTTGTACTAATATTGTGTTTTTATGTATTTTTAGGTATTTTTGGAAATAAACTTTGTTGGAAAATTCGGCTCGAAAAGTTGATTTTGACACTCGGAGGACACGTGTTATTCGGACTCTCACTATTGGCTAAGGGGCACTCAATTGATAAGGGGTGCCTTCCTGCTATTCGCACCCCAGTTGTTGGATAAGGGGAAACCCTTTCTTCTTTGTTTGAAAACATTTTTTGGTGGGAAATAATTATTTGAAAACCCGTCATACTCTGATTCGATTTTAGAGGAATTGCAGTGAGACTCAATCACTGTTTTCGATTGGGATGAACTTGTTAGGCCAAAACAGGCATGATATGGGATTTTGTTCGAATTAAATTGGGCTAGTTTGATCGAGTTGAAGAAAACAGAGGCATGAGAGTTTCACGGGATTGTTTTACTCCTTCCCGTTTTTCTCAGTGGTTGGCTTGTGTTGGGAGAAGTCTTTACTGAATCCGTGTTGTGTTTGGAGTGAGTAAGCACGAATTGACAGCTGCAGATGCATGGATGAAGCAAAAAGGGAAAGAAAATATTTTCTTTCATTCCGAGTAATGGAGGATTATTGTGGGTTAATGAGCGAGATTTGTTGGTGTTGTTCAATATAAATAAGTTGCTAGAGTCTCATTGAGTGGGACAGAGTGATTGGGAGCAGTTTAGAACACTACAGAGCCGAGAAAATCAAGCTGCAGAGAATCGCCATTTTCTGCTGTTGTGAAGAACACGAAGAACAAAAGACCACCAGAGGCAGTCGTTTTTTCTACAGTGACAAGTTCATCTTTATCGTTCTTTGTAACAGTGTTTTGCAATAATTATAAACGTTGCAAACACCCGGTTTTCATTATTTTCTCTCCATTTCATCATTTGTACACTTCCTTTGAGCAATAAAAATGAATTTTGAGCGTGTTTCCAACATGATGAGCTAAACCCATCCTCTGGGGCGACAGAGGAAGCTATTTCGCCAATGAAAAGTGGTAATCTCTATTTTATTTAATTTATGCAATTATTATATGATTATTTGCCTTGATAAATAAATAGATAAAATGGTTTTGTTAAACAATTGTTATTTCAATTGATGGAGCATGCTATCCTAGGGTTTTGATGTCCCATACTTTCGATCTATAATTTTTATTTCTAAAAATCAACTTTTGGAATATTAAGAATCAATTTGAATGAAGGATTTGCATAATTATAATTAGAGAATATTAATCACTTTGATATTGGTAATTAGTGGAATCCATAGCCCCAGTCTTCTCCATATTTTTCATATCACTTGTATTTAAGTTTGCTATAATTTTAATTTAAAATTAAGTCTAAAATTTGCTTTCACAAGTCTTGAACGAACTATTTACTACAACTCAATTGAAAATCACATCAATATATTGGCTTTTTATGTGTAGTGTAAGCGCTATTTTGTTTCTTCATAGAACGTAGTTGGTAGGCTTATTATTTAAAGATTATTGATTACACTAAATCATCTTTTAAAATTGTGCGTGATTTGCAAACATATTTAGATCTTTATAGATCAAAACAAAACAAAACAAAATAAGAGAATAATACGTAGAATCATAACATAAACACAAAACTATAGTCTAGGTGATCTGCAATTTTAAAGATAGTAAACCTCAAAAACCACTAGAACGTAATAACGTAAACCAAAACAAAATTTTGATTTCCTATGACATTCCAAAACACTGCAATGGGTATCTACAGTCCCACATCATCATTCGCTTCCAATTATCCTGAAATCCCCACAGTATAGGTTATCTGCACCTCTTACTAATTGTTGCCCTAATTTCAGAAAAAACTCTAAAAATCTAACATAACAATGTGAACCAGAACAAAATGTTGATTTCCTATTACATTTCAAAAAATATGCCAAATTATCATTTGTACATGTTAATAACTCATTGAATTACAATTAACAACCCTAATTTATAGAAGAAAAAATAGAAAAATCACAATATAGTCTATGTGCACCACAATATAGTATATCTGCACCGCTAGGATTGTTAAAGAAATTCAATCAGTACAGTATAGACATCCTGCACTTTTCAGAAACTTCCTTTGCACTGTTAATATCGAATAAGAGAACATCAAAAATCAATAGAGTTTAATGGAACATAATCAATAGAGTATAGGCAATATGCAATTTCAGAAACTACCTTTGCATGTATTAAAAATCACATAAATCAAGCAAATCAACACAGTATATGGAATCTGCACTTTTAGAACATAACAACACATCAAAAATTAGAATAAAATGTTGGATCTAGAAAAGAACATACGTTTAGCCGTTACTGCTTTTGGATATTTCTGCATTTTTGCTACTGATTTTTGCGAGATATTAGATGTTGATTCTACTTTTTGTTTTTTCGAATTTCTTGAACTTTGTCTTCTTGTTTAAACCATTGTTCTTCAATTGAAACTGATTTTTGGTTCAGTATAGGTTATTGAAGTGATTTTTTGACTTGGTTGAAGTTGATTTTTTGGTTTTAATGGGATGATTTTGGGTTTAATTGAACTGATATTTGAGTATAACTGAAGATCTGATTATGTTTGTATAATTTTTTGGGGTTCAATCTTCTTCAATCAGAGACGATGATAACTTTTTTAATTGATTTCTCTTCATCATTCAGAGACGGGGAGAACTGATTTCGTTTCTTCTCTGAAAAATTATAAGAAAGGTTTCAATTTGTATTAGTTTTTAGATCGTGTATAATACATACGTTTGGAAAATCCCATGCCCAACCCGAATGTTGGGAGGCATGGGCAACGTTTTTCAAAACTTTGGGAAAGCTTGGGCATAAAATTTATAAACCCGAGTAAAATTTGGGAAAGCATAGGAACAAATGTGTCTAACCCAAGCAACCCGCCCAACCCGAAGAACTATGATATAGTTATGTATCTTGTAAACTAGAAAAGAATAGAAAAGGAGAAACAAAATAGAGAGAAGAAGAAGGGAGAAATTCTATTCATATGTACAATAAGCAAACATTAGAGCCTCTATTTATAGAGCTAGACACAAGGGCATCCCAGTAATAAACGAGATTTACCCTAGATATTCTTAACATAATTACACATTTATAACACTCCCCCTGATGACATTGTGTCTAAGCTAATTGCCTCATTAAAACCTTGTCAGGAAATTCCAAAAAGGACAAAACCTGATCTAAGGGAAAAGAGTACAATTGGGAAAACTTATAAAATATTTGGACACGCAAATGTTGCCTCATTAAAACCTTGACAAGGAAAACCCAGTGGGAAAAACCTTGATGAAGGAAAAAGAGTACAACGTGATAGTCCAGTAAAATACCTTCTAATTTGATACTCCCCCTGATAAATACTTCAGTTAAATCTTGGCTTGCAAATCTTCGAGTCGGGCCAATTTCGATAAACGAATTTCTTGAATGCTGGAGATAGCAATGCTTTCGTGAGAAATTTTCCAGTTGATGAAGTCTTCTTTTGTGTTAGTCTTCTAACAGTAGTGTTCTCGAGTCTTCACGTTTCTTTAAATACATTGAGGACTTGCTTCTTGGATTGCTAGCTTCTCGGAAATGATTTACAAAATTAAATGATGTAGTTTCTTCAACAAAGTGCCAATACGCAGTTACAATACCAAAGGTGAGCAAAGTTTGTAGTCATACCTTATATGGATCAGAATGATATCCAAATTCATAGGAGATGGTTATGTTGTTGTGGTTTAACAAAACGACCTAGTAAATGGTGGGAATCCACCAAATAACCAAAATCCATACAACTCTTCGTTGGATGACCACCATGTTGAATTAATTTGCCTCACTAAAACCTTGCTATTAAAACCCAATGGGAAAAAAATTTGGACGAAGGAAAAAGAAGAAGCACAATATCAACATTTTGAATTAAACGTCAGGGAGATGTTGCCTCGTTAAAAACCTTGTCAGGAAAACCACATGGGACAAAACCTGAATGAAGGAAAAAGAGTACAACTTTTGACGTAAATATTGATGCTAACCCAACTATATGAGTTTTACAGAAGACAAGCATCAAAACAATAACTCTAGTTTATCTCCAAAAAGAGTTTAAGCTAGCATAATTATAACTGCAGATTTAAGAAAGAAAGATAGAAATAAAATAGAATTTATGCTGCTAAAGCGTGGATTTTTGTGTTTTTAAGGACTCCTCAAGAGACCTATAACGTTGAAGTCATCAACTAATTAATCCGGATTTTTGGTTTTGCACCAAATTTCTAAAAACACATAGAGATTGTTCAACCTGACATAATCAAGTCAGATGGCTGCCTGAATATGTTCCCAACCACATTTCTTGTGTAAATGCAATACGAGTCCTTCAAGGACTACCACGCTAAAAGCATCATACATGAAGAAAAAAAATTATTGAATCAATCCATGAGTCTGAGAAAAAAAAAAAAAAAACCCTAGGATCGTTTTTACAACGAACATATTTATCATATAACACATTATGACTACACCAACCCGTAAGTAATATGCTCGCAATTCTAAGGTGTAAGTCTTGGATCCAAAATCGGCGTTAATTGAGAAAATAACCCAACTTAATTGGATTGTATGCCAACCAATCACGTATGTCGATATTCCTCTGCAGAGGGGTTCACAACCACCATTTTTATTATTTCAGTAGCTACACTAAATGAATATTCGACAACATTCTTTATATAAAAACAGAGTTTTTTCGAGCGACATGGTTAATCGGAGCTTCTGGTTGATTCTGGCCCCGCCATTTTTAAATTTCAGCCAATAGAATTTGAGGAGAATCTTTTCAAACCCACGATATATTTGCCGACCAATCATATTTAAAAAAAAATAATTACGTACCTAAAACAACTAAAATTTTACGAAATATTATTTACCTAAAAAAATATAAAAAATCTGCTAAAAAATTCAAATAATTTAATTCTAAAATAAGCAAATAAATTAAGACAAAATCATATCAAGATATATAATTTTCATCATCATTTCATCACAAATTTAAATCAATCATAAAACTTATTAAAATTAAATAAATTAATGTCCAATGTCCAAAGTCCAAATACACTTCTTATGGTTATAAACTAAACCTAATTACAACCTCAACATACTAATAATTAAACTAACCTTAATTACAATTTACAACTACAGTTTCAATTGGGATGAAAATTATTGATCAAATTTAGATCATTGATTAAAATTTTAAATCAAAATACCTGGAGTTTTGAATGCCAACCGGTTGATCAAATGTATACTTCTTCCTTCGCCAAAAATTGATATACAATCCTGTCAATTAAAATATAAAATAATTAGAAGAAAATTTTAAGCAAAACAAAACAAAAAAATTCGCGGAGAAGACAAGAAAACGTTTGTGGAAGAAAAAACGAAAATCAAAAAATTAGTAGAAATAATAAAAAGTAAACTTTCATTCACATAGATATGACAATCAAAAAATTTGCTTGGTTTTTTTGGTGCTTTGTTTTTTTTGGACAAAAATTGGTAACAAATAGATATGACAATCAAAAAATTTCTAAATATTATTCATTTAATAAATAAAAATAAATGGCGTTTGGAATAAAATAAATCTATTAATATCCGTAACAGATGCTCAATATATTTATAGATAAAAATATTTCCAGGAGTAAATGTAGCTACCCCGAAATCTAATATTGGCAGATATCATATTCATAATTTTTTTATTTATATGGAATTTATAAATAAAAAAAATTATATTAGTAAACGTGTAAAAGATGCTCACTATTTTTATACAAATATATTCGGTAAATGTGGCTATCCAAATATTTTTATGCAACATTTGTGGAAATTATTTCCTTAAATTATTTTTTATTTTTGTGGAATTTCTTGGTTTAATGAATCTCTATATAAAGCGCTTGAGTGGAAGCAAAATCTCACGTTGGTCTTTTCGTTTCGTTTTTTCTTCTTTATTATTTCATACAATTTATTTTGTTGTTCAACCTAATTTGGTTATATTTTTTTTTGGCATGTACCCTTAAAAGGTGGCACTAATGGCTGCGCAATGGGAGCTCATGAATTGTTGTCGCAATGGGAGCTTATGAGTTTTGATTCGGATCGTTTGGAGCTTTTTCAAAAAATAATAAACTCACACGAGGTACATCATAGTGAAATTATCCTTTTTGATATCCTTCAGTTTTTATCATTGGTTTCGTTTTGTAGTTATTGTCGATGCATGCCTCTTCGCAATACGTGGATGACATGAACCTTTTAAATCAAATTCTTTGATTTCAACTTCTATTGTGTACGATACTAAAGATCAGGAAATTTAGGACCTCATCACATGAATGAGGTGATGAAGTTATTTTTCATTTTTCTTCTGGCATTGTCTTTGAGTTTAACCTGATTAATTTATTTCCTAATCTCTATTTCATATCTGTGGATGTAGCAAACTTCACCACCTAATAGATATGTAAGTCCAAAATAGGATATTCACGACTCGCGAGCATGAATGTTTTGGCATTATTTTTCACACAGTTTAGGCATGATTGCTCGCTTTTGAGTCGACCTTGCATTAATCTCAATGGTCTTGGTTACGTAAGCATAATGAGATTCTTATATGAGATATACATGCTTCATATGATGGCTTTATTCGGTGTGCTAAATATATCTCTACCAAATCCAAATCCAAAGCCTTTTCCAGTAGCAAGTACCGGGTCGAGTAGAGAATATCTCATAAAAGTATAACATTTTTTACGTCGGCCTGTTAGAGCCTTGCACAACTTGCACTACGGCAAGCAAAAAAAATGTATCTCTACCATCGAGTAAGTACCATCTAGCAAGTACTTGGCTAGCTAAATATATCTCTACCAAATCCAAATCCAAAGCCTTTTCCAGTAGCAAGTACCGAGGCGAGTAGAGAATATCTCATAAAAGTATAACATAGTGTTTACGCCGTCCTGTTAGAGCCTTGCACAACTTGCACTACGGCAAGCAAAAAAAAATATATCTCTACCATCTAGCTTAAAACTCAAGTTAGGGTGTTAGGGTCATTCTCTGTTCCCATTGCATAAAAAAAGGATATAAGTGGGGTTGGACCAAGAGTGGCTTGGTGGTCATGCATGATGAACTATATATATTTCATGCTTGACATTCGTGCATTATAAGGGTAGATTTGAGAAAAAAAACTAGGGTGTTTTAGGGAGAAACTTTGCAAGCATAGGTGATATTTTACTGGAAACAAATAGAAATGGAGATGGGGTCGATGGGGAATTTTGTAAATTTAGGTAAATATATATATGTAAATAGATAAAATGAGGGGAATGGCTATTGGGAATCTTTATAAATTAGATGATAATTCGTTTAAAGAATCTACTTTAGCGAGAAAAATTCCAAAGGATGGAGGAACATTTCTTGCGAGTTTGGTAGATTAAGGGTTATTATTCCATTTTAGAGTATCCAGAAATACTTTAGTTTTTGTGAGCCTGGAATGTTTCTCTGACATGATGGTGCATGGGAAAAATTAAATTAAAACCATAGACCGAACCAGGTGGACCGAAAGAAAGTTTCTTCCCCAAGCTAAAAGATTAAACATGCTTATTGAAGCTTTAATCCCTTAAAATTTATTTACCGGAAACGAGGGGACCTAGGCTTGCACATCAGTTAACCCCTTATTAGGTCCATCCGTGAATTTTTTTTCCCCGAAGGCAACGTTATATTAAGAGAAAAAAATTCACACAAGGTGAATACAGTACACATAACAAGACATTACATAAGCACAATTGTCTCCCAGTTGCTCCATACAAGGCTGATACTAACAAAATCAAAAGTATCTTCATCACAAGACCAAAGAACAACCAAGTACTTGACATGGTCGATTAACTCAGCTGTGCTTTTCTTCCTTCCACCAAAAACTCTCCCATTTCTTTCATTCTACAGGTCCATCCGTGAATTAAACATGGTGTATTTCTTAATGCAGCTACATGATTTTATAATTTCACGAGCATCGTCCAATGCGATGCATGCTTTGCTATTTATGGCTTTGCGAACAGATCTTATTTTTGTTGACACAAAGAATTCATGCGGCGGGGAAAATCCAAGAGAAAAATCATTTATGATGTATGTAGGGCATGATGTTGAGTGTATTAGTATTATTGTCCACCGAACCGAACAAATAAAAAATTGTAAATTATAGTAAAATATGGGTGGACATGTAAATTTTTCTTAACTTCTTATTTCAGATGTGTTTTTAGCGTATGTGGGAGCAATACATTTACCCTTCAAATGTGGTTTTAGTGTACGTGGGAGCAATACAATTAGAGTAGTTCCGAGATCGCCAAATGATAGAAGAAGCAATGGTAAAACCTTGTGTTGTTCGGGTTGAAGCAAGGGTAAAACATTGAATGCGTAGAGATGCGATCATGCGGAGGAGATACCAATATTTTGATTTGAGTACATGTAGAGTTTGTGTGCATAACCAAATCTACTGTATAGTGTATACAACATCTATATACGATCGAAATTATTTATTGAGAAAAATATGCAAGTGTACATATATGTACATACGCGTTCAAATGCATTTTTAGTGCATGAATACCGTATACATTTAATTAGGGTCCGGGCTAGCAATCAAAGGGAATACAAGCTACCTACGTGCTAGAAAATTGTTGGTTTAATTTTGAGTTCTACTGAAGAAAAATAATTGAATAAGGAACTTAGGGATACTCACACACTATCAGTGAGAAAAGATCATTTAGATCGGGAATAGACCCAAAATTCTTTCTTGAGTAGGTTGGAATGACACTTATTTACAAAGCACCTGAACTACGTGACAAAAATTTTTTCACATATATAATTGGTGACTGACAGTGATTCACCTATAGTGTAAGAACGCGAAATTGGGGGATATAAAAAGGAATTGGGGGATATAAGAAAAGGACAAAAACTGGATCCAGATATCAATTCGGGGTCACCCCTTATCTAAGTATTTTTTAAAATCCTAATCTACCCCTCACTAATCAAGTTTAGTGGTTAATAATAATTAGTAAAAATCTTAAGTATTTGTTAAATGATTAGTGTGTATTTGTATTTGGGTGAATGAGATGAGAGTAGAAAGATGGAAAAAAAATTTGAGAGGGAACTTTTTTTGGTGAAAGTGGAGGATGATTGTGAA
The DNA here is from genome assembly GCA_023531295.1 of Papaver armeniacum. Classification (NCBI taxonomy): domain Eukaryota; kingdom Viridiplantae; phylum Streptophyta; class Magnoliopsida; order Ranunculales; family Papaveraceae; genus Papaver; species Papaver armeniacum. Next base: position 627,419 of record JAJJWW010000544.1, read on the forward strand.
GAGAGAATTGTTGCTAAGAGGTTGAAAATTTGATTTTTTTTTTTCTTTGAATCCACCATTGTTGCAGCTGAAAAAGCCTGGCGCCGGCATGGTATTCAACCAAAAAACCATGCCGGCATTTGTTGGAAATTTTCATCAATTTTCATAAATTGATCTTCAAAACCTATTTTTTCTGGTTTTAATCAGTCTACTTCCGGCACAATTATCTGATTTTCGAGCATGCCGGAACTACTTCCGGCATGGTTTTTGCTTAAATTTCTATGCCAGAACATGATGAAAAGTATCCAGGAAACTTCAATTTTTTTTCACTTGACTACCGGCATTGATAGATTTCTATCGAGCATGCCTAAGCACTTTCGGTCTGACATTGAATGTTAGTGAAGAACCATGCCGGCACCATTTTCCGGCATGGTTCTTCACCAATTCCGGCATGGTCTTCATCACTTCCGGCGATGTAAAAAAATATTCCGTTTTGAATTTTTTTCTGGTTTTAATCAGTCCACTTCCGGCATAATTAGTTAATTCTCGAGCATGCCGGCACCGGTTTCCGGCATAGTATGTTGCTTTAATTTTTATGCCGGCACATGATGTAAAGTATCCAGAAAGTTGAATTTTTTTTTTCACTTGACTACCGGCATTGATAGATTTCTATTGAGCATGTCGGTACTTAGTTACGGCATTGAATGTTAGTTACCAACCATGCCGGCACCAGTTTCCGGCATGGTCTTCATCAATTCCGGCATGGTCTTCATCACTTGCAGCATGATCTTCATCACTTCCGAATTGAAAAAAAAAAAATTCGTTTCCAAAGTGAGGAGCCGGCAGAGAAGGAGAAGAGAATTTGAAAGAGAGTGGGGAGAGTTTAGAATTTGAAAGGGAATGGGGAATATTTGGGTTTCAAAGCTCTAACCCTGAAAGAGATTAATAAGAAGTGGAGATGGAAATGGGGGATATGATTTTGTTTTTTTATTTTAAGTTTTTTGATTTTTATTTTGAAGGGAGGACATTTTAGTATTTTTGCACACCAAAACCACCCCTTAGCAGACACCATGGGTTGGGAGAAGTAATCAATATCCCCCAATTCCTTTTTATATCCCCCAATTTCGCGTTCTAGTATAACCCCTATAAAAAATAATGCCGACATCAAAACTTTGTATCAATTTATTGTGATATTAAATAATTTATATATGAATTTAAACTTTATTTATTGAAATAAAAGAAAAGGGTTTACAAAAAGTTGTTGGGGAGCTGAGCCACAAGCTGCGCAAAAAATTATGGTTTACATATTTCTCAAAAAAAAATAACGAATGAATTGAAATATTGTACTAAAATGGATATGAATACTTTTTGAGTTATTCCTGAAAGGAATTCAATTTTATATTTATCGACTTATGAGGAAAGCGGTGATGCGAAAGTTGAAAATGAAACTGTAGTTATAGAGCCAGCTTCACGTAAATAAGTAATGATAAATGTGGTATTGAATAATTTTATTTATTTATTTCTTGCATGATCAAACAACACCATGAAAACTCTTCTAATGTGAAAAAAAAAATTAAAAAACCAAGATGAAATACATTAATTTCAAGAAAAATCCAGTTCACGAGTAGAACTCCTTTTATTTTATATAATTTTGAGATTTATTAATTTATATATCACAAAAAACTTATATGAATTTTTGAAATTTAGTGGATTATTATATTTTCCCGTGATTATTAATATATCGTGGATTATTTTTCAGGGTTCTATTGTATATAATACTAGACAAATATAACCAAAAGATGACTACGTAAACATATTTAAAATATGAGAGAAAAAATAATTACGGAAACATATTGATGTAATAACTAATATATAAAAATATGTGAGAAAACTAAGTTGAGAGGAAGAATCACATTAGCTAACTAAAAATATATGTAGGATAAATTCTAGGAGTAAAACTTAACCCCCACCCCCACCTTTTTTTTTTCCTTCTTTTGTAAGTTGACATAGGCTCGGACTTGCCCCTAGCAGCTGAAGCTTCTGAGCCTATTCCCATGAGAATACCCAGTGCATACCCCACAAGAAAATTATAAGTACTTTTATAAGAGAAGTATTTCATGAGATCTCTAAACTCTTTTTTTCTATAAAAGAAGGAAAAAATTGGGATTACTTAATAAAAAAATTCATAATACAATTGTGTTAGTACAAAAGTGGGGACAATCTGTAGCCTCATTTAAAGCGGACAAAAGTAGAGATGCGCTATAGTAAAATAAGGATGGACCCATCATAGATTTAATTAGATAAAGCAGGCTAACTCTAACTCTAAATCTTTTTCTTTTTTTTCTGATAAACAAACTCTAAATCTTTAAACGTGGAAAATATCATCACATCATTTACCATATATCAAGTAATTATTCCCGTTCATGGTAAATAATTTTAGAGTGAAAAAATAATCATACACGGCATGAACGATTGAACTTCAAAACCCATTATTCTTTTGCAAAAGCCACGATTGGAAAAAAAAACCATCAAGCTACTGAATTTTGTATTAATAAAATACCCATATATAGATCACATGGCATAATCAATATGTAAGAATTTGTAGAAAAAAAATTCCAAATGATGGTCAAGATTTTTGTGTTGATCGACATTTTGATGTATTCCTTTCTTGATGATATTTCTATCGAAGAAATCAAAGGCATATTATGGTTAAGCATCCCAAAAGAGGCAAGAGAGTATATAAAAATAAAATAAAAACAGGAGCTCCAAAAATTTAACGAAAATGATTTACTCAACCAAGAATTTGCACCGCATTCTTACCGTGTAAGAGGATGGGTGGGGCCCACTTCTGCCCCACCCCTATCCCAATTCACTGAATGTTGTCCTGGGTCCGTACGATCTCCTTCGGTGCATTCACGGTGCAAATTCTTCGATGGGTCTAACAAGACTAAAGATTTAAAGACTATCAAAGTTTCGAAAAAGATGAGAGAGTAAAACTTTTACCAAACTATGGAGGTAGAATAAGTATTATAGGCTTAAAAGATGTTACACAACAAGTATACGATTTCATAATTGTTTTTTTATTAGGTAGTTTCTTATTAGTTTGTTTATTAGTTTTTTGGGTCATGCGCTTACAGAAATTTTTATACTACTATTATAATGAAATTAATCTTAAGGCATGATCCAATATTTTATAAACGAGAAACAGACCCGTGCATCGCACGGGTGAAAAACTAGTTTAATTAACTACGATCTCACACAATTCTCAAACACAATTCATAGAATTACTGGTACCAGTGCCCGCAGGAATTATAATCTCCCGATCTTCTAGTGAGGAGATATGAACTGAGACTGTGGATATTTTTGATAGTCTGTTGGAGCACTATCTGTAGCCTATATAAAAATGCTACATGAATACTAGATGTGATTAGATTTGTCAAACGACATAATTAAGCTTATGGGAAAGCTAATTGAGATATTTTCACGCCTATTTAATGGCAGCCTTTTTTGATTTGATCATGATGGGAGAGAAATGATTTAACCTTTTAAATTAATTAATGTCAACTTCTAATAACATAGTCTCTCCCTGATTTTGGCGGAAATTGTCATCTCATATACGAAAATAAATTTCATAGAATATTATCCGATTAAATCAAGGACATATACTCATAATATATTCTGGATTTTAAGAATAATACTAGTTGGACTGTAGATAATGACTTCAAAAGCCATAAAAATTGTCCTTCAAAATTGTAGTCTACTTAACATACAAATATAACATCAACCATGGATTTTAATGGTTACAACCAAGAACATAAAAAAATGCTAATAAATCTCCAAAAAATAAAAAAAATGTGACCTTTAGGGACAACAAGATAATGATTTTGGACACTTCTTTTTCAAAAGAAATTAACTTCAAGATCAATTTAGTCAATACAAGGACTAATAATATAGGATAAAAAGTCGGGTGCGCACTCATTGATCTTTTATGTCCTACCGTATCTCAACATCCAGTTGAACGGTCCCAATTTGGGAGATTAGTATTAGGAAGAAAAAAATAAATATTGCTTAATATCCCTCAGGAATGTAGCAATCTCCCGTTTCGTTGGTGTTTGCAATTGTGAATAATATGATAACGACATTCCATCCTTCTAGGATCTATATAGAAACAAATTCAATTAGCATATATGATTCTTTTGTAAAAAAAAATGAAAATATCATTGTCGTTATCGATTTTGGAAGAAGAAAAAAAAAATCCATTATTGGTTTGGCAAAGATTTAGAGAATATGCCAATTTATTTTCTCTCATCTTATAAAAACGAGGGAGAAATTTAACGGAAAATGGTCTCTACGATTAATTAAACTCGTATCGACAAAATAAAAATATTGTCGTTTTAGTCATCGCATAGGAAACCTACTTCAAGGTTGGCGGATAGTTTCTTGTACAAAAAATAGAAACCATATGCAAATCACATGATCCTTGTCTGAAAGACAAAAATACCAAAATCAATTGGCCGTAGATTTTTCAACCATGCACGTGATTAGTTATTGTAAAGATAATACAATTCACGACAACACCATTTTTTTTTTGGGCGATTACAGTTTCATGAAAGGAATAGAAACTGTAAACCATCTTTCGATGGATTTTATTTTTCTGACTCCAAAATAAGGATTAGAGAAGAAAGGAAATCAAACATATCAACAAATTGATCACCCATATATAATGTTGTACAATAATATCAAATCAATATACTTTATTATCAAATAAAATAGATAACAAACCGTAACCGTGGTATTGGGCCAACTAATATCAATCCCATGACGTGGCGTAGCTCCCTATGAACTGTATCATAACCGTGGAGGTTGTGTTGTGCTCGTGCATAAAACACCAAATAAGTCAAATAGTCAATTGAACACCAAAAAAAAATAAATAAAAAATGAATCAATAAAATAATATAGAAATTGATTGGGAAGCTTTAGTTGCGAAACTCTTTTGTTTCAAGCTGAATTAATATCCCTTTATTTTTTTATTTTTTTTGAAGCATGAAATTGTATTTAAGTTAGGAAGAAATAACACGAGGGTACATTGTACCCATAGAGTCTGCCATTATAATAGGACCAATACACGATGGTGTTTTGTGGTCCCAGATTGTTGTGGATAGATTTCCCGTTGTGTTGTCATCTCTCGCTTTGTTTGCTAACCCGTCCGCCGCCTGATTTCCTTCTCTGTAAATGTGGTTTATGGTGCAATGCGGAATTTGGGCCAATCTAAGCTTGATTTCTACTATCATATTGTTTAAGTACCAAGGTGGTTCGGCTGTCGATGTTAAAAACCTTAGAATATTTTCCGAGTCCGTTTCGAATTGTACCTTTGGCCATTCTCGATCTGTAGCTGTTCTTGACGCTATGAGCATGGCCCAAGTTTCCGCAGTGAGCGCTGTTGTTATCCCTAGTGGTTGTGCAATTGCTAAGATTGTGATAGCATTTTCGTTTCGGCAAATAATTCCCGCTCCTGCCAGTCCCGGATGTCCTCTAGCTGCTCCATCTGTGTTGATTTTGATCCAGTCTGGATGGGGTTTACTCCATCCTACTAAAATTGTGATTTACTTGGGAATCTGATGCATAATGTTTGTAGAAGATTGCATTCCTGGTAGTACCGTTGGGTGTGAGGTTGTTGAGCCCAGGTATATTCCTATTGTAGGCGGGTAGCCATTTGGAGTATGTTTGTTGGGTTTGTTTGCTTTTGGTTGTATACGACGTCATTTCTAGCTAGCCAAAGGGACCAAAAGAGAAAGCAGAATGTGGTGGTGGTTTCGTTACCGATTTTAGCCTGAAGAAGTAGGGATATAGATGTATGTGGGTTTATTGAAGTGGGTATTCCTTGGTGGGCGCTTTGAGGAGTGTATATCCGGGGAAGCAGTAGGTTCCACGAATCCATAGCGATCGTACAATGTAGCAGGATATGTTTTGCAGTTCCAGGGTCAGAATTGCATTGGGGGCAAAGATTGGAGTTGGCGAGACGGATGTGATTGAGTAGTTGGAGGGTTGGTAAACCCTCGTTAAGTGCTTTCCACAAGAAAAGTTGTACTTTTGGTGGACAGGGGAGCGTCCATAGGAAGTTGGTTGGAGGGGGTGGTGGGCTGTGCTGCAATTGATCTGAAATGTCTGTTAGGCATTTGTATCCTGAAGCCGTCGTGTATTTTCCTGATTTTGTGAAGGGCCAGATTATTCTATCCGGCTGGTTCTCATGTGGAAGGTGAAGGTTGACGATTCTTTGCACTGTGTTTGGTGGGAGGATGCTCAGCTTTTCATGGTTCCAAGACCGGGTTAATGGGTCAATGATATCAGCTACTGATTTTATGGGGTAGCAAAGTGTTGGGTCTATGTTATTTTCGAACTGAGGGATCCAGTTTGCTTGGATTGGGGTGGTGGAGCCGTTTCCTATCTGGTGAAAGAGATGTTTTTTCAGGGTTGGTATGAGGGAAGCCAGATTCCTCCATAGGGGGCTTGTGGACGAGGGAGGAGGAGGGATGTTTTGGAGGATTGGTTGATGTTTAAGGTATTTCTCGTTGTACAACGAGGCCACTATAGAGTTTGGTTTCTCATGTATGTTCCAGATTCTCTTCATAAGGAGGGCTTTGTTATGCTCTTTGCTGCTTCGAATTCCTAATCCTCCTTTTGATTTAGGTTTGATGAGTTTATCAAATCATATTGGATGAAGTTTCCGTACGGTTGAGTCGTGTCCCCAGAAGAAGTCTCTCGTTATGCGGTCCATTTTTGTGTGGATATGAGCTAGAAGCAATTGCGTTTGCATGAGATGATTGGCTGTAGGTGTGAGAGAAGTTTTAATGAGAACTAATCATCCTGCCTGATTTAGGCATTTCGTCATCCAACCTTTTGCTTTTCGAGCTAGTATTTTGAAGAAGGGGGGCAAAAATATGTTGAGATGTTCTTCCTTGTTTAAATTGTACTCCTAGGTATGTGGGTGGGTTTGATGTTGTTGGCATGCCGAAAGTTTGTTGAAGTTCGATTACCTGATGTTGTTCGAGATTTCGGTGATGGATTATTGTCGATTTTGAGGTATTGATATGTTGACCTGCTGAGGTACTGTAAGCTTGCAATAAGTGCTTGAGATGGTTTGTGCCCTCTGTTGTTGCTTTATATGTTATTAGCAGATCATCCGCGTACATGAGATGCAGTATTGGGGGTGCTTTTTGAGAGATGCGCAGTCCCTCTACCTTTTTTTTGCGCTTCTAGGTTTCCCAAATTTGTTGAGAGGATTTCCGCACAGATAATAAATATATAAGAAGAGAGGGGATCACCTTGCCTAATTCCTCTAGTGGGGGTAATGTACCCGTGTGGAGTGCCATTGATGTTGACTGAATATGTTACTGTGGTGATGCATAGCATGATATATTCCACAAAGAGTTGTGGGAAATCCATTTTGGTAAAAGCTAGTTTGATGAATCCCCAATCTAAAGAGTCATAAGCTTTTTGTATGTCGAGCTTGAGAGCCACTTTTGGGTCCTTGGTTCGGCTAGAGGATTTGATATAATGGAAAATCTCACCGGCGATTGCTATGTTATCATGAATAGATCTTTGGGGCACAAAAGCACTTTGGTAGGGGCTTATGAGGAAGGGGAGAATAGGTCTTAAGCGGTTGACTAAGATTTTTGAGATAATTTTGTAGGTGACATTGCATAGTCCTATTGGTCTGTATTGAGAGGGTTTAGAAGGGTGATCTACTTTCGGGATAAGGGTGAGGTTAGTGTGATTCATGAGTGGGTGTATGTTAATGGAGTTAAAAAAGCTGCGTACCATATCAATTAGTTGTGTCCGGGTTGTTTCCCAGAAAACTTTGAAGAACCTGCTAGTGTAGCCGTCTGGTCCTGGGGCACGTTCAGAGCCAATGGAAAAGAGCGCTTTTTTGATTTCCTCGGGGGTTACCTCTGAAGTAAGAAGAGAACATTGTTGAGGGGTTAGCCTCGGGGTAATGTCTTCAAACATCTGGTCATCAATTCTTGTACTTGGTGATGTATATTGATCGGTAAAGTGATCTAACATAACTTTGATGATTGCGTCCTTATCATGGATCCAATTATTTTGTTGATCTTGGAGTTGCTGGATGTTGTTGCAGCTTCGATGAATTGTAGCCTTGGTGTGAAAGAATGTTGTGTTTCGATCTCCCGATTGTAACCACTGTATTCTAGATCTTTGTTGCCAGTAGGTTGCATGGCAGTCGAGCAGGGTGAGGTGATCTATGCGAAGCTGTTTTTCTTGTAGGAGCCACTGGTCCAGCGCAGGGCCCGTCTGCGTAGCACATTGATGTTGTGCCTGCTTGATTTTGGCGGTTGATTTTTTAATTAGAGTAGGTAAATGGCCGAAGGTTACCTTATTCCATTCCGTCAGGGTTTCGCTGGTTGATATGAGCTTCAGTTGGAGATTTAAGGAGGGGTCTGAGTCATGCATTTTGTCCCAAGCTGAGTTGAACACTTGCTGCAATTGCGGGTGATATAGCCATAAATGTTCGAATTTGTAGTTCTTGTTTCCTTGCCAGTCTAGGGCTTTGATTTGTAGAAGAATGGGGGCATGATCTGAAGCTATTCGTGGCAAATGCGTGATTGCCGCGTGAGGATTGGCAGTTCTCCACTGTTGGTTTGATATAGCTCTATCGATGCGTTCCTGGATATTGTCTTGGCCTTGCTGGTTGTTTGTCCAAGTGTAAGGGTCGCCTCAGAATCCTAGGTCTAAGAATCCCATCTGATCAATTAGATTAAGGAAAGGCTGAGTTTGAGCATAGGTGACTGATCTGCCGCCTTTCTTTTCGGATTGGTCCATCACTTCATTAAAATCTCCGATGAGAATCCAAGGAGTAGATGTGCTGGGGAATAGGGATGGGAAATCTTGCCAAAAATCTTTTCTTGCGGCCGGTTGTGGTGGACCATATATACCGGTGCAAATCCATGGTTGGGTTGGGGCTGGGGGGGTGACAATGGCGTGAATAAAACTTTGGGATGTCCTTAGGATTTGCAGGTTGACATCATTATTCCATAATAGGCATAAACCTCCTTTTCTTCCAATTTTGGGGACGGAACAGTGGTTCTGGAATTGTAATGTTTGAGCAATGTGAAGCATTTGATTGTTATTGGCTAATGTTTCTGAGATGAATAAGATGGTTGGTTTATATATAGAGATTAGTCCTCGTAGGTGTTGTGTTGTTGGTGGTTGGTTTATGCCCTGGCAGTTCCATGCCAGGATTGACATGGTTGGGGAGGGAAGAGTTGGTTGGGTTCTGGGTTGTTTGGTATTGATAGAGATTTGAGGTAAGTGGGAATTGGGCTTGGGCTTTTAAATGTTTCAGGACGAATGTGATTGTAGCCTGAAGGGAACCTCAGGTCAGCGAATGGAGGAAGAGATACTGAAATTCAATAGTGGTAAGAGGAGGCGAACATAGTTGACGAAATCAAGCAAGATCAAATAAACACCGATTAATTGTAAAGAAATTCAAAGTTATAGATACAGGAGCAAGGAAGAATTTTTAGAAATAATTGCGCTAACGTTTGAATGAAACGAAATTTATTAGGGATGTTGTGGTGTCGTACCTGAGCCAAGAGAGTTGCGAATCAATAAGAGTACAAAGAAATTTGCAATGTGATGGATGAGGCACGAAGGGAGCGAAGCCCGACAAAATGCAAATTTTTTTTTTTTTTTCCAAAAAAAAGTCTAATATAAATTCCTCTCCCTACAAACGCTGGTTAGATAAAGATATATATAGGTGGGTTAACCTTGACAAAACGCACAAATATGAAATGATTTTGTTTCTTTTTCTTTTAAATTATTATTATTAAAACGATTTCATTTTTTAAATCAAGAACAGTAAAAATACAGGAACAGTCTACATTAACGCGTAACATTGACCCGAAAAAAGGCTTCAACAGGGCCCAAAGGAACGTTCCCTAGGAACCGTTTTTTGGGGACCAAGCTTTTTTTTTTGGGACCATTGTTTTATAAGGCCCCCTACCCTACAATGTTAAGGGATCTCCTAAAAATCATGAGATTACCAATTTGCCCATTACCCTAATTAAAATTAACCCTAACCTAATAACTGCCTCAAACTTAATCTAAAACAAAACCTAAAACTAAAAAAAAAAAAAAAAAAAAAAAAAAACAGTTTCTCCTCAAAACTGTTCTCCCTCTTGTCTTCTCTTCTTCCCCAAATACAACATCGTCTTCATCGATATCTCGATTAATCGTCGATTCATAAAATTTTCATCGTCGATTAATCAATCGACTATAACAATGGTTCTTCGAAAGCAAACCAAAAGACTTCAAGGAGAAGGTCCTCGATTGGGACATCTAGCAAATCAGCCGAGCGATTTTCAGATTCATAAAGAAGTGGAACAACCAAGTGAAGCCATAATCCAGTATAATAGACGCTTGAAGAAGCCTGATTCTGCCATGGGACCGATTCGCAGGTATTTTGCAACAAACCCATTACTTTTAATTTGATTTTGATTCGTTTAATTGAATAGAAATCATCAAAATAGGGTTCAAATGGAAGTTACAGTGCATAGTTCGGTTAGGTCAATTTTCAAAAAAACCCAATTTTGTTAACCGAACTTCCTGAAAGGAAGAACACGAAGAACAGTTCGGTTCTCTAGGTATCAAAACTAGGTAACCGAACTGCCTGTTCGGTTAGATCGCAAAGAAGCCAAAAAAAAAATTCTAACCGAACTTAAATTTTTTTAAAACAATTTGTTTTTTACATGTAACCGAACTCCGCTATTTTGCCTGCTAATTTGAGTTTGTATGTAACCGAATTGTGCTATTGAGTTCGGTTTGTTCGCATAAAAATCTAACCTTAGAAAGTAACCGAACTTTACCGAAAAAAAAAATGTAACCGAACTATTGACAAAAATTCTTGACAAACCGAACTCTTCAGTAGTTGCAAACATGTTGAGTTCGGTTTGTTCGCAAAAAAATTATGACAAACCGAACTCTTCATTAACATTTACCAATGTTGAGTTCGGTTTGTTCTCAAAAAATATTTGTTAACCGAACTATACTATGGTCCCCAAAATTAGAGTTGGCCTATTTTGTTTAAGCTAATATCTTTTGTTTTCTTGATTAGTAGAAGAGGCAAAAAATCAAACAAACCTTTACTGGAAGATCTTAGAACTCCCACCCCTCGAGGCAAAGTACATTGTGATGCCGGTCACCGTGGAACCAAAAATGCTAAGTATAGAGGTGGGTCATTACCGGATGTTGTGATCCAAGATGGTGTTAATAGAGATAATATTGACAACGTAATCCAACAAGTTAATGAAGAGATCGTGGAAGCGATGGGCAATGAAGAGATCGTGGAAGCGATGGGCAATGAAGAGATTGTGGAAGCGATGGGCAATGAAGAACAACATCAAGGTGGAGAAGGTGAACCAGCTGAAAGAGGAGGAAATGAGGGTGCCAATGATGGTGAACCAGCTGAAGGAGGAAGAAATGAGGGTGCCAATGATGGTAAACCATGTGAAGGAGGAGGAAATGAGGATGATAATGATGATGGTGAACCAAATGAGGGTGACAAAGATGAGGAAGATGGAGATAAGGATGATGTTGAATTGGAGGAGGAGTTGGATGGAGAGGAAGTCGAAGAGGAAGAGGAACAAGTAGAAATAGTGCAAAAGAAACCTAGAAAGACGCCTAAAAGGCCTTGTGCTAGATATTTTTACATTCCTGATGACAATTTGTGTTTGCATCCAAAGAATCCAACTTATGGTACTCCGAGAGATGGAGGGGAGGTATTGATGGGCTACAATAACTCATGGGCTGCCAAGATCTTTGCGACAAAGGTATGGTTCAATCACCATTAAGATTTCTCAGTCATCTTATTAGATTTTGACATATATTGTTCTTTTCTATATATTAGTATATAAGTGTTTATGGGTAAAAATCGTTTCTGCCGATTTCGGTAAATTCGGTAGGTGAGTGAGAAACTGGTTCAAACCCTAAACAAATGTGCTGCACGTGAGCACTTTATAGATTCGAGAGATCAATCTGTACAAGTCCGGCCTAAACCAAGAAATGGCCGTTCCAGACTTGCTTCGGTCACAAAGTGGAGGAGAAGGGTTGATTTGGGGAGGGAAGCAAAGAAAGGTGTTGAGACGAGAATAGTTCGGGAGAGTAGTATCTCGACTTGTATCGAAAGTAAAAGCTTGGGAAGCTTGCAAGAGATGAAAGCTTTTTGGGAGAGCTTGCAAAGTTGCCTTTACGAGAGTGTAGTATTTTTCTCCGACCGAGACTTGTTGTCCGGTGGAAATAGGTAAGACCTATTTATACAAGTCGAGATTGAAACGTACTCGGCCTCATGAAGGAAGAGAGTAAAGGGTGAAATAATGGGAGGAGGTGGTAACCGCATGGTGTTAATGGGTGAAAACGTTTTCACCATTATTTCCTCATTTATTTGACCGCTTTATTCCTTTTCACGCTTTCTTAATGTGAGCGTAGTGTACGCCGCAAGTCGTGACCACCAAACCAAAACCCCGGAAAGCATCCCCGGTTTGTGTTGATATCTCGTTGGTTGCACCTTGAGTGCAAGTGGCGCTGCTAGTGGCGCGTGTGGCATGTGCCATTGGCATGTGCGGAATGCCCTTGTTGCGGGTTGTACTTCGAGCGCAAGTGGCAATGCCAGAGCTGCTAGTGGCGTGCGTGGCATGTGCCAATGGCATGTGCGGAATGCCTTGGTGGTAGGTTGTATGTTGAGTGTGAGTGGCAATGCCAGAGCTGCTAGTGGCGTGTGTGGCATGTGCCAATGGCATGTGCGGAATGCCTTGGTGGTAGGTTGTACGGTTTGCAAGTTAGGCTACCAGCGTGTGTGTTTGGCATGTGCCAATGGCATGTGCGGAATGCCTTGGTGGTAGGTTGCACGGTTTGCAAGTTAGGCTACCAGCGTGTGTGTTTGGCATGTGCCAATGGCATGTGCGGAATGCCTTGGTGGTAGGTTGCACGGTTTAAAAGTTAGGCTACCAGCGTGTGTGTTTGGCAAGTGCCAATGGCATGCGTGGCCATTAGGGCCGTGGCCTTGGTAGGAAAAGCTACCAGCGAGCATGTTGGCATGTGCCAATGGCTTGCGTGGCCGTTAGGGCCGTGGCCTTGGTAGGAAAAGCTACCAGCGAGCATGTTGGCATGTGCCAATGGCATGCGTGGCCGTTAGGGCCGTGGCCTTGGTAAGAAAAGCTACCAGCGAGCATGTTGGCATGTGCCAATGGCATGCGTGGCCGTTAGGGCCGTGGCCTTGGTAGGAAAAGCTACAAACGAGCATGTTGGCATGTGCCAATGGCATGGGTGGCCGTTAGGGCCGTGGCCTTGGTAAGAAAAGCTACCAGCGAGCATGTTGGCATGTGCCAATGGCATGCGTGGCCGACTTGGCCTAGGTTGCATGGTTTGTAAGCCTAGGGCGCTATATTTGGCATGCGCCAATGGCATAGCGGCTTGGAAATATGGCTTGTGGTACGTGTTGGCATGTGCCAATGGCACGTACGGCCATGTTGACCTAGTTGCACGTTTTGCAAGCCTAGGGCGCTATATTTGGCATGCGCCAATGGCATAGCGGCTTGGAAATATGGCTTGTGGTACGCGTTGGCATGTGCCAATGGCACGTACGGCCATGTTGACCTAGTTGCACGTTTTTGCAAGCCTAGGGCGCTATATTTGGCATGCGCCAATGGCATAGCGGCTTGGAAATATGGCTTGTGGTACGCGTTGGCATGTGCCAATGGCACGTGCGGCCATGTTGACCTAGTTGCACGTTTTGCAAGCCTAGGGCGCTATATTTGGCATGCGCCAATGGCATAGTGGCTTGGAAATATGGCTTGTGGTACGCGTTGGCATGTGCCAATGGCACGTACGGCCATGTTGACCTAGTTGCACATTTTGCAAGCCTAGGGCGCTATATTTGGCATGCGCCAATGGCATAGCGGCTTGGAAATATGGCTTGTGGTACGCGTTGGCATGTGCCAATGGCACGTACGGCCATGTTGACCTAGTTGCACGTTTTGCAAGCCTAGGGCGCTATATTTGGCATGCGCCAATGGCATAGCGGCTTGGAAATATGGCTTGTGGTACGCGTTGGCTTGTGCCAATGGCACATACGGCCATGTTGACCTAGTTGCACGTTTTGCAAGCCTAGGGCGCTATATTTGGCATGCGCCAATGGCATAGCGGCTTAGTTTGGCATGGTTGCCAATGAGTGCGATATGTAGTTTGGTTTTGGCGTTCTTTGCCATGGTGCGCGATGTGTGCGGCTTGGCTTTGGCGTTGTTGCCATGGTGCGCAGTGTGCGGCTTGGTTTGGCATTGTTGCCATGGTGCGCAGTGCGCGGCTTGGTTTGGCACTGTTGCCATGGTGCGCAGTGTGCGGCTTGGTTTGGCATTGTTGCCATGGTGCGCATGTGCGGCTTGGTTTGGCGTTGTTGCCATGGTGCGCCGGCTTGGTTTGGCGTTGTTGCCATGGTGCGCAGTGTGCGGCTTGGTTTGGCATTGTTGCCATGGTGCGCAGTGTGCGGCTTAGTTTGGCATTGTTGCCATGGTGCGCAGTGTGCGGCTTAGTTTGGCATTGTTGCCATGGTGCGCAGTGTGCGGCTTGGTTTGGCATTGTTGCCATGGTGCGCAGTGTGCGGCTTGGTTTTGGAATTAGGGTTACGTGGTCGAAAACCCTAACGGTATTTTGAAAAAATACCCCTATTAATTATTTACACCCGAGTTAAATGCTCTTAGTTAATGTGTTGCGGGTAACACTAGGTCATGGGGTTTTACGATTTTACCCCTTGTTTAAAAACCACCATCAACATTAAGTCCCCCGCTTAGCTCGGAACGGGGGCTTTGTTGCGAGGTAAGCATAAGATGGTGACAGACTATCAACAAAGAAACCGTAAAGAGAATTGAGGGGCTTGTCGACCTTTTATAAATAGGATTTGGAATCCTTGCCTCTCGGGAGTTTTGCACAAATCGGGAGGGCTGGCACAATTGGTGGGGCCGGTGCGGCTTGGGCGACGTTGGGAAGTTGGCGTGAGTTGGGAACTGAGTGTGCTAGCTGGTGAGACCGGCGCAATGTGGAAGCTGTGCGTGCTTGCAGGCGTGACTTGGGAAATTGCGTGTGCTGGCTGGTGGGGCCGGCGCAATGTGGAAGCTGTGCGTGTTTGCTAGCGTGATCGATGTAAACAAGGAGGGAGTTTCTTCAGATAGCAAAGTTTCCTTATCTTGTTTTCCTTCACGTGCGGCTTCAATTAGGGCATTATTCATGCTAAAATCTGGAAGCGTTATGTCTCTCATTGCTTCCTTTCCCTTTTTAAGATTACGTATTCATATCCAAAAATAATTGCATCGTCTCCTCGTTTGAGAAAAGGGTTCTTCTTGTTGGATTTCTCTCTTTGTCATGTCGCGCAGATTCGAATCATCTTCTAACCGGTCGGGTTCTCCGGATGAAGGTGCGAGGTCTGACTCTCGTATGAGCATCCCAACAAAGGTTATTCGGGTTAAGAAAATCATACCGGTATGTTTTCTTCTTCTTTGGCAGATCGACGAATGAAGCCTACGGTGATACAAGTGCAAGTGCACGGTGTCGTGATGTAGCATCAGGCACGTACGGGTCGAACCACGAGACTTGTGGTGCCCTTATGTGATCTAAGGCTTGCTAATTAACTGAATTCAAATGATAACAAGTGACAACAGGTGGTAAATAAGATGTTTTGCCGATACGGCTTAGTAGTGAAATGTAATCAACCTAAACTAAGGTATAAACAATGATAAAAGTATGCTAAGGTCTGCAAATCCACCTCTGACCCCTATTGTGATTTCAACTAAGTTAAATGTCTTGTTCCTATAGTAGCTAAGGGCAGTGTGTCAATTCTGCCACTTAACTAAGGAGTTTCACCTTGTGACAACTCAAATATCAGCTAAATTGCTAACCTAGAGTACTGGTTGTCTAATGAAGCACAACCAGTCAAGAGTATTAGTTTTACTAATAGAAACAGAGCTGAAATACACCCAACTCAGTTTAAACCTAACTACAGTGCATCCATGGCGTTGGCATGCACTGTGAGAGAAAAGTGTTGAGGTATTTAAAATTGAAGCTATCTAATCCATTGAGCATTCAAGATAAATTTAACAGAGTTTAAGCACAAATTGGAATCAGGGTTTCATTGAAACCCTAACACTAAATTAAAATAACAAAGAACAAATTTAACTCTAATTGACAAAGACTTTGGCTAATCCAGCGTACCAAAAACACACACCCATCTCTTCAATTTATACATGCACTTGACCCAAAATACCCAAACCCTAAAATCAATTAAAAATAGAAATCAAATGAAAATTAACCTCACCCACGCCTCGACTTGCCTCTCCTCTTGTCTAATCGGCTACGCAACTCCATGCGGGGTTGTTGTGGAGAAACCCTAGTTTTAGCTATCTTTAATTTAGTTTCTAGGGTTGATAGAAACTAAATGAAAGATAACTAGACCTAGAGAGGGTAGAGTAGGAGGTGGTGCGGTTGTTTCAGTGTCAGGGTATGGAGAAGAAAAAGGTGCAGGCGGCCCCGGTATGGTCGGGGCGAGAGAGGGTTGGTGGTGGAAGAGCGAGAGAGTTGTTGCGAGAGAAGAGAGAGAAGGAGAAGAGAAATGAGGAGGAGACTAGGGTTGTCGATGGGGGTATAGGGTTGGAGAATTTCTTTGTGAAGCAGGCGCAAAGAAAAGTCGATGCGGAAACTTCAAACGAGCGTAGGATGAAGGCGATGGAATCGAAGCAGTGAGAGAGGTAGCCGGTTTTGATGTGATCGGGTGTAGCACGGAGCAGCGATCTTCGATGCACGTGGAAGCAGCGACCGTTGGATGAGGGAGAAAGAAATCTCAACGTCTCGGAAGAGACGGGCTCGGATCGGGTCACGGGTTGCTCTAGCCCATGTCTTCCTTGTTGGGTTGCAAGCGATTCGCGCGGGGCTTTGGCCATCTACTCCATAGATGCTCGACTCCAATTCTTTGCTCTTTTGCTCCTCGATTCTCCGAGCTTTATTTATTACCTAAAAACACAAATTAATTAATACAAATATTTATTCTTGAAAACAAAGAAAATACAGAATATGGGATAATATCTGATTTATAAGCGCAAAAGATGAGTAAAATGCCAATAAAAAGGTGTATAAATATGCACTATTTGGCACTCATCAATACACTTTAACGCTTGTTGTATAAATGGAAAATTTCCCTTTTGTGCAAAGATATCCCGTTGGAGCATGCGTTCGTTATCGACGAGGATGACCTAGTCGTTCCCCTTCCTTCAAGCCCGACCTTGTTGACTAGCTGCCGAGACTTGGAGGATGCTTTGATTTATGGCTCTCTTGTCATGAATACCCTTCCGCAGGTTTGTCGTTTGGGACTCGTATGAGGTGTCTCTCCTCCAATTATCGGAATGTTGGTGGTTTCTGGTGCGGAAAGAATTCGTGGCCCTTTATACGAGGATATGGAAAACATACGGCCATATTGCTACCGGGAGCGTGGTGAAGTCTTGTTCGTCCGCTTTGGTTTCCGTAGTGGCCCGACTTTTGCCAATGATTGATGAGATGGAGAATGTGTCCATTCATGCTGCTTTGAGTCAGACCATTCAAAAGTGGGAGAATATGGTGTCCACTGCGAATCCTTGGAGTTTAACGTTAGTTTGGTTGCGACATCGCCTCAATATTGTGAAGGTCGACATTTGGTATTCTTCTTTGGTGTGATTCTGCCACAAAAGCCATCTTTGGAAGAGGAGGAAATTTTGGCCACTGGAGTCTCGGAGGATTGAAGAATTAACTCAAGATTTGAAGAGTAGAATTTGAAAGATATCATGGTCGATTGAAGATGATATTTTGTAGGGATTATAATTTGCTAGATGGGCTTTTTCGATTTGTATTATGAGATTTAAAGGCTCCTCTTTCTTTTTTCTTTTTTTTGAAGAAATAAAGAGATTCTCGTTAATCTGTTGGATTGTATTGAAATTCAATAAGCGGTAAGAAAGTAAAAGCAGAGAGAGTGCCTGGACGTTCACACTTTTGATGTAGCATATTGCAGGGAAATGATTAGGCGTAGTACGCCTTAAGCCACTTTCCGTTGATGACCGCCTCTAGCTTTCCCACATCTTCTTTGATAATCTTGTAGTAACCACTGTTATATGCTTTATTGATTATGTACGGCCCTTCCCATTTGGGAGAAAACTTGGTCCGATGCATCTTCTTTGGATGTGTTTGGCGGTTTTTAGCACCGAGATCTCCTTCCTTGAAAACCCCGGGTTTTACATGGCCGTTGTACGCCCTGGAAATCCTGTTTCGTATGCTTGTGCATGTTCCTCTCGCCGGGATCTTCCGGAGTCCATAGTGTCTAGTTCCGCAATTCGGCATTGAGTGATTCGGCTTCATTCCACCGGGTCCGCTTGCTGCGGCAATTTCGGGCCGACGGGATCTTGATTTGCGGGGAGGATCGCGTACGTACCGTAGACGAGGGAATAAGGAGACATGCCGGTGGAGCTTCTAGGAGATGTGTACGCCCGAGTGCCATTGGCAATTGCTCGTGCCGGATGCAGGATTGTCGTGTCTTGTCCGGTGAGGATTCGGATCGAGTCTTGTTGGTACTTTCGGCTTGCCCATTTCCTTGGGGATAATAGACGGTAGAAGACTTGTTTGATTCCATACCTCTCAAGCGGTTCTGTACTTGCTTGTTAGCAAAAGGCGTGCCATTGTCAGTGATGATGTGTTTAGGTACGCCAAAACGGCAGATGATGTGTTCCTTGATGAATGCCGCGATTGTGGCCCCAGTGGTCCCTTTCAGCGGGACAGCTTCAACCCACTTGGTAAAGTACTCGGTCGCGGTTATTATGTACTCATCTTTGTTTTGAGGACGGTGGGTTGATCTTCCCAATGATGTCGAGTCCCACTATAAAAGGGCCACGGGCTACTTATCGCGTGCAAGGGTGTTGGAGGCACGCGGATGAGGTTTCCGTGAATCTGGCATTCTCGGCATTTCTGAACGAAGGTAGCCGCGTCGTCTTCCATGGTCGGCCAGTAGTACCTCTCGTGTATCTGCAGGAATAGTTTTTGTTTCCCTTGGTGTTCGCCTTCGTGCATTTCTCTTAACATAACTGGGATTTCGTACCGCTCAAACACCTTAGTAGACTTCCCAGAAACTCTTGCGATATAAAACCCCATCATGGAACACGAATCTTTTGGACTTCGCCTTAGCTTGGACGCATCCTCTTTGTTAGTAGGAAGAATGCCATCGCGAAGGAAAATGATGTACGGCTCACTTGATCCCAGTGCAGACTGATGTTGAGGACTTCTATCTGACATGGGGACGCCTGGCAATTTGGACACGCTTTCTGGAGTGATCGTGATTGGGTTTCCATCTCCGGCCAATAGTATCCCAGTCGTTGTAAACGACGGTAGAGGGTTACACGATGTTATTCCACGAGACTTCGATATGAACATGTTCAAGTCGTTGTTGTGCTTCCTCTTTCCCGAGACACCTTGACGAGAGAGTCATGCTGGATTTCGATGATCTGAGAACACCTTGAAGCATAAAGAAATTCCACAAAGTCTTGAGGTCGACCTTCCCTTGGAAAAGTGAGTTGTTGAGTTCTTGAATGATAGGAGTTCTCCAGTCATCGTCTTCGGCTTTCTCAGGTTGTGAAAGCCACGTTGAAGCTATGGTTCCCGTTTTCTTGTCGGGGTTTCCTCGGTTCCTTGAATCGTAGCTTTGAGGCTAGTGTAGCTAAGCGGTCGGCATGCTTGTTGCTGCTACGGCCGACATGTGTGATGGTTGCTTCGGCGAAATAATTTAGTAGTTTTTGTGCTTGACCCTGTATGGTGCCAGCGTTAGTTCTTTCAATGCATAGATCCCGTTTACCTGGTTGATGAGTAATTTGGAATCTCCTCTTATCTCCAAACGTGTGGCCCCGACTTGTTTAGCTGGTGATAGTCCAATGAGGAAGGCTTCGTATTGGTGAGTTATTGGTGCACGGAAAGTCTAGCTTGAAAGAGTGCGAGAAGACTTCTCCGGCAGAGATACTAGTACAACACCCGCTCCTCCGGTATTAGTCTTTGGGGGTGGAAGAGCCATCGAAGAAAAGTGAGCCATGTTTCTTCTTTGACTAAAAGATATTTTGAAGGTCTCCGGGAGATCTTCTCGTAATTCTGCGGTGTTTTCTCACGGGAATGCTGCTAACAGTCTGCAACGGCTTGTCCTTTTATGGCCCTTGGGGAGACGCACGTTATGTCGAACTCGACAGTGCGGGAGCCACTTAGCCGGCCTCCCTATCGGGCAGGTTTCGAGAGGAGAAACTTTACAGGTCGATTTGGACACTAGCACCACCTTATTGGAGAGGAGGTAGTGCTCGAACTTACGGATGGAATGAATCGAGTGCTAAACATGCCTTTTCCGCCTTGGGGTATCGAGTTCGGCGTCTCTCAACGCTTGACTGAAATAGTATATGGGGTATTCCATTCCTTTGTCGTCCTCTTGCGCGAGGAGAGCTCCGATGGCAGTATCGCTAAAGGCTGTGTAGAGACATAGTGGTCTCCCTCGCATAGGAGGCTTCATGACGGTTGGGGAGGACAGTATTTGCTGGATCTTCTGGTACGCTTTTTGCTGAGACGTAGTCCATGTGAAATTTGCTCCTTTTTTTTAGCAGAGGAGTAAACGTAGTGGTGAGCTGTGCCAGCCCCGGTATGAAGCGACGAATGTAGTTTACCTTGCCCATGAAACTCTGGAGCTCCTTCACGGTTCGTGGTGGCGGCATCGTGAGGATAGCTTGCGTTTTAACTGGATCAACTTTTATTCCTGCGGCCGTTACTTGGAATCCCAAGAATTTCCCCGAAGAGACACCAAAGGCGCATTTCAAAGGATTCATCTTCAACTTGTATTCGCGGCATCTTTCGAATACTTGTCGCAACGTTTCTGGATGATCCGCTCGAGTCTTCGATTTAACCACCACATCATCTACGTAATCTTCGACTTGCTTGTGCATCATATCGTGGAAGATGGTAGTCATGGCGCGTTGGTAAGTAGCGCCAGCGTTCTTCAGACCGAAAGGCATTACGGTGTAATAGAAGTTTCCAAGAGGGGTTCGGAAAGCAGTCTTACTCGCGTCATGCTCATACATCTTTATCTGGTTGTAACCGCTATATCCATCCATGAAAGAGAACATACCATGTCCACTGGTAGCGTCTACCAGCATGTCGATGTTAGGTAGCGGGAAA
This sequence comes from Papaver armeniacum, assembly GCA_023531295.1. Taxonomy (NCBI): domain Eukaryota; kingdom Viridiplantae; phylum Streptophyta; class Magnoliopsida; order Ranunculales; family Papaveraceae; genus Papaver; species Papaver armeniacum. The sequence continues at coordinate 648,671 of JAJJWW010000544.1, forward strand.
TCGTCTTTAGGGCAGCACTTGTTCGGATCTCTCGAAATCGACACAACATCGATCGACCATTCTTATTTTTAACGGGAACGATATTGGACAACCAAGTAGGATGGTGAATAGGTTTGACAAAGCCGGCGGCTAGTAATTTCTGGACCTCCGCCTTGATTTGTTCTTCTACGTCGTGTCTGAATTGTCTTGGAGGCTGCTTGACTGGTTTGGATCCGGGTATCACATGCGAGATGGTGGGTGACCGATTTCCCATCCAAGCGGGCATTTCTTCGTAAGTCCATGCGAAGACGTCCTGGTATTCTTTGAGTAAGTCGACTAGCTTTGAGCGTTCGCGGGATGTAGAGTCGAGCCGATCGAATAGGTCGCGGAAATTCCTCATTCCCTATATTGACGGTTTCGAGTTCGTCGGTGGTTAAGTCGGTCCCATCTTGTAGCTTCCGAGGGCGTACGGAACTTCCTCCTGGTTATTGTGAAGACATTCTTTCGGGCGGAGAGACCGGGTCATGGTCTCCCCTGCTAATTGCTAATAGCGGTGATAATGTGTGAGCTTTCCCTTTTTGCTTCGTCTTGCGGTAAGGGTGCACTCTCGCTTGGTGCGGGCACGGGTTACGCCCGGTGGCGAGAGACTTGCGGGTCTTCCTTCTGAGGAGATGGTGGAAGGACGGTCTCCTCTGCGGGGTATCTCCAGTTTGTCGCTATCTCTGAGCGATATCCATTTTGGTAGCGTAAAACCGTGAATCTTGGTCGCCACGCCTTTTGAACCCTCCTTCGGCCCATGTGCTTCTACGCAGATGGCTGGTGCATAGGGGGACGATGTGGACGCGGGAATGCGAACAACTTCTCCGTTCAATACTTTGTTTTCAAGGCATTGGTGGTATGTTGAAGGGACGATTTTGAGATTGTGCAGCCACGGCCTTCCCAGTATCATGTGGTAGTCTGGTTCTTTTTCAATTACTTCAAACTTCACGCTTGATTGGATTGGCCCTACTGCCAGCTCCAAGTTGATGTAGCCGTATGTGCTAGTTTGGTTGCCTTCGAAATCCGTCATCGTAGTGGGTTGTCGTACGATCTCATTAGGTCGCACCCTGGCAGCTTTGAGTGTCTTGAGAGTGATGACATTGGAAGATGCACCCGTGTCAATGGTGCTCTTCGAAACTCTATGTTCTTGACGAGAGCCGTAACATGCAAGGCCCGGTTGTGACCGTCTTCTACCATCATGTCGTCATCGGTGAAAACAATATTGTTGGCGGATCTTCCGGGGATCCTTGGAGTCCCCGTGGGTGCAGGAACTAGTGATGCGTTGAGTGCTATTCGGTTGATAGCAGAGAATGTTTTTATCCGCTGGTCCTTGGAGAGGTGCAGCAATTCACATAAGTTTTCTACCAACATGGTCGCCTCCTGGTCCGCTGGCTTCCAGTCAGTGACGAAACCGTTGATTTGAGAATGCTCATTCGGGATGTTAGTCCCCTGCTCTTGATCTCCTGGGGAACATGAATCACTTAGCCCCGATGTTAGATTGATGAGGAAGTCGAGTATGCTATTAATCGCATCCTTCATTAGGTCCATGTTTTTGGCGTGGATCTCCTGAGCACGCATCAGTCAACCGGTCTTGGGACCTCTTCATTGGTGGTATTGCTTCCGAGAAATTGAGGAGTTATCATGACCTTGAGCGGAATCAATGTTTGTGGAGATCGCTGATAGCCGACCATGCTTGCGCGAAAATTTGAGGATGGAAGCTAGAATTTGATATTGTAACCGAAAGATCAATCCTCCCATTGTGGTCGCCAATTGTTTATGGGTAAAAATCGTTTCGCCGATTTCGGTAAATTCGGTAGGTGAGTGAGAAACTGGTTCAAACCCTAAACAAATGTGCTGCACGTGAGCACTTTATAGATTCGAGAGATCAATCTGTACAAGTCCGGCCTAAACCAAGAAATGGTAGTTCCGGACTTGCTTCGGTCACAAAGTGGAGGAGAAGGGTTGATTTGGGGAGGGAAGCAAAGAAAGGTGTTGAGACAGAATAGTTACGGGAGAGTAGTATCTCGACTTGTATCGAAAGTAAAAGCTTGGGAAGCTTGCAAGAGATGAAAGCTTTTTGGGAGAGCTTGCAAAGTTGCCTTTCCGAGAGTGTAGTATTTTTCTCCGACCGAGACTTGTTGTCTGGTGGAAATAGGTAAGACCTATTTATACAAGTCGAGATTGAAACGTACCCTGGCCTCATGAAGGAAGAGAGTAAAGGGTGAAATAATGGGAGGAGGTGGTAACCGCATGGTGTTAATGGGTGAAAACGTTTTCACCATTATTTCCTCATTTATTTGACCGCTTTATTCCTTTTCACGCTTTCTTAATGTGAGCGTAGTGTACGTGCAAGTGTGTGACCGCCAAACCAAAACCCTGGAAAGCATCCCCAGTTTGTGTTGATATCTCGTTGGTTGCACCTTGAGTGCAAGTGGCGCTGCTAGTGGCGTGTGTGGCATGTGCCATTGGCATGTGCGGAATGCCCTTGTTGCGGGTTATACTTCGAGCGCAAGTGGCAATGCCAGAGCTGCTAGTGGCGTGCGTGGCATGTGCCAATGGCATGTGCGGAATGCCTTGGTGGTAGGTTGTATGTTGAGTGTGAGTGGCAATGCCAGAGCTGCTAGTGGCGTGTGTGGCATGTGCGGAATGCCTTGGTGGTAGGTTGCACGGTTTGCAAGTTAGGCTACCAGCGTGTGTGTTTGGCATGTGCCAATGGCATGTGCGGAATGCCTTGGTGGTAGGTTGCACGGTTTGCAAGTTAGGCTACCAACGTGTGTGTTTGGCATGTGCCAATGGCATGTGCGGAATGCCTTGGTGGTAGGTTGCACGGTTTGCAAGTTAGGCTACCAGCGTGTGTGTTTGGCATGTGCCAATGGCATGCGTGGCCATTAGGGCCGTGGCCTTGGTAGGAAAAGCTACCAGCGAGCATGTTGGCATGTGCCAATGGCATGCGTGGCCGTTAGGGCCGTGGCCTTGGTAGGAAAAGCTACCGGCCGAGCATGTTGGCATGTGCCAATGGCATGCGTGGCCGTTAGGGCCGTGGCCTTGGTAAGAAAAGCTACCCGCGAGCATGTTGGCATGTGCCAATGGCATGCGTGGCCGACTTGGCCTAGGTTGCATGGTTTGTAAGCCTAGGGCGCTATATTTGGCATGCGCCAATGGCATAGCGGCTTGGAAATATGGCTTGTGGTACGTGTTGGCATGTGCCAATGGCACGTACGGCCATGTTGACCTAGTTGCACGTTTTGCAAGCCTAGGGCGCTATATTTGGCATGTGCCAATGGCATAGCGGCTTGGAAATATGGCTTGTGGTACGCGTTGGCATGTGCCAATGGCACGTACGGCCATGTTGACCTAGTTGCACGTTTTGCAAGCCTAGGGCGCTATATTTGGCATGCGCCAATGGCATAGCGGCTTGGAAATATGGCTTGTGGTACGCGTTGGCATGTGCCAATGGCACGTACGGCCATGTTGACCTAGTTGCACGTTTTGCAAGCCTAGGGCGGTATATTTGGCATGCGCCAATGGCATAGCGGCTTGGAAATATGGCTTGTGGTACGCGTTGGCATGTGCCAATGGCACGTACGGCCATGTTGACCTAGTTGCACGTTTTGCAAGCCTAGGGCGCTATATTTGGCATGCGCCAATGGCATAGCGGCTTGGAAATATGGCTTGTGGTACGCGTTGGCATGTGCCAATGGCACGTACGGCCATGTTGACCTAGTTGCACGTTTTGCAAGCCTAGGGCGCTATATTTGGCATGCGCCAATGGCATAGCGGCTTGGAAATATGGCTTGTGGTACGCGTTGGCTTGTGCCAATGGCACGTACGGCCATGTTGACCTAGTTGCACGTTTTGCAAGCCTATGGCGCTATATTTGGCATGCGCCAATGGCATAGCGGCTTAGTTTGGCATGGTTGCCAATAAGTGCGATATGTAGTTTGGTTTTGGCGTTGCTGCCATGGTGCGCAGTGTGCGGCTTGGCTTTGGCGTTGTTGCCATGCCAGTGTGCGGCTTGGTTTGGCATTGTTGCCATGGTGCGCAGTGCGCGGCTTGGTTTGGCATTGTTGCCATGGTGCGCAGTGTGCGGCTTGGTTTGGCATTGTTGCCATGGTGCGCAGTGTGCGGCTTGGTTTGGCGTTGTTGCCATGGTGCGCAGTGTGCGGCTTGGTTTGGCATTGTTGCCATGGTGCGCAGTGTGCGGCTTAGTTTGGCATTGTTGCCATGGTGCGCAGTGTGCGGCTTAGTTTGGCATTGTTGCCATGGTGCGCAGTGTGCGGCTTGGTTTGGCATTGTTGCCATGGTGCGCAGTGTGATGCTTGGTTTGGCATTGTTGCCATGGTGCGCAGATGTGCGGCTTAGTTTGGCATTGTTGCCATGGTGCGCGATGTGCGGCTTGGTTTGGCATTGTTGCCATGGTGCGTAGTGTGCGGCTTGGTTTTGTATTGTTGCCATGGTGCGCGAGTGTGCGGCTTGGTTTTGGAATTAGGGTTACGTGTCGAAAACCCTAAGGGGTATTTTGAAAAAATACCCCTATTAATTATTTACACCTGAGTTAAATGCTCTTAGTTAATGTGTTGCGGGTAACACTAGGTCATGGGGTTTTACGATTTTACCCCTTGTTTAAAAACCACCATCAACAATAAGATATGATGTTGGTTTTGTAGGATCATACTAATGTTGTTCGTGTTTTGAAACGTCAAAAGAACAAGATATGGAATATAGAAAACGAGTGTGATGAGGTCCGCTTGGCGGTATTTGACTGTGTACTATGGAACGGGATACAACATGCGCACCAAAAGTTTGATGTTGTCACATCACACGCATTTGCCGAGAGGTCTTATCCAGAGACGGATACCTTTCATCTACCTTTTGGTGAGATGGCAATTACTCCGGATGATTGTTTTAGAATCACAGCCCTACCAATTACAGGAACAAGTGTTCGAGATGGCTACGATCCCTCGATGAGTTATGAACTTCTTGAAAAGCTAGTCGAAAGGTGTCTAGGATGGAGCGATAAAAAGGCACAATGTGAGTTTAGATGAGCTAACAAAGAGCCTAAGGAAGGTGATGAGTATAATGAGTTTGAGGCAGACCGCACGTACAAGAAGAAGTTGAAAAAGATCAAGCTCAAAACCTTATTTGATGAGTTTTCAGGGACCAAAGAATTGGTTGCTCGAGGAAAGTTGGTCATGACAGAGGAGAAGATTAAGCACCATGTGACTGCTTATTTGTTATATCAACTAGGAACCATTTTCTTCCCTGACACTTCAGGTCACGTGGTAAATGCTCATTACCTCCAGCTATTGGACCCCCTGGATGAGGTGAACAACTACTGTTGAGGCATTGCGGTTCTTTCATTCGTTCAAGAGGAACTCAGAAAAGCTTCGAGGCTTAAGAGTCTATATTTTGGAGGCTTATACACCCTTGTCCAGGTACCCCATTAAATTATCGTTTGTGTGTTTCAATATATAAGTGAATGAATGTGTATTGTTACTAATCATATTGCGAATGTATTATTTGTTGCCTCTTCTTATAGGTTTGGGTGTACGACCACTTCCTTAAACTTCAATTGTCTCATGCTCACACTCCTTGGCCTTACGGGAAGCCTACAACTGGTAAATATGAATTTTTGAATTCACAAGAAAAGAATAAGAAAAAAAGGTGTTGGAGTTGAGGGAGAAATTGGATACGTTAACAGTGGAAGATGTGGTTTTCCATCCTTACACCATTCCATCAGATGAAGACGAGGAGGATGTTGAGGTTATTGATTTCTCTGTTTGTTGCGACGTATAATGGACCGTTGTTTCATCCTGGAGGTTGTACAATGTATAATCCTCTAAGAGTATTAAGACAAGTTTCTTGTGTGCAAAGTGTCCCACAAGTGGAAAACTTCAACTTCAAGGTGAAGAAGCAGGGAACTAAGAACACCGAGATGAATTTCACCCCCAAATACGATCCTGCTCCATCAGTGGACCACTGGAAGAACTTTGGGGATTATCTTGTTCCAGTTGAAGAGTTACAAGATTCGTTTGATGAGCCAAATGCCGCTGACGAGGGATATATGGAATGGTATGAACATGTTTCTCATCCTCGTGTAATAAACACTGTCCAACAAGCCCGTGCTGAGAAGACAAACGCGAAGGCAGTGGAGAAAGAGGCTAAGAAAATTATGAAGCATACCCCTCTGTGTGGTGATGAGGCCTTGATCTTGTGGAATTCGGCGGTAAGAAATTTACTCTTCTTTTTTGTTTTTCAAATTGTTATGAAGTATTGAAAAATAATAGTTACTTATGTTTTTGATGAGAATAGGTGAAGGCAAGTGGTAAATTGTTGAAGAAAATGATGGCAAAAATCCGGAGTGGAGAGCCGATGGATACTCGAGAACAAACAGACCTGTACAACCAAATAACTAATGTTTTTAATCCCAGCCTTGTCGATACAAGCCAGGTTGATCCAAGCCAGACCATGTCGTCGAAGAGGAGTCGCCGACAAGGGGAAGGTTCAAGTCGGATGGTTGAACAACAAAGCAGTGGAGATGACACTCCTAGTGACGAAGGACGACCTAAAGCTCCTAAACGCAAGAGTAGAAAAGTTTCTGGTAGTGGTCGTGGTAAATGAGTGATTGCAACAATTATTACTTTGGTTTCTTATGTTTGGAATACTTTTTAATTGCGGATTTGGTGGTTTGGTTCCTTATATTTGGAATACTTTTTTATGGCGGATTTGGTGATGTGGATTAGTAAATAAATTTCTTAATTTGGTTTTTAATTTGTGTTCTAAGTGATTACTTTGGTTAAGTGTTTCATTACATTCAAATTTTTAAGAAAAAATTAGGTAGTTCGGTTAAGAGACTAAATCTCGTAAACAACCGAACTCTGCATTCGGTTACCTAAAGGTTTCTTAGACAACCGAACTCATTAGAAGAAAAAGTTCAAAAGTTACAGTGTAATGTTCGGTTACCTGGTATGGTTTTGGAGGAAACCGAACTCATATGTTCGGTTACCTGTATAAAAAGCAGTCTAACCGAACTCATTAGAAGAAAATTTCAAAAGTTACACTGTAATGTTCGGTTAGCCGGTATGGTTTTGCAGGTAACCGAACTACTAAGTTCGGTTACCTGCAGAAAAAGCAGTCTAACCGAACTCATTAGAAGAAAATTTCAAAAGTTACAGTGTAATGTTCGGTTACCTGGTATGGTTTTGCAGGAAACCGAACTTGGTGGTCCACAAGTTCGGTTGGTTCGCTAAATTTACAATCTAACCGAACATTACACTGTAACTTTTGAAATTTGATTGTTTGCACTGTTCGGTTACCTATGATTTACATAACCAACCGAACCTTTGAGTTCGGTTTGGTCGAAGCATTTCTTATGTAACCGAACTATGTATTTTGAAATTTGAATGACACTAATTTAAAGTAACGGCTATTTTTATAGCCGTTATACACCCCAGTGGTATAAATATGTGTCTCATAGTTAACATTTTGTCTCAAAATCTTCTAAAAATGGCAGCCACTACTCCTAAATTTACTCTAGATGAAGATTTATCTCTTTGCAGAAACTACGTACTATACTATCCAAAGAGGAGTGAAGAACGAAGAATGAATGGTATTATGAGTCAAAGTTATTGGGGGAAAATTCATGAGAAATTCTGCTCCGACACAACAAACCCTCATAACCGTGATCAAATAGCCTTGTTCCTTCGATTCGACAAGATTAGAGCTAGAGTTGTGGAATTTATGGCTTTATTTCGTATTGTAAGGCGGTATCGACTTAGGGGCGAAGGATTCTCCGAAATCATTTTAACATCAAAAAACGAATGGCGAAGATGGAAGAGAAAGGATTTCAAATATGAATATCATTTCCGCCTCCTTAAAGACTTTTTCATAACACGTTTTGGATATTAAATGTTATGTAGCATTAGTTTTAGTTCGGCAATGACCTATAATTTCATTTCCTAACCGAACTTAAGTCTTGATGTCTCACTGTTCAGCGATGTCATGTAATTAAGTTCCAATATGAAAAAAAAAAAAAGTTCCAAAAATAACAGTCTCGTTTCTTATTCTTATGAAAATGTTCAAAGCATAACCCAAAAATAAGACCTAATTCCAAAAAACACAATCTTTGATTCTTATGTTGATGTTCAAAGCATACTTAGTTTAATTAATGGTACATTTAATCATCCGCAAGGGAAACTACACCCTCGTGTATGATTTTTTCCAAATCCTTCAAAGTTTTCCACATTTCCATGTTATGCTCGTACTTAATGCACCATCCCAACATTGTGTCGGGGTTAAATCCTTGCCAATAAGAGTAACCACGGAGATATCATCATCTCGGTATATGGCCTTCACTTGTTGTAGCGCCCAAGTGTAACTTGGTTCTTGCTCATCTTCTAGAAAACAAAAAGCAACGGTAAAGGGTGACTTCGTCGAGGTACGACCAACAATGTTCAACAATGGCATCTCGTATTTGTTAGTCTTGTAAGTGCAATCCATTATAAGAACTTGATGGAAGGATTGAGCCAATTGAACACTCTTCGGATGCGCAATGAAGAGATGCGTTATTTCATCTTCCGTACCTACCTTCTTTTGAACCGCGTAGCCTTTCTCTTTAGCGACCAAAAATAATTGTTGCATCACTTTTCTATCCTTCCATTCATTCCTTTTAATTGTCTCAATTGCATTGTAAATGGTCGTCAAAGATGATACATTATCCTTGTTATCATCCTTTAGTAAGCGAAGCATGTTAAGTGGTGAAATTCCCATTCTCCTAAATTTAGCTATTTTCTCCATTTCAAGAGGAGTGAGCCTTGCGGCCATTGCATGTCCTTCAAGATCATCCGGACGAGGGTGGTTATGATGACCTACCACCTTATCCATAGATAGAACCCATCCATTCTTTTTTTTGCACTTACTAAATACTAGCTTGAACGGACATTTAATTTTCTTTGAGCACTTATTTGTGTTCTTCCTCGTCGTCTTTCCTTTATACACATAACCCTTCTTCTTGTGACTAACATTGGGATCTCCACTTCTCTCACAAACCATTTCAAAACGAGTTTGGCTTTCTTTTCCATTCAAAACTAATACGCACATGGCTTTCTTGGCATGTTCTCGAGCCCAATTCTTCGCATCAATAGTTTCATCAAAAACCAAATCATTGACATAGTGATTAGATGTATCTTCAAACAGCATGCCAACTGGAGAAGGTTGATTATCCATTGGTATAGGTTGACATTCAATCTACAAGAAATAGAACAACATCAATTGCAATCAGAAATAAGTTCGGTTACATGATAATTTTATCGGGAAAACCGAACTCAAAGTTCGGTTTGTCAACCAAGTTGACAACTAACCGAACTTTACGTATACTAAATCAAAATTTTATTGTACATAAGTTCTGTTAGATTGTGGGTTGACATGAAGTTTGCGAACCAACCAAACTTATGGACCCTAAAGTTCGGTTACATAATGATTTTATCTGGAAAACCGAACTCAAAGTTCGGTTTGTCGACCAAGTTGACAACTAACCGAACTTTACGTAAAATAAATCAAATTTTTTTTGTACGTAAGTTCGGTTAGATATTGGTTGGTATGAAGTTTGCGAAAGAACCGAACTTTGTACACTAATGTGCAATCTTATTTTACGTAAAGTTCGGTTAGCTGTTGGTTACAACCTAACCGAACTAATGTACCCTGAAGTTCGGTTACATTTCGGGCAAACCGAACATAACACTGTAATCCTATTTACAGAGTTCGCTAACATGTCCGTTAACCGAACTTCAAAAAACCTCCATTATTGGAGATTTCAGTAACCTGCGTGTTTAGAAAAAGTAACCGAACTACACTTGCAGATGAGTTCGGTTACATGTTCTTCACACAATCTAACCGAACAAGGCCAAATCTACTCTAAAAATTCACATTTTTTTGAAAATTTGGACCAATTCAACCAACATTATCTAAGTTTAGAGCATACCTGGGTACCAAAATAGTCTTCCTCCGGTTGTGGTTGGTAAAATCCATCGTTTTCACCATCTTGATATTGGCTTTGGGGAAGAATACATTCACCATCTAAGAAATAATCCATATCCGGATCATTGTGAAGATTGACATATACTCTAGGAGAGGAAGGAGATGAAGATTCAGATGAGCTATCATCAATTGAATCATCACTTGAATAGTCTAGATTAGTGAACTCAAAAAAGTTTTATTTTCCATGTTTGTGTTCTTCATCTTCTCTAACTTTTCTCTCTCAATAATTCTACTTCTTTTTTAAAAATCTGATTTTTTAATCTCAAATGTTTATTCAAAATCATTTCACTAATCACACTAACTAATATTAACACTAACTAATCATTAATCAAAAATAATCAGAGGGTAATTTAGGTATTATCATAAATATCTAGATAAGGGGTGACCTAAATTTACTTCTAATGTCTTACCCAAAATAAAACCATGGTCCCCCCAAAAAAACAATGGTCCCCAAAAAACGGTTCTTCCCTAGACACTTTATACACTGAAAAGTAATGATGACTCGCAACTAAATTCATTAACAGCACCTATACGTGGATACTCTAGAAGCAACAATAAAACAAAGGGGGAGATTTTCGAGAAAAGACTTTGAGTCCAAGAAAACATAATTTCTTCCAACCGATTTTAAGGCCGGTCCACAGACACAAACAACCGATTTTGAGGCCGGTCCACAGGCACAAACAACCGATTTTGAGGCCGGTCCACAGACACAAACACGGGCGACTTGAATCATCATCTTCTACGATGATTAAAATTAAATCTCAACAGAAGAGAGAACCTAACCATAAACATATCTTCATTCACTAAAGCTGATACAGATCTTCTTTCAATAAAAGCTGATCATCCAAAAAAAAAAAAACCAAATAATAAACTAACCACTGGCGCAACAACGCCAAAAACCCAAACATACACCATTAATTAACAAGCATAAAGACCAGGGAACAACACATATAAGAACTCTATTTCCTAAGAAAAAACTTAATTAACGAAACAAAATTAGTTCAATACAAAAGAACAAAGCTAACCCATCACCATAATTCCAGAAAATAAAAGAGGGAGATATACTAAAATTTATAGCAGAGATACAAAGAAGAAACCTAATCCATCAATTGCTTCAATTTCAAATATACCCAAATTCAAGACACTAACCTGATTCGGTCTCGTCTGGCCACGAGGCCCGGCATCACAGAGGGGACTACTCGCATATACACCCATAAAGTGATCGTTGTTATTGTAGCTTGCGGGATCGAGTAAGATCACTTCTATGTAATCCCGTTAGACCTAATAATGCCAGCAAGATTAATCTAGTTAGAATCTCTTTTAAAAAAATAAAGAAAAAGGAAAAATAATCAAATCAAGCTTAAAGAAAGAGTTAGATGGATCGTATGTGATCTTTTCTTCTATGTCTCTACTCATAGAGCAAACGTGCGTGATAGCGTCTGGTAAACTAAAAAAGAATAGAAAAGGAGAAACAAAATAGAGAGAAGAAGATGGGAGAAATTCTATTCATACGTACAATAAGCAAACATTAGAGCCTCTATTTACAGAGCTAGACACAAAGGCATCCCAGTAATAAACGAGATTTACCCTAGATATTCTTAACATAATTACACATTTATAACAATATAAAACTATTTTTATAATTGGTGTTATTATCTATCTAGAGTAACTTTATATATTATCTTCAAATCTAATAATAAAAATATAAATTATATCTATCTCATTAATCATTCAATATGAAAAAAAATTATATTATTATAAATAGTCTTCACTTATTGGAAATTTGAGATAAATAGAGCAATTAAATCTTATTATTACTAAAATTTGTTATTATCATATTAACAAACTCATATGTCCACCAAAACTTGGGCCAACCCAAAAAGTGGAAGCAACTTTCACAAGTTGACTCCAAAAAACTTAATTTTTACCCCTCGGGGGTATTTGTGCAAGGTCAACCAAATTGGAGCGTATTTATAACATTCTCACTCTTTAGAAACAATTTCTCAAGGTCATATATGAAGATGGGAAAAATCAAGGATTTAGCGTTAAGACTCTGGATATCAACATCAATGAATCTCATCATCCTTTAATTATAAATATTTAACATCATAATGGAAAACACGGAATACCAATTCAAAATTCAAAATTTTTACTTGCCGAGAAGTCATAAACCCTAACAAATATTAGTTGATCCTGAAAAAAATAAAATAAAAAAATCAACTAACCCTTGTCAAACTTATTGCAAAGTATTTTAGAGATCGAAATTACCTATTAATAAAGCTCCATCAAGTGCATCTAATTCGAAACACAAGTGATGTTGAGCTCTTTGAATCGGGCGATCACTGAGTTAACCTAGTTTATAATTTTTCACCATTAATCTTTTGTTCTCGTGTTTTCTTTAATCATTTTATTAATTCTTTGATCAACCAATAGTCCTTACCATTAGTATGATGATCTTGAGGTTTTTGGATCAATCAAACTTAGAGTCGAAACTTTAATTTCTTTGATTTTCTTTATTTTTCTTTTAATCTTTCTTCATTCTCATTTTGCTTTACTCTTTACTTATGGATTTCTAAACCTTGAAGGGCCTCACAAATTCATCAAATCATGGGGGCATTCATTTTTGGACTCCGATCTCAAAAATTCTCATTTTTCTCCTAAGCTGGAGATCAATGAGTCAAGTTTCATCAAACCAGTATGCAGCAGTTTTGCCAAACATCTTAATAAGGATGGATTATTACAGTATGTACCAGTATTACCTTTTGTATCATGTTTATGATTTAAACGATAACTTCACAGATATTCTGATTCAACTACCGATTCAAAACCTAGTTGAAGATCCAGTTTTTTCAAAATTCAAAATTCCAAACTTTTCCTCTTCGAAGCCACGTAACAGATGGGTCACAAGTCTCAAACCGAAACTCACTCCAATCAAATTCAATTATGGTCTATTCAACCATTTTTATCTTCTCAGAAATATAATTCTCTCAGTTTATTTAGGGAAGGAAAATTATCCGATAATAACTGTTTTTGGTTATAACAGAAGTATTTATTCTGATAAAAAAATTCTTTTTAGATCTCATCTAACACCCATCTCTCAAAACCAAAAGAAAATGGCCTCTTATTCGAATAACCAAATCACTGCAATTACTGGGAAAATGCAAAAGACTCAAATTCGTGATATTGGTGCTAGAAACTTAAGGAAAGCAGTAGGTTCAACATTAGCTATCACTAAAGCTAAAGATGAATGGAACACTACTTTGATTGGAAAACTATTCGCCAAAGATCCCGTGGAGACGAATACAGTAAGAAAAGGAGTCATCATTCTTTGGAACAGATTCAGAGTAAAGGATGTACGTGCTTTAGATAAGAACTTAATTTGTTCAAGTTTTTCACTGAAGAAGCCATGAACCATATCCTTACCAAAGGACCATGGAATGTTAACAAAAGTCATTTAAACTTACAAAAATATGATGCTGCGATCCCAGTTAAAGACTGGGTTTTCAAATATCAAGAATGGGATATACAGTTCAAGAATCTTTTGCCAGAGCATCACTCTCTTGAACTCGTAAGTGAAGCCATAGAAGAGTTAGGTGAATATATATCTACAGATCCTGAAGACTGCAAACTAACTTATGAAACTCAGATTAATGCTAGAATCAACATTGATATCTCAAAGTCCCTTCACATAGGAGGATGGTGGAACACTGCTGCTGGTGGAGTTACCTGGATTAGATTTCATTGGGAAAGACAACCTCATAATCTCTGTCCAAACTGCTATGTGATCGATCACAAGGAATAAGAGTGTCCTAATATTGCTCATGACTTGATGTTAAGAAGGTTCACCAATGAACAATATATCAACTATTTTCATGAACTCGCTGCAGCCTATGAAGTTGAGATTTGTGAAGATTTAGATCTTCTGATAGAGAGAATATGTGAAGCTAGCTGTAAGAAAATGGAAGAAGAAGCTAAAGAAGAAGAGCAGCCTGTGGAAGAGGAAACAAGGAACAACAAAAGATCTAGAACTGAGAACTCTACTGAAGATATTGTGGAAAGTAATACTGGAAAACATCAATCCTCCAATGGCAATGATGAAATGGAGCATGACCTCATAGAGGGAGGAGATGCAGGAGTAGGAGAGAACCCCCATGGGATGAATGAGGCTCCAAATAATCTGGAAATACTTTTTAATCTTAAACCTTTAAATTGTTGCTTCTTTTTACTCTTAAGAACCAGTTCTACTTATAATCCAGTTTTCTCCATTTCATCGTACTCTGCATGTTTCAGTTTCGTTCACAGATATAACCTTTACTTGAGTATCAAGCTAAAATTCTGTTATTCTTTTTCCATCATGAAAATTATCAGTTGGAACTGTCATGGATTTTTAGGGAAAGATACTAGATATCATTTGATGCATTTAAATAATATCCATTCCCCTGATATTATCTTTCTTTGTGAAACTAAGATAAATGATGATAGGATTATAAAACTCACTAGTTGTCTTAAAATGCCTAAAAAATACTTTTTTCCTTCTCTTGGTCAAGCTGGAGGTATTATTTTACTATGGAAAGATGGTTTTTCTTTAGACATTCTAAATACCTCCAGCAATATGATTCATGCTTTAGTCACCAATGACCCTAGTAAAGGGGAATGGTTCCTCTCTTGTGTTTATGGTACCCCCTACAAAAATGACCAACCTAGTCAATGGAACTACATCAAAAATTTAAGTTCCTCAGTTCATATTCCTTGGGTACTCATAGGAGATTTGAACATTACTATGTGTGCTTCTGAAATAAATACTCAAACTGAACCTACAGCCTCTGAAGTTCTAGAACATATCAGAGATTCTGACTTAAATGATTTGGGATACAGTGGAAATCCTTTTACCTGAACTAGCAATAGTCATGGCACTGGAAAACTAAGAATTCCAGATAATAAAGAAATACACAGAGCCTTAATGTCTATGCAGCCTTGGACTTCTCCAGAGCCTGATGGATTCCCACCAGGATTTTATCAAAACCAATGGCACCTTGTAGGAACTGATGTATGTAACATGGTCAAAGCTCTCTGGTTATCTACTCAAGAAGATCAACAATACAAGAATTTCCTTAATTCCAAAAACTAATGGAGCTCATAAACCAGAAGATTACAGACCTATAGCCCTTTGTAACACAACATATAAAATAATCTCCAAGATTATTGCTTATAGACTCAGAAAACACATGGTTAATATCATTTCTCCTATGCAGTCTGTCTATGTGCCTGGAAGACTGATTTCTGAAAACATCTGTTTGGTTCAAGAATTGGTGAAGGCCGTGTAGGAAAAAAAAAAGAGAGAACAGGACATCTATCTTTAAAAATGGATATGTCTAAGGCCTTTGATAGGCTTGAGTGGGTTTTTCTAATTCAAGTCATGAGGAAATTTGGTTTTTCTGAGAAATTCTGTCATCTTATTTCACAATGTATCAGCACTACTTCTGTGGAGATTATGATCAATGGTTCTCCTTCTTCTTCTTTCAAACCCTCAAGGGGAATCAGACAGGGAGATCCTCTTTCTCCTTTTCTATTCATTATTGCTATGGAAGCTTTCTCTAGATAGTTATTTTTCCATGAAAGTAAAAGACAAATCACAGGTATGAAAATTTCTAGATCTGCACCTAAAATTAACCATTTATTGTTTGCAGATGATTGTCTTTTAGTTTTTAAGGCAAATCAAACTCAAACTAATAAATTGTTACAAGTTATTGAAGCTTTCAGTGCCTGTTCTGGACAGCTCATAAATTTTCATAAGTCTGCAGTATACTTCAGCAAAAATACAAGTCCTTCATGTTGTCAGCTCATCAGTGGCTCTCTTCAAGTTAGGGAACTTAGTATTACTGAGGAAAAATATCTGGGTCTGCCTTTCTTTGTGGGAGGAAATAAAAAAGTTCCTTTCTCTAATCTAATTGGAAAAATGGAAAACAGAACGTCTAGATGGTGCTCTACTAATATGTCTGAAGCTGGCAGATCTGTCATTGTGAGAAATGTCACAAATGCAATACCAGTTCATCACATGATTAGTTTCAATCTACCAGATGTTACTATAAATATGATGAATTTTACACAGCAAAAATTTTGGAGGAAAAAGAAGACAAATAAGGGTAAGCCACCTATCTCTTGGAAAAATGTAAGTATACCAAAAGAAGAAGGAGGACTTGGTTTCAGAAATCTCAAGCTTTTCAATAGAGTTTTACTTGCAAAATCTGCATGGAAACTTTGTACTGATAATACTTCTATGTGTGCTCTTTCTCTTAGAGCAAAGTACTTCCCAGATGGAAAAATATTTGATATAAAAGACAATTCTAACTCCACTTGGTCATGGAGAAGCATCAACTCAAAGTTGTCTTTCATCAAAAATTACAGTTGTTGGAGCATTGGCAATGGTCAAACTGTATTAATCTAGACCTATAGATGGATTCCATAATTATTAACACCTCCCACTCCAAAAGCTGGTGTTAACAATTATCAAGATTATACTCATGTTTATCAACTTTTTTCTGCATCAATAGGATGAAATCAGTCTCTCATTTTCTCCCCTTTTGAAGCTCCAGTTGCAAGATTAATTCTTAACATCACACTACATTTACCATATCAAGACAAGATGGTCTGGACTTTGGAGAGAAATGGTGATTTCTCAGTCAAATCTGCCTACAACAAAATGTTTGAAGAGCAAAACGTGAATCACTCAGTTGGACAAAGAATGAAAGCTATCTTCAAGAAGCTATGGAAATTACCTATTCTGCCAAGGATAACTCAGTTTATCTGGAAATGTCTAAGAGATATTCTTCAAACTAGAGTTAAGTTAACCTATGTCATTTAAAATGGTGATTATGGTTGTCCACTCTGTGTTCAAACTCTAGAGACTTCTTCACACTGCATTCTGCATTGTAATCTTGCTAAGACAGTCTGGTTTGCAGTTCTGGGTATCCATATTCAAGATGATGCAGATTTAGTGGAGTGGTTGTGCAACTGGTTTAATATGCTATTTTCGCACCAGATTCAAGAGGAGCAACTGTGCAAAATAGTCATTACCGTTTGGTGTTTATGGTATGAAAGATGTGATAATGTCTTCATAGGGTGGAATATCACTCCAGATACAATCATTCATCGAAGCAAAAAGGAAATTGAGCTCTTGAAAATAAACAGGATACCATTATACCCAAAGTTCCTAAGCAAAATAGAACAAACTTGCATTGGAGTCCTCCTCCTGTAGGAATTTATAAAATTAATGTAGATGGCTCTTTTAATTATTCTACAAAAATAGGTGGACTTGGTCAAATATTGCGTGATTTTGCAGGTACCCACATGGGCTCCAAATGCATCTTCTTAGAATCAGCGCTGAGTCCGGAACAAGTGGAGTAAGCTATTCAATGAGCAGAGGATATGAGGCTGGAAAAGGTAGTTTTTGAGATGGACTCTCAACTAGTAGCTGATGCAGTAAACAAAGAGCACTTCAACTCAGATTGGAGAATTCGTTTTTTTGATCTTAGATATTAAGAAGTTTTTTAAAAATAAGGTCTCTTGGCAATGTAGTTATGTGCCAAAAGAAAAAAAACAAGGGTGCAGACATATTAACAAAATTAGCTAGAGTTTCTTGCTTAAGTAGTGTATGGATTCTGTCCATCTCTAATCACATTTTACCTCAGTTACAAGAGGATGCTAAGCATGTAATCTCTGACATTTAATCAATTAAAATTCAAGTTTCAAAAAAAAAAAAAAAAAAAGTGCATCTAATTCATGCCCCAAAATCAAGATGATTCTGGAAATGTTGCAGTAAAAATTTGTTTTTTCTCTTAAGAAAAGAACATCGCGTTTGATCTAATTAGATTCTTTATGGTTATGGAATTTGCTTCCGTTCGGCTGCATCAGTCTGATTGAAAAGTTTTGAATTGCACTTTAATGTATCTGTAACTACTCAATGAACGAATTTTGACTCTTTGTCAGAAGGAAACTCCTGAAATGAATTTGCTACTCAAAATTACCCTTCTTGGTCTCAACTATTTACCTAAACTATCCCGATTTTAGTCATAAGAAAATTACCCTTCTTGGTCTGAAATGAATTTGCTACTCAAAATTACCCTTCTTGGTTGATTTTAGTGCGTACATAAAAAATTAATGCATAATGCAGTATGCATCCATATTTACGGATGCATATCAGGTTATGCATCTATTTTCTCGATGCATAAAAGATTGTGCAACAATTTTCTCGATGCATAATGCATTATGCAATCATATTTTCGGATACATAACAGGTTATGCATTCATTTTCACGACTGCATAACATGTTATGTAGATATTATCGTAGGCGCATGACAAGTTATGCAACCTTATTTTTTGTTGGTTTCAATACTAAGAAAAAAGTAGCTACATAACGCGTTATGCAACCGTTTTCTGGACTGCATAACAAGTTATGCAACGAATTTTGTAGATGCATAACAAGTTATGCAACCATTTTCAGAACTCCATAGCAAATTATTCAACCATTATGACCAAACACCAATGCCCATATATATTATAGAAAATAGACATAAAATCCCAAAATCTAGAAATGGAAGCTTAATAAATTTGTCTGATGACGACAAAAATAAATAAATAAGAAGATTGAACTAGCACATACCCAATCAAAGCCACCTCACAAGTATGACCTTGTTTCCACCAAAAGTTCCGGTGATTGAAACAAAAAGTCCTTACATATTATACCTTACAATGAACTTCAGTTACAAAGAAGAATGAAAATCTAAATACTTTGGACGTTAGCAAGTTCATCCCAGCTTGAACTAAGCTAGTGTAAACTGAGCAGCCGATGCCGCAACCAATGATAACCTCCATAGTGCTTAAGATGGCTTATCTAATGATCATGGAAGAAGTGTACATCAGCAGCTAGTTATGAGCAGAGCAACGCCTCTCCAAAATACCCCTTAAAATATAGTATTAAACAACAAACTACGCTAACAGTCACTGGCGAAAATTCATTAAGCAATCCCTGATCTCCCGTCGAAATTTTGTGATATCTCCGACGAATTGAAATTGTGTGAGCTGGTAGTGTTTAGCTTAATGAATTCACCTACAGTATCAAGTAAACATATGATAAATTCAAGTAAAATGAAATTTCTATACTTACAAAATACCACCCAATTTATCAAGCCTCCAATGCTTTATGGAATTAATCCTCTTCAAATGTTTCTTTAATCCCCTCGCTTAAAATTCTCGCAATGACATATTATAAACCACAAAGAGAACTTAAGTTATTGACCAGAAGGCATGTTAGGTTACCTAACTAGTTCACCATCTCAAAGTAAAAAACAAATGAGCGGAAAAACAACATCAATGAGTGATTTCTGACATGATTCAATCAGCAGGGAATGAAAACAAAGTGAAACAGAGAGAGATTACGAACTGTGATTGAGTTTTTGGGTAAATTAGGTTTTCCCTAATTTTATATTCCTTCTTCTTCTTCCGCCTCTGGAGCTAATTCACCACTATGACGAGAAAGAAACAAAAACCCTAACAAGTTTTATTCTCATCAATCACACTTCAAAGCTAGCCTAATTTCTCACAAACCCTAGTTCCCCAAATCATAATTATAGAATCAAACAAGAAAAAAAAATCTTGTACTGTCTATCTATATTACATCAGAGTTGGGAGCTAGGAAGATGAGAAGAAATTGGAGAAGAAGATAGTTCACCCGTGAAGAAAAGAAAAAAGAGTCCAGAACATAACTTTATTAATTATGGGTTTTGAGGAAATTTTCTTATAGAAAAAGGGCGTTTGGGTTTCACTTGTAGTAGCCCAAAGGAAAAAACCGAAAAATGAGTTACCGTAGTTTTCACTTGATATATATATAAAGTAGCCCAAAGGCCCCAAACTTCTTACGGAGGAATCAAGTCGTAGTCAACAAGTGGTTCACCTCACAACTTCAATGAGCTCACAATTTTAGTCTCCAAGTGGGCAACACACAACACCTAATAACACCAACAAAATCTCTGCACTTCGCTTCAACATCAAAGTGTCATCACCATCAACCCATCGACGGACCTACGTGGATACCCACATGACCGTTGTTATCCCTCCTTAAAACTCTCCATGTGAATACAACATTTCTCCTCAAGATTTACTCAAAACACAGCCAGATCCAACGATCAATAAATGAGTATCTTTCTTCGGTACATATCCACAACCTCATTGGGCGACATCTCCTAAGCTCCGAAACTCCTCCTCTTTGTTAAACCCGCCTCCCCCTCTCTCAACCTATAAATCTTCCATTTCCACGTTTTTCTCATCTTAATTTTCATTTTATCTGTATAATTACCTCAGATCCTCCGTTAATTGTTCATTTCTGTTTGTAATTTGTTAATCTCCATCACCGGAGCTTCAAAACGAGGTAAAATTTCATTGATATGGCACAGTCTCTTCATTTCTTAACCCCTGCAACATCACCGACGCTCAAAACTCAAACATTCTCAAAATTTGTTCTATCTAAATCGAATCTATCAATTCGTCAAACTCGAAAACCATTATCAATATGTGCAGTTTCATCAGATCTTGAATCGAAATCAGTAACTACTAAGATATTGGGATCGGAAAATGGAAAAGGAGGAGTATTCGAGGTAGATGCAGTAACAGAAGTAGAATTGAAAGAGAATGGATTCCGTAGTACAAGAAGAACGAAATTGGTATGTACAATTGGACCAACTACTTGTGGATTTGAACAACTGGAGGCATTAGCTGTTGGTGGAATGAATGTAGCAAGAATTAATATGTGTCATGGTACTCGTGATTGGCATCGCGGCGTAATTCAAAGCGTCCGAAGATTAAATGAAGAGAAAGGTTATGCTGTTGCTATAATGATGGATACTGAAGGTAGTGAGATTCATATGGGTGATCTTGGTGGTTCTACTGCTTCAGCTAAAGCCGAGGTATATTCATTCTTCATTTCAGCTCAATCATAAGTTGATTAGCATAAAATTTCTTAGTTTTAGTTGAAATTATGTTTCAGTGTTCAGGTCGGTAAAGATTAGAGGATATTTAAAAAATATGGATAAGTATAAGTGGTGTTAGGTGTTATTTTGTTTTTTAGGAGATTCTGTATGCGTTTGAACAATATGCTGTTTACTTGGACTAGGATTAGAGAGAGGTTTTTTTTCTTTTTGGTCAGTTATTTTGTCTTCTGTTCTGTATTTGTGTTTCTTTTGCGCTTTGATTACAGTTCTGTAAATTTTGTTGTATCTGGTTTGTTTTTGTTTGTTTGTAAGTCTAGTAGGAGATTGATTGAGAATTCAAAATTTTAAAAGGAGAGAAATGAAGGCGACTAATTTGTTTTTTATCAATCAAAATTTCTTTTTGGGTGCTCCTTGAATCTTAATATTTGCTGTTATTTGTGACTCATGTGTTGCATTTGTGAGATATTATTTTCTCAGTTTGAACTAGTATTTGTTTAATTCTTGAGTGATGCTCTCTCGTATAATTCTACAGAACAGTTCTTTAGCTTTTCAAGTGCATCGGCACTATCTGTTTGCGTTCATCTGATTGGCTAGGGTGCTAAGTGCGCAATTCCTTGCTACTTTATGAGCTGGAAAATGGCCAAACATATGTTTATTGCTATAGCTTGAGATTATCCATATTGGTTATAGTAGTATGATTTGAGGAATGTGCCACCGTTTGTGAATTATTATTTTCTCAGTTTGAACTAGTATTTGTTTAATTCTTGAGTGATGCTCTCTGGAATAATTCTACAGAACAGTTCTTTAGCTTTTCAAGTGCATCGGCACTATCTTTTTGCATTCATCTGATTGGCTAGGGTGCTAAGTGGTCAATTCCTTGCCACTTTATGAGCTGGAAAATGGCCAAACATATGTTTATTGCTATGGCTTGAGATTATCCATATTGGTTATAGTAGTATGATTTGAGGAATGTGCCACCATGTAGATGTGTTATGAGGACTTAGATCAAATCTTGCTATCACAGTTAGGAGTTGCATATCACAGAGACAGTAAGAGTTTTTCATGACCCGTATTAGTGTCTCAGCATGGGGGTTATGAATGTGTTTGGAATTTCCTATTAATAAAGAGCTTCATACTCATAAACTTAGTTTAGAGTTTCCTAAAGCAGGTTTGTACACATAAAAGGGCTCAAGTGTTCAAGAAGTATAATTTTTGAAGTTTTTCTTTCCTTTTTTTTTTTTTCATGAACTATTTTCCTATCTGTGCGCTTATTACTAAATGAGAGAGCATTCATATGTCTACAATCTCTTAAGCTTAGTTATCTGGTGTTTAGCATATGGGTAAACTGAGCTTCCATATGTATACCAATTAGACTATGTGTATTTGTACTCTGAAGATGTGAAGAAATTTGTGTGATAATTATGGGCATCAAATAATGGGTAAACTGAGCTTCCATGTGTCTGTTTAAGTAGATAAATTTGGTGAATTTGTCAGCGTATCTTTCTAAGTAATTAACTAATTTTCATACAGGATGGCGAGATTTGGACTTTTAGCGTTCGTGCTTTTGACTCGCCTCTTCCAGAACATACCATAAGTGTGAATTATGAGGGTTTTGCTGAAGGTCTTAGTTTCTAGTACTCATGCCTTTGTATTCAGAAGATTAATATTCTTAGTTTCACTACTCTTTTTCACAAGTAAGAAAAAGAGCAGTTTAATTCAAAATTTCTAACTTTCTTGTATTTGATACAGATGTGAAGGTCGGTGATGAACTCCTTGTAGATGGGGGAATGGTAAGATTTGAAGTGACTGAGAAGCTTGGTCCAGACGTTAAGTGCCGATGCACTGATCCTGGTCTATTGCTACCAAGGGCAAACCTAACTTTTTGGAGGGATGGCAGTTTGGTTAGAGAACGTAACGCCATGCTCCCAACTATCTCCTCTAAGGTTAGTGCCCCTGCATCTCCACATTTGTAATTATCTAACAATAAACTCCTAAGTGCTCGTTATCCCGAGTTTTACTATCAAGTTTCTACTTTTGTTCATTTAGGTTCTTTTCAATTTCATGCTCTAGTTAAAATTCTAAATGTAATCTTGTTCGCCCTTGCTATTTCTTTGTCTTCTATCCATTTCGTTGTTCTTTCGATACTCGATGCTGTGTCCTGAATAGAAGTTGAAATAAAATCTGGGCCGTGTCTTTGGTGATCTTTAAAGGAATGTGTTTTATGCGCCGTGAGCTTGCGCACATTTTTGTTTGTGTCCTTGGTAGAAGTTTCAGTCATGCTGTGTCGTTCTTTTGTGATCTTGTATGGAGTGTGTTTTGTGAGCAGTGAGCTTGCAGACATTTTTGTCCAAGTTTTTCTGAACGAAGGCTCAGGTCCTGCCTTGCAAGGAGGATGGTAGATGTCTCGGTAACTTTTGCTCTTCACTTGATTTGTTTGTATTAACTGCCTTTTTTACAGGATTGGCTGGATATTGATTTTGGTATTGCTGAGGGTGTTGATTTTATCGCAATCTCTTTTGTCAAGTCCGCAGAAGTGATCAATCATCTTAAGAGTTACATTGCTGCCCGATCTTGTGACAGGTAACCAATTTCTTTCATGATCTCATTAGCCAAAAAATAAATTAAAAAAACCCACCCCATTTTGGCCATAAATTAAGGACTGCACATGTCTACAACAAAACCTTTTGCTTTTGATTGTATTAGGAGTTGAGTGCTTTGTGTGGATTTTATAAGCTGTGCACTGGGAAGGTTATGTTTGGCTAGCAGTCTTTCACGCCTTCTTTTATGTGATGTTTAGACTGAAGCAATGTTTGTGGAATAGCCATTATGGTGGCGGTTACTGTTTTTTAGGTGAAAAACTGTACCTGTGTAACTACGGCACAGACACTGGAGTTGATGTCCAGTACGGTACTCTTGACACGGCAGACACAATATAGTAGACTAAGTAGTAGTTAAACTGTCCACTGAATCACACCATATAGAATTAAAAAATCTGAAGGAGATAGGTGGAGAAGGATTTGTATCTCAATTTGTGGTTCTAGTAAAGGTAGGGATCCTCATTGAAAATAAGAAAATGTCTAACTTTACTAAACTAGAAGGTATACGGCTAGTATTCGAAGTCAAACTCCTCTTTTTCATAGGAATTTAAAAAACATTATACATCATATTATTTGTATTTTGGTAACTACGCCGTGTCTGGCCGTATTGACACGGACACGCGTGTCAATACATGCTATTGCTCACACTGTATCATTTATTTAATTTTGGAGTGTTGTAGCTACACAGGTGAAATATAACACTCAGTAATGGCCACTATAATGGGAATAACGAAAATAACATCTGCCTTTTAAGATTCTATTGTGTTTTTTTTTTTTTTTTTTTTTTTTTTAATTAACGTGACTGTTATGGCTTATAACGTTAATGATCCTACTGGTAAACTATTATAACGGTCATTTTAAAACTTTAGTCTGACTTGGTTACATCTTAAAGCTTATTTAGCATATAAACCAAGTTAAAGAAAGAAAACATACCATTGCCACAGCCCACGCCCACAGTCCCACAGCTTTCTTCTTTCACTATGTGTTTGTCACTGGGTTATGAAACATAAGAAGGGTGAAACATACAAAACCAGAATAGACGGAGACATATATCATCATGTATATACATGAGGTGTTAGTCATGGTCTTTCTCATCCTCATAGGCTCTTGTACTTCATGTGGCAATTGTATAGCATTAAAATAAAACCTAAAAGTCTGAGCTTCAGTACAATCTGATATGAGGTTCATTTGTTTTGTCAGCATGTACATGCACACATCTGCATGTTGTCAGAATCATAGGTACCTATTTTTTCTCAGGTGTTCCGCCTGTTGTCTGCTATATTACATTGAGCCCATCATAATGCTTCAAGTGGATTTCTTCCTACAAATCTTCTTTAATCAAATATGCATGTTTGGTAGGTTCTCACCTGTGGAACATGATACTCCAAAAAAAAGTTGGGGCAGTGTCAGTAGGTATTGACACGCGTGTCCGTGTCAATATGGCCAGACACGGTGTATTTACAAAAAATAAAATAATTTTAATATTTAAATTTCCTAAAACAGAGGAGTTCGATATTGAATTTTAGTTTTCAAGATATATCTATTATTTATATTAGTGAGTTAGTTTATATTAGGAAAGTTGGACACTATTCTTTTATGTTGTCGTGTGCCGTACTGGACAGACGACACCGATTCCCTTGTCCTTGTCGTTGTTACACAGGTTCTCAGTAACTCTTGCTGTGCAAATCCACCTGTTAGGTGCATTGGTCTTTTTTTTTTTTTTGTGTGTGTGTGTCAGAAGGAAATATAGCATACTAGTAGTTTGCACAATTTGATACTGATTGATAATTCTCTTGCACAATCCTCGGAAGCACATGGGGCTTCCTAGTTTTAATACGACTGTTATGTCTGCGTAGTGGTTGAACACCTCACAGGGGCAATATTTGGATTGCAATTATATGGATATTGTTCCCATTGTGTAATTGAAATGTAGTGAGTCAGTCAGAGACTGCTGTTCAACAGTTGTCCCTTCTCGTTTCCTGATTATATTGATTTACTACTTCTTAGTGAGACTATCTTCTTAGCCTGCCATGACTTTTTATAGTGGGAAAAAGATTTTTAAGTTTTCAATATACACTGCAAAGTTACACCCTAAGGTGGTAATGTCACAATTTTATTTTGCAGCGATATTGCTGTTATTGCAAAGATTGAGAGTGTCGACTCTTTGAAGAACCTGAAAGAGATAATTCAGGCATCAGATGGAGCCATGGTGGCAAGAGGGGATCTAGGGGCTCAGATCCCATTGGAGCAGGTCCCTTCGGCGCAGCAAAGGATTGTTCAGACATGCCGGCAGCTGAACAAGCCAGTCATTGTGGCATCACAGTTGCTTGAATCTATGATAGAATACCCTACACCTACCAGAGCCGAAGTTGCTGATGTTTCTGAAGCAGTGAGACAGCGTGCTGACGCTTTGATGCTTTCTGGGGAGTCTGCCATGGGTCAATTCCCAGATAAAGCATTGACTGTACTGAGAAGTGTCAGTTTGAGAATAGAGAAGTGGTGGAGGGAGGAAAAATGCCATGAAGCAATGGAGCTTCAGGACATTGCATCTTCATATTCAGACAGCATCTCTGAAGAGATCTGCAATTCTGCTGCCAAAATGGGTAAGCACCACTCAAATCATGATTCTGCATCTTTTAAGGTCATGCACTACTATTTTTTTTTTGTTGTTGTAATTTCTGATTAGTGTTCATGTTATAAACTTGCAGCCAACAACTTAGAGGTTGATGCACTTTTTGTTTACACGAAGACGGGCCACATGGCATCTCTCCTTTCACGTTGCCGACCTGACTGTCCAATCTTTGCATTCACAAATACAACATCTGTGAGAAGGCGTTTGAACCTGCAGTGGGGACTGATACCTTTCCGGTTAGATTTCTCTGAGGACATGGAGAACAACCTGAACAAAACCTTCTCCTTACTCAAGGCAAGAGGAATGATTAAATCTGGGGATCTGGTCATTGCTGTGTCTGATATGTTGCAATCCATTCAAGTGATGAATGTTCCATAGAGAAATGTTTCATCAATTGGTTGTAATTTTTGTCCCACTGTTTATGGTTTTTGTCTTGTGACCTTTCAATGATATGCCAGACTGCTTTTGAATAGTTAATGGTAGTTGTCTTTAAGTTTTGTTTAGTTAGGCTTGCAGATTGAGAATCTACAGAAAAAGACTTCATATTGAGCTTAATCCACCGCAGATGGGAAAGTAAGCTTATCCAGATGGCTGAAGAAAGTTGGCTTTTTAGATTCTGATAGTGTTAATTGAGCTTACCAAGTTTGCATCTGTACTGTCATATTTAGCAACTAAAGTGGTTTCTTGTTTATATATTTGAGTAGAAAGCTTCAGTACATTTAATTAAACATTTTTCGGCAGATTAGGGAACCTGCTGGGAATCAAAACCAGGAAGGCCAAAGTTCCAAAACAATTGTCACTATGTTCTATTGCATTGTACAAATTAGTGTGGTGGAAGTTGAATTTAAGCAGCAGAAGTTGAATTAGTACATTTATGCAGCAGGAACGCTCTTATCTCACAACTTATTTGTGGACAATTACATAATGCCAGTATTAAAAGACAGTTCACCGGGTACCGATGGAGAACGAAGATTTCCTAGACAAATGAAGAAGTATATAATTTTTTGTTATCTTTGCACTTAAATTTTAGGTTTGTTTTTAGGACCTATCGCGTTGTACTCTTTTACTTGTCAAGGTTTTACCCCTATGGGTTTTCCTTGTCAAGGTTTTAATGAGGCAACATATGCGAGTCCAACACCGCATCATCCCCTTTCACTTAGGGATGTCGATGGTTCTACAATTTACTGCTTTAGCTTGTTTTTCTTCATTTTCTTTTCATGTGAAAACTCTTGTAATTCAGTTCATCTAATAAATTTCTTTAGTATAAAAAAAAAAAAAGTGACGCGGTAGAAAAAAAAAGTTTAATCATTTTTATTTTATTTTATAAATTTGCATAATCTTCAACACTTAGTTTTATCCTTCCAGAAACACAAGTCTAGGAAACTTTAACTTCCAGGTGTAGTTAGAGCAACTGCAGTGGGGAGACTATAACCAAAGACTAAAAACCAAAAAATTTGATTTACGCCCGATCACGCCCCAAATTTTATTTTATTTTTAAAATTCAGGCGTAACTTTAATCTTCGCCCCACCAGGCGCAACCTTTAAACTTCGCCCGACCAAAGACTAAACCAAAGACCAAATATAGTTTGGTTTTTGGTTTTAGTATGGTATTTGCTCTTTACTCCTCTCCGTAGTTACTGGCCACTGTGGTTGCTCTTAGGATCTACAATCCCCTACCTGATCATTCCTGGAGTGCATGTCATGATTTCCAGCTAGAGCTTCCAACTGGCTTCAGTTAAAGGGTAGACTTGGCTTTACTTGAACAGGTATTTCCTTTAGAAAGTACAGGGGATGTAGTCAAGCACAGTAAGTTACATCTACCACCTCCATATCCAGCATTCAAATGCACAGTAGGATGGATGTTTATCCCTCGGGAGGGCAGTGTTGGCTATGAGTGGCAATTGGCTGCTGGCAGCCTGGCACACCAAACTTCTCTGTTCATTTTGTGATTTCTAACTGGATATATATTGCCATTAGCCCCCAGAAAGAATAATGTTTCTTTGCCCCCTCCTTAATCCCCATTAGAGTAGTCCTGGCTTGGCCACTGCCTTCAATGCTTGGGCTACCACATTAACAGTGGGTGCGTACCATTTCACATCATAGAACTAGGGAAAATTCTGGGTGCGGGGAACACCCGTCCCCAGATACCAAATTCTCTAATAGTTCATACTGTATTATTTATCATACACTAGCATCTAAATAGAAAATTTCAGAACAACTAGTCAATACGTAGCAAGAATCAAACATTGACATCATATAACCTTGAAATAACATCTTATAGGAGTATATCACAACTGGTATTCGAATACCAGGTCCATTAGGCAATAAGATTGATTAAGTCGTTACAATCCTATCTGTTGCTATACTGTGACCAAGCCTAAACAAAACTCCAAACTTTCATATGTAATCAGATAACGATGTGCTTGGATAATGATACTTAACCACCCACATGGATCATCATAATTTAATCAGATATTCATTATAAATCACCATCATCACCATCATCATTATCTTCATTACATTATAGTGTGTACTGCACAACATTAATTTGTTTATCCATGGAAATGGGGTTCACTGAATAATTGATTTTTAACGCTATCCACAGAATGTCTTTCTTTGCCTCCCTGAAGAGTTCACTATATTGTTGATAGTACCTGAATTATTTTTGGTCCAATACTAAAAGTGAAAAGGCCCGGGGTGAATTATATCAGCAATGGAGATGATGCTTCACTCATGATGATTCTGATATTTACGAAAATTTGATCATTTCAAAAGACTAATGGGTTGCTGATTATTACAGAATATAAGCCAACTTTGTGTTGAGGGACAATGAGTAGAATTATATTCTCTCTCAGTCTCACTTATCTCTTCTTGCTTTGGCTTTAAAGAGGGGTCTCAAGGAAATTAATTTATAAGCCTTAAAACCAACCCCAAGTTGTATCCCAACAACTACTCTGCAGTGCACCACCACCAACTAAGCTGGTCCATCCCAAAGGCTTGCTCAGCTGCACCAACTAAACTTCCCTTAACTAGTTTAATTATGATCCAGGCTGTTTAATTTAATTTATGTTAACCTATAATAACTATTTCTAATACGTTTTTTTTATAAATCTGTACCAAATCTGATCTTGTGCAAAAAGAAATGATAGCAAAAATACAAAACACAGGCAGTGAGCTGAAAATGGGACAGGTGATGACCCAAGGGGTGAGGATTTTTTTTCTTCTCATTTTGTGTCTTAATCAATCATCTTTATGTCCACAGCAACTCTTAATCATCTAACTCATTTGTGGCTGAGCATTGAGTTTGTTCCTGTCAAAGGATAGTAGCAACTCATACATCTTTGTTACGCATTGCATATCCATATCCATATGAAGATTAGCTTCAAAATCTTATAATACAGGTTAGGTATGATGCCAGATTTTGGCCAGTTTGATACTGGTTGGAGCTCACATGAATGCATTAACAACACAAATTTGCTTTCCAATGTTAATATTACTTATGTAGGTCAAGGTATTGAAAGTGCGGAGCGAAGCGTGAAGCGTTTTTTATTTTTACGAAGCGATGCGTATGTTGAAGCGTGAAGCGTCGCTTCATGATTGATGTTTGAAGCGGATTTTTTCTTATAAATAGTAGTAGTTTGTTATTAATAATTTAATATTTAGGAAGATAATAATTGTATAAATTTAATATAAGTCCAGTTAATTTCAAAAACAGTAGCGTGGCACAGTGATTCAATTTAGTTTAAGTCGGAGGTTCGAAACCCCCCTAAAAATGACTTTACTGAGTCAAAAAGTTCATCAATTAAAGAAATTGTCTGCTTCAAGGTAGATTCGCTTCGGAGCGAATTGGAAAAATCTAGAGCGAAGCGTAGCGTGAAGCGGCGCTTTTAAAAACCATGATATAAGTTATTTCGATCTTTACTTGTACTTGTAATCTGTAATATCCTGGAACATGACAGGATTCGAAAAAAAGAAAAGAAAAACAGGAGCATAGCAAGGAGGTATCACAAGATAGGTGAGGAATGACACTTTGACAATCCAATCCAAACAAACAAATCCAAAACTAAAAAAAAAAACTTCTTTTCTTCTTTCCAAACACGAAATAAATAAATGTTGGGTTGGGTCCATTATCTATCTTTCTTTCATACATCACATTACAAGGATTAGACACCTCATCTACCACTCCAAATCGGCAGGTCCACATATATCACCCTCCCATTCTTTTACGAGAGAACCCCCTCAACTGCAATGCTGCTAATGGGATACCATTTTGTTTGGGGTGTACCAAATTGCAAAAAAGACAAAACATATATATTTTAGGTAAGGGATTGGTACACCCCCAAGCAAAATGGTACCCCCTATTAGCAGCCATGCTCAACTGTACAATTTTTTCTTATATTTCTTCAGAAAAATGATACAAGTACAACAAACTCTCCCTACCAAACTCTGTTCTCTTCTCTTTTAATTTTTCAATCAATCATCTTGTAAAAGAAAAAAGAAAAGATTCACTGGGTTTGGAATTGGAATAAGGCCTCTGCTCTTTCTTTCTCTTTAATAGTTTTGTATGAGGATACTTTACTTAGCTATCTAGTGGGGAATGATGGATGGTGCTTTAAATTGCTAGCTCTCTGTTTTTCTTGATTAATTTGACTATATCCTCCTTCGTAAAAGAAAGATAAAGAAAAAGAATACAAAGGTAGATGAGCAATCGCATTCTTTTTACCGATTGGTTGATCCGTCGCACTCTCTCATACGTAAAACATGTAGTAGAGAACGTTAAGTTGATATTTATTTGCCATGACTAAGGTATCCCACAGGTTTCTTCTTGCACCCCCTGTAATGTGTTTTTACCGTGGACTTGCCTGCCCGAGCATGATAAAGACTCAATGCAGGATGGCCCAAAGATGGAATTTCTTAGCAATATGGTATACGCAACCAAGCAATAAACTACGCAGTTTTTGGAGGAAGACATGGTGGTATTTGTTGCAGGAATCGCATCATGGAAAGGATCTGTCTCAATTTCTCTTTCGTTTTTATTTTTTATTTTTATCCAAGAGTAAATGATTCTCATGGACCACTCTTCCAAATCTCCTGTCCCCCCCCTCCCATTCGAAAGAGAAGTAAAGTCTCTTCGTGTCTAGTACTCTAAGATGCTTCAATTGAAATTGAATGTCATGCATCTTTTTATTATCTTTACCTTTATAAAGAAGCTTTATACCTCCCTCTCGTATATGAAATGTTGCTAATGCCCGTTGTTACTTGTGATCAGACCAATTTGAGTGGACATTTTTTTGTTCATGTGTCGTCAATTTATCTTACTGCATTTTACTTTTTCCTTCCTCTTCTTCTTTATATTATTCAAACAAAATGATTCAATGGGCAGGAACGCGCAACGTTTTTCTTTACCGCTGCAAAACCAAATCATTTGGCAGGTCGAACTGACAGGAAAATCAGCTGAATGTCAATGCACCAATCCTGCTTATATATGGATGATACCACTGCTAATGAGGTTTATATGGATTTTGGTACCCTTCTGGTAAACTAGTACCCATTAGCAACCAAGATGAAAAGGAACATAACATAAAAGTCGAACAAATGAAGAACACAAATAAACCATTTTGGTTACAGAACATTGTGTTTTTCGCCGATAGAAGCCATGATAATGTATAAAAGATGCAAGCAATGTATAATAAGTAATGGAATAGTATGAATTAGGCTGTAATTATCTTATTGTTGTACTTGGTGTAGTTTGAAGGACACGACTGACTGAAACGGTCATAGCTACCTACTGTTACCTTTTCTTTTTGGGTCCTAATTTGTTTCTAGTTAAATTACGTTATGAGATTGCTAAAGGGAATACAAATTACAAACCCATGTTCAAAAAGTTTTAGATTAGGATTTTAGCATTAATAAACACCATTAATTTTCAAAAAGAAACATGATTTAAAGTAAGGTAATTGGAGATTAAATGTTGATTATGTCTATTAAAGTCTTCTTTTTCTCCATAAAATACTCTCCAATTTTCAATTTCTGAATTATTTATTTTCTGTTCCTCTAAAGTTTAGCTAGTATGAGCTTTTTCCATCATTCAACAAACAAAAAAGAAAAAAAGTTTAGTGGGGAAAACCATAATCGTAACAATCTTGGTAAAGGGGCGGGAGGAATTGGTAGAGGGGCGGCATGTGTGTTAGCAATGTCCCTCTTATTGATTAGGGGGTGTCCTATAGGGGGTGTAGTTTGACTAAATTACCCTTTTCACCTGAAATTTTCTAATTTACCCTTGTTTTTTTGATTGAAAAGACTGAATTGTCCTCCATCATATAAACCTAATTATGATGAGAATCAAAATCGATTTTTTTTTTTTTTGTTTCATCTTCTCCACTTCATTTATGTAACCGTAAACACCACCTCCATTAAAGTTTGGAAATTCATCGTCTTCGATTAATCGGCGATTCGCAAAATTGATAATCGTTGATTGAAGTCTACATTATAGATGACGAATAAGAAGAAAGTTGACGAAGATTGTAGCGATTCTAATCAAGCAAATGTTCCATTAGGTGAAGAACAACAATCTCAACTTCAAACCCCTTCACCGGAGAAATTAGGTGGAATGACATACATGAGGTATGTTTTGCGGAACCCATTTAGGGTTTAGTTTAATTTGTTCGTTTTAATTTCAATTTCTATCAAAAATTAGGGTTTTAGGTGAAAAATCAAGTTTCCATATCCTGGGTTTTGGTTAGTTACGGTTGCAATTAGTTCCATTATGAACCGTAGGTGAAGCTTTAGATGGTGGTACGGTTTGTAACAATTAAAATTTGCTGAAATACCAGCCGTATGTTCTTAGGTCTGAGTTTTTTTTATCCAGTTTCGGTTGATAACTTACACGGAATTACGAACCGATTTTTTCTCTGCATGTTAATTTTTTTGCTTACGGTGCCTATTTTTATGTTAGTTACCAACCATGTATTAGGTACGGTTCGTAATTGTGTAGATTTGTAACCGTATATTATCCTGTGTTTGAAAACCTTTTGTCGAGTATTGGTACGGTTGATAACGATAAGAAGGTTACCAACCGTGTACTAGGTACGGTTCATAATTGTGTACATTTGTAACCATATATTGTCCTGTGTTTGAATTTTTTTTGTCAAGTATTGGTACGGTTTATAACGATAAGAAGGTTACCAACCGTGTACTAGGTACGGTTCATAATTGTGTACATTTGTAACCGTATATTGTCCTGTGTTTGAATTTTTTTTGTCAAGTATTGGCACGGTTTATAACGATAAGAAAGTTACCAACCGATTCTATATACAGTTTGTTTAATTATTTTGTTACGAACCGTATCCATGATACGGTTTGACACGATTGTAAAGTTACAAACCGTATATTGTTTTGGTCACATTTTTTTGGTTTGTTTGTTACATTTTGTTTGTTCAACCCTTAGGAATTCATTCAAATTATTACTTGTGTAGGAATCCTGATAGGGTGAAGAAAAAGAGAGGGAATAACTTAACTCCGATTGATCCTACACCCACTCCTCGCGGTGACAAGCATTTAGGGGTAGATTATAGAGGTGTACACAAGAATGCGAAGAAGAAGAAGAATCAATTTGAGATTAGGCTTAGAGAACCATCTGTAGGTAACTCTGGTGTTGAATTAGAAGGAGCTGAACCTAATGATCAAGAAATTGAAGAGGTAGGAGTTGAAAAGAACCTTGAAGAAGCTGATGATAATGAATCCAATGTCGAAGAAGAGGAGGATCAAGAAGGAAATGGTGAAGATGAGGAAGAGGAAGTAGATAATGAAGATGAGGAAGAGGAACCAAATGATGAAGATGAGGAAGAGGAACCAAATGATGAAGATGAGGAAGAGGAAGCAAATGATGAAGAAGGAGTACAAAACAAGGGGAAAGAAATTGTTGTAGCTACAACTCCAACTCCAGCTAAACCAAGGAAAGAAAAGAAGCCGAGAAAGGAACCTGCACCAAAAGGGTTGCATATTCCTAAAGGAAAAGACATGTTGTTGCCAAGGAAGAAGAATAAAAGACCTTGGGGTGAGGCACCAGATAAGTCCTCAATCTTATTTGGTTATACCAATTCCTGGGCCGCAAAAGTCTGCGAAACTAGGGTATGTTTCTCTTAACACATTGTTTTGTTTTAAGTTATTTCGTTTTTTTTTTTTTTTTTTTTTTTTTTTTTTTTGTATTTATGCACATCCTCATTAATCTTAGTTTAACAAAATATTTTTAAGGATCATGCAAGGGCGATCAAATTGGTCAAGCATCAAAGAGCTAGTCATTGGATATTAGGCGAAGAATGTGGTGATGTTCGTAGTCTAGTGTCAAGTTCGGGATTAGGGCTGGAATTCGAATACCCAATTGGAGTATAATAGTATAATCGTATCCGCCTTGAGGGAACGATATTGGCCAGAAAACGATACTTTTCATCTCCCATTTGGAGAGATGACAATAATACCGGACGATGTGAAGCAAATTCTTGACTTGGAAGTTGAAGGAAAATTTGTATATGAAGGTTTTGATAACAACATGTCTTGGAATGATCTCTACAGCCTTGTTGAAGAAACACTTGGGTGGGGTAAAGACGAGACCGAGATGGAGTTTATGTTGGCTGGTGGTTATGACCCTTCGGAACCAAACAAGATTAACAAGGTAAAGAAGTTGTTGTTGAAAAATTTGAGGACGAAGTTTGGAGACACCCTCAAAAAGCAATTGGCAAAGCGAGGTGATAGACGACACAAGGGCTAGGCGTACAGCCCAAAGATATTTGTTGTATTCTATTGGGACCGTATTCATGCCCGATAACTCGGGAAATAGGGTGAATGTCCATTACCTACAATTGTTGAAGGATTTGAACATGACCAGAGAGTATTCGTGGGGCACCGCCACGATTGCATATCTACTTGAAAGTCTAAGAAAGGCCTCGAGGGCTGGAGCTACTGAAATTGTTGGGAATGTTGCGCTTCTAATGGTAAGTTTGGTTACATTTTATCATTTTTTTATTTTATGATTGTTTGTTATATTTATCTTTTGTATTCATGTCCCAATTGCTTAAATTGTTTTATATTTTTCTAGGCTTGGGTGTATGACCACTTTCCGAGCTTGAGACCTCCTACTGAACGGGAAGAAGATGATGATAGACCTACAGGAAAGAAGTTTATGTTCACTAGTAGACAAAAAAGGAACAAAGAAAAGAGGCTCATTCAAGTGAGGGAGGAAATAGATGCTTTCACGGTTGAAGATGTTATCTTTGACCCTTATTTGAGGATTCAAAATGGAGTTGATGTTCGTCAGTTCACACATACCTCAGGCTACAACGGACCATTGTATCATGCCACAGGTTATGTTATGACCAATCCTCGTCGAACTCTACGCCAAATTGCTCATATTCAAGAAAAGGTCGTTAGGGAAAACTTCAAATTATCCAAGGATGGATCCGAGATAATAGGCCCCACCATTGTACTCAACTACCGCCCAACTCCGACGATTGATGTTTGGAACAACCGCCATCAACGAGAATACCAACTCCAAGCGGGAGAGGCAACGGCTTGTAACAACACGAAAGAAGCTGTTGATGATTACATAGATTGGTATTACCATTTTGGTCATCCACATGTGATTAATAATGATCCGGAGGCCCAACCACTTATTCAAAAGGCAATAGAAAAAAGGAAGGCTGCCGAGGAGAGCAAAGAGACAAAGGGACTATTTGGTATGACTTGGAGGAAACTATATTTCATGACAGTACGTAACTTTGTTATCCTCATGACTTGGAATTTAGTTCTAATTTATATTTCTTCGGTTATGGAATAATCTCTTAAGACTCTTTTTAATGTGTTAATAGAAAGAGCGAGGACAACAGTTGGCAAATAGTATGACTTCATGCATCCGTGCTAATGGTGTGATTAACGCTCCTCAACAAAGGACCTTACAAGAGAAAATAAGGAACATGCATGATCCAACCAGGAAAGAATTGTACGAGGGGTTGGTCACCGAAGAAAGAGGCTTAAAGAGGGGCAGAAAGTCCATTGGAGGTGCGGGTACTAGCCATATTCAGTCGTCATCCAGCAGCGAAGAGACGCATTTGGAAGAGGATGTGCATGGTGTGGGTACTAGCCAAAGAGGTGGTCGTGGTCGCGGTGGTCGTGGTCGCGGTGGTCGCCGTGATGGTCCTCGCACTCGTGGTGGTGGTACCACCAACAAAAGAGGTCGTGGTCCTCGTGGTTAATTATGGTTATGTGACATTTGATAGCAGGACAACTTCTTATTTCTTAGCTTTGTGTGGTTGTTTTTAGTTTATGGATATTAACAAGAACTAATGGTTGTGTGGTTAGTTTTTAGCTTATGGATATTATCACGAACATGTTATGAATTGTGTGGTTATGGATTTTAGCTTATGAATTACTTGTAATGAATTAACATATTATCAACTGTGTGGTTAGTTACTAGGAATGAATTAAAATTGAGTTTTTTTGAAGTTATTATATGTGTTACGATTGGTAACAAACGGCGAATTAGAAACCGTACGCTAGTCACGGTTGGTTACGCAAATCTTTAACAAACCGTAAGCAAGTTACGGTTTGTAACCAAGCAAAGTTACAAACCGTACATTACTCTGTAACTTCCAGAGTTATAGAGCGCATACTTACGGTTAGTAACTATAACTCTAAAGAACCGTAACTCTGGTATAATTAAATTTTGCAGAGTTACGGTGGGTAATTGTGCTTCCTTAAGGAATCGTAACTCTGGTATGCAATTTGTACAGAGATACGGTTGGTAAATTGACAATACTTACAAACCGTAACTCTGTTGCAAAATCAATTATCTAGTCTACGGTTTGAAATAATAATTTACCAACCGCACCTTATTTATTTCTTGGGTTTTCATGAGTTTATCCACTGATTTGTCATTGGTTGATTTGAAAATATAGCCGTTGAAACCTTTAACAAGTTTATTTTCAAAAAATAGATCTGTTAGATAATAAAAAACCAAATTGTTATATATATATATATATATATATGCTTATCCTCCTCAATAGAAGTTACACCTCCACATGAATCATCTCTTACCTTAAACTAGATTATGGCTCCAAACCCTGAATTTACATTGGAAGAAGATTTATGTATTTGCCGCAACTTTGTTCTATGCTATCCAAAAAGAGGAGAAGAACGACGCCGATGTGGTTTTGTGAGTACAAGTTATTTGAGAACTCTTTTCAAAACTTTTGCTCTCAAAACAGGTAACCCTAATAACCGCGATGGAATAATGTTGTATATTCGATATGGAACTATTCGGGATAACGTTCAAGAATTTATGGCATTAGTTCGTATTATGGGTGAAATACGATTAAGGGGTGAAACTGATATTTGAAGTTTTAGAGAGCTCTATTCA
The DNA here is from genome assembly GCA_023531295.1 of Papaver armeniacum. Taxonomy (NCBI): domain Eukaryota; kingdom Viridiplantae; phylum Streptophyta; class Magnoliopsida; order Ranunculales; family Papaveraceae; genus Papaver; species Papaver armeniacum. Next base: position 686,345 of record JAJJWW010000544.1, read on the forward strand.
AGAATGGAGACGATGGAAAAGGTCGAGTTTTCAATACTTACCTCATTTCAACATCCTTAAAGACTTCTATCGCACTCGTAGGCCTGGATATTAGTATCCTTTTAAGTCGCATCAAAGAAAATGAGTTGTAATGTCATTTATATTTATAATGGTTTAATGGTTGTAATGTTGGTTTAGTAATGAAGATGGTTCAATGGTTTTAATTGAATTATATTTGTTTGGCTTGTGTTTCATTGTTAGTTACGGTTTGTAAGTATATTATCATTACCGACCGTAACTGACAATGGCTGGTACAATCTGTTTTTAAGCATACTTACGGTTATTAAGTATGGCTTAGTTACCAACCGTAATTTACACTGATACCTTGATTTCCACTCAAATTAGCTAATCAAATAAATATATTGGTGAACAAAATACTTCATATATTATCTAATTAAATAGACATGATATTGTCACTTTTAATCATATCACATTTAGTCAAAATACCAAAATACAAATTATAAAATGGGCTTCATTCAAGACTTGAAAACATTTAAGCATCCTCTTCATCATCGGTCATAACTACGAATTGCTTCGGCATAGACAACATTATGGCCTTCCATAATTCAATCCTTTTCTCAAATCGATTGCACCAAGTCTTGGGGAGTTCACCGTTACAACCAAATTCCCTCCACAATGGGGGTAATGGACTTCCTTCATGCAATCGGAGGCCGATGTAATGATTTCCTTCCACGTGCCCCATGACAACAGTTTTTTTTATTGACAAGTCTTCGTCAAACGGTATTCTTGTTGGTGCAAATGTAGTGCTCATGTCTCTGGAGATTAAATGAATGACGCAATTGAATGCGTTGGCGAGTAGTTGACCACATATAGGCATGCACATCCAATATTGGCTTGTCAAACATATATTACCGGTTAACCGCCTTTCCATTTCCTTGAAGCTCTCATTTAACACCTCATCGGTTTCGTTTCTTTCAACTCTCATCATCGGCTTATAGAAGTCGCGGTAACCACGTAGTTCCATTAAGCATTTTTGCCTTACGTAAGTAACTTGGTCACAATCCCACCCTATCGCGTCTTCAAAGGGTCCAAGTTGATCTACGAAGACGTGGTAACCACAATTCCCATCACCATGAACATCCTCCGTAGCCTTGATATAACCACGAATATAGTCGGGGGAAAAACGAAGGTAATATTCATAGAGAATGTAATGGTTCCGGCTATATCGACCATTATCGTCTCTAGGTGGTGGTTTAGGCACTCCTTTAAGATGAATCGCTCTCCTTCTCATTCTCCTTTTCAACCATCGGACTCTTTCCATTGTTCCTTGCTAATTGTTTAACACCAACTTTACCAATAAGTCTTTTTATTGAACTATCTTGGGAGGAAACCTCGATTCCGACATTGGAACCTTGACCTTTAACTCCATCATCTTTTTTTCCACTTTCTTTACGACCATTTCCTTGAACAACAACTTTGCTTATTTCTTGTTGTTTAGAGCGAAATACCGGACCTTTTCCTTTAACATCAATTTTGCTTGTTGCACTTTCTTGACTAGGAAGCTCGATACATTTTTGTCGTACATTTCGACAACTTGGTTCTCCTTTATCCGCTTGACCTCTTTTTCGTTTGTTTCTACCTTGAACATCATCCTCTTCCATATCATCCTCCGCTTCATATTCCTTTCTCAACCATTCATAACCACAAGGATCTCTTTTCTTTGATTCTTCCGCCAATTCTCTTGCTTTTTTATTTCCTACGTACCTCTTTTTTTTGGTAGGAGGCCTCCCCTTACCCTTCCCCTTTGGTGGTTCCTTGATGTCATACCTAAATTGTGGATATACGAAATCTCTCAAGTTACTCAACCATATTTGCCTTTGGCCTTGGCTTAGTGTAGCATATTTCTCGGCTAGAGCTTTTCCAATCTCGGTATCGGCAAACGTTCCTCCAAATTGTGGATCAAAAATTGTTTCACGGAATGTTAATTGTTGCCAAAAGGGATCAATATCTTGAATCGGGATCACTTTGTCTTGATATGTGGCTATAACATGCCGACATGGGAGTCCCAAACTTGTCATGTTTGGACAAACACACTCTTCTTCATAATCCCCCAATTCATAATGTTGTACTTCATACATTATCTTCTCAATTGCTTTGTGCGAAACTTGATGTGTAATTCCCCTTAGCCACTCATTGTCCATCCATTTAGTGTGTTGTTTAGTTCGGCTTTTTTCAAAAGACTCCGTAACTCTATCGTGATCACGGAGGAAATACGAATGCATGGCTTCAAATAACGTAACTAACCCACCATTACAACTATGAAGTTTCTTCTTCAACCGGTTGTGAGATGACTCCGCCGTACTTGTAGCTTGGTTGTCATAGTGCCTATATTGGTTAGTGAACGCCGATACGAACTTCTCTTTGTGAGGATCCAACCAATTATCAAACAAATACTTCACAACACTTGGATAACCTCTTTTCCAATGAGCCACTAACATACGAGCTCTATCTTCATATTCATCCACGGTGATAGAATAGGTCAAGGCTCTCCACTCCGTTTTGAAACTTTCCCATTTTAGTTCCGCCAACTTGTCATCGTTCTTAAATTTCTCTTTAGCCTCTTCTTGTTTATGTAACGGTAGTGCCTTTATTCTATCCATTTCGCTTTTTCGGGTTGGACGGACAAGGCGCATGCACTTAGTTTCAATACTTTTCCACAAATGGAACGTGCAAAGAAGGTTATGAGCTTCCGGGAAAACCCTCCTTATTGCATTCAACAAAGCTTGCTCCTTGTCGGTAATAATCACCTTTGGAGTATATCCCTCTACGTAGAATAACTTCACTTGTTCTAGTGCCCACACATAGCTCTCTTCGAGCTCATCTTTCAAAAAGCAAAAACCAACACTAAAAGGAGCATTGGTAGAAGTTTGCCCGACAATGTTCAACAACGGCATCTCAAACTTGTTGGTTTTGTATGTGCAATCCATTAGAAGCACTTGATGAGAGCACCGTGCCAACTTCACAAACTCAGGATTAGCCAATAAAAGATGTCTTATTCGTCCTTTCTCGTCATCATCGTGGAAAACCGAGTAATTATGCAACTCCCCCAAATTCCTTAATTGTTGCATTTCGTTCATTTGTTCCCATTTCTTAGCCTTCAATTTTTTTCTTGCATTGTAGATGGTATCCAAAGTAGAAGCATTTTGTGGGTTTCTTTCCTTTAAGTGAGCGAGGATATCAACAGGCTTCATACGAATTTGTGTCAGTGATTCTACAATCTTCTCTTCTTCTTCGGTAAGGCGTCCAACATAAGCGTGTGATAGCAAACTCTCCGGTATAGGGTGGTTATGACTACCACATACAACTTTCTCCAAAAACCACCTTTTTGCCGCGTTCTTTTTAAACTGAAGCTTGAAGGGGCATCGGGTCTTCTTACTAAAAGTAGTATTCTTCCTCTTTTTCTTTGCTACTTGCAAGGTATCCTTTTTTGCGTGACTTCTATGTGTCCACTACACTCGCAAACTATTTGAAAGGCACTATCACTAGTGGTACCATTACAAACTATGATACACATAATCAACTTTCCTCGTTCTCTAGCCCACTTCTTTGCATCGTCTTTCTCCTTCCATGTTTCCTCGGTTAAATAGTGAGAGCTAGAATCTTTGGTGAGAAGTTCATTTGCTAAAGGTTGGTCATCCATTATAGGAGGTACATCAACGACCTGGACAAAAACATACCAACATTAGTCTAAACGAGGCAATAAAACCAAAACATATATGAATATACGGTTGGTAAATAAAGAGAATAAACAAACCGTAAACAGGTTACGGTTGGTAGCTGTCATCCTACAACAAACCGTATATACATCAAAAAGAATAGTGAAACACACAGTTAAATATACGGTTGGTAACCCTTACACCAATACACCGTAATATAGTGTCGGTTGGTATCAATTTATACATTAGTAACCGTAAGTACTGCACTAAATACTTACATGCACAGGATAACTGACGGTTGGTAACTACTGCACATACTTAGCAACCGTAATTTTGGTACGGTTTGGAATCCAACAAATTTAACCAACCGTAATGGTATAATTTCAGGTTTTCCCAAATTGAACCGATTATTGGTTGGTATTTGATATTTTTAGAACCAGAATCGTATGTTACGGTTGGTAACTAGCTTAAAGTCAACCGTATGTTCTTCTCGAAATTTTGAAAAATTTGATCTTTTTACGTACTTTACATAATTTTGATCAACAAAAACCTAATGGGAACTAATTTAGAAGTATACCTGGTCATTTCCAGTCTTTGGGTTCTTCACTTTGTTGGCTAATTTCTTCAATTGGTTGAGATTGACCTTCACTTTGGTCTAAAACATCTCTACCATCTAGAAAATACTCCATATCGGGATCTCCATCAAGAGGTATGTAGTACTTGTTTTCTTTATCATATAGAGATTCACCCTCCTCAAATTTGCCTTTGGAATCACTCATTTTGGTGGAGTGAATCAAAATCTAGGGTTTCACAAATATCACAAGTTTTTTTTTTTTTTCTTCTCCTCAATTTTTTTTTCTTATAACTCTAAACATCTGATTTTTGATTCTATAATAAGTGAAAATTAATTATCAAAATTAATCTTGATTATCTACACTAATCTTGATTATCATTACTAAACTTGATTATTAACAATAAGGGTTAATTAGTCATTCCAGGGTTTTATTGATAAGGGGCACTTGAATTTACTTCTAATGACCTTTTTGTCTTATTAGGTTGCCGTCCCTCTACCGATTCCTACCGCCCCTTTACCAAGCTTGAATCGTAATCCATTACCAACTTAAAAAGTTTTTTATGGATCCCTGAAGGACCCATACTGCGATTGTTAAATACCCATTCCAATATGTGACCTGTTATTAGTTATTCTACACAATATTGATATAATGTTTCTTCTTGTGACTATCATAAATGTCCAATCTGGTCAAGTGTTAGTTACTCTGCGGATTTTAATTTGACAAGTTATGCATCTTCGGATCATGATATTCTCCTCATGAAATGCTATGTCTAACTCATGTAGAACCGATGATAAATATAAATATATAACCATCCAAAATTAAAACTATTTTTCATAATTGGAAATTGGGTATGTTGTGAACAATTTACTTGCACAACAAGTAATTTGATGAAATAATCTTTAATTTATTACTACATCAAAATTTAACTTGCTCTGGGAGTAAATTTGCGCATGCATTGTATTTACTTGCTACATTGCACTTGATAGTTTTACTTCTCAACTTTTATTGATGCTTAATTAGATTTTCGTTGTTTTTTTTGTTGATTGATTCATGATTTATTTGAGAACTCTATTTATTGATGCAACTGTTGCAATGTACAATAGTGTAGACCACATGTTTGCTTCTAAAAGGTATGTGGAGACTTGAACTTATCTGTCACTCAAAGTCTATTTACTCTATCTCCTACTCTTGAGACAAAAGTCGTTTAGACGTATAGACTTTTATTATACACATTTGTTATTTCGAGCCGAGTTTAAATAACCTATCTATTTCTCGAAATATGTGTTGGTAAGCTTCCGCTTTAACCGAATTCATCTTTACCTAGTGACGAAAGTCATGATATGTTTCAATCACTTTGGAAATTGATCTGACGAAAAATGGTCTGTGAATAACGGCTATATAACGTTCTCTGAGAATGTTTCAATGATTAAAATGAGAGTTTAGATTACTATGAAAAAAATACCTTCAGAGCACTCTTATAACCTATTTGACAACCTTAAACGGAAGTGATTTTCAGAAATCTCAAAAAAGAAGAAAAAAATATTGTTTTTACAATATATATATATATTTTTTTTTTTTTTACAATTTAATCTGAAAATTTGGTAAACAATTTGACTTCGAATTAATTGGGAGGTTTTATTGATTTACTCACCGTATAAAACAAACCATCATAATCATACTAGATTGGTACACTCATTTTTGTGTAAATTGACCGTAGAAGTTTTAAATTTAAATTTTAATTTGATAAGTTATGTATTTTCTGATCATGACATTTACCTAGCGGATTGCTAAATTTTTTCGAAATCGATGGTAAACAAATATATAACCATCATGCTAAGTCCTATGGTGTGCTAATCTAGCAGCTACGGCAACCTCTTAAATCCTATGGTAGTTCTAATCTAGCATACTAGATGCGCTGAATCATTCAACGAAAAGTAGATTTAGGAAGCTGCGTTAAATCATTCAGCGAAAAGCATATTTAGGTTGCGCTGAGTGGTTCAGCGCAACCATCTTAGCCGTCAGATCAAAAATTAAATCTAGTTGCGCTAAACCATTCCGCGGAAAGGTGATTTTGATTGCGCTGAACCATTCAGCGCAACTATCTCGCTACTAGTTCACATGCAAGCAATTGCTAGGAGAGAGAACTAGTGTTAACAAATAGACAACACTTTTTTTTTTGAACTACAACACTTTTTGGGCTAATCTAGTAGCCAAATCTAGCCCATAAGACTTAGGCAGAGTTTGGTAATATATTTTTTTTTTTTTTACAAAAGCACTTTCAAAACATATATATGTCAATAATTAATGAACCTAGTATTTGGTAAAAAAAAAAATTAAAACTCTTTTTGTCCAAAGCACTTCTAAAATTCCTCAACTTTTAAAAGCTGGGGTGGAGGAGCTTTTAAAAGCTACAAAAGCATAAGTTTTGGTCACACCTAAATTTAATGCTCGATTTATCTTTTTTATCCTTATTTAATTTTATAAATGACAAAAGTTACCCTTAAATTTATATACAATCAATTTTTTTTATTTCTTATATTTTGTTCTTTAAATATTATTATTTTTTATTGTCAAACTATTTTATAGACCATTTCATTTAATTTGTCTTTTTTTTGTCAATAATAAAAACAAATATCAAATAATTATTTTGTATTAGTTTGATTTTTTGTTTGAAAATTATATATATATTCAAAAAGTGGCTAAGTAAAATATTTTTTTTAACAATCATAATAATATTGACAATTAGTAAATTTAATATTATATAGATTTATATTTAATACTAAAAATTCAATTATTTTTAACCCCAATAAAATTGAATAAAACTATTTTCAGAGATATGTCTGTTTTTGTCATTTGCTACAACAACAATGGTTGAATCTCATATTTTACCAAACACATTTCGATTGATTTTTTAATCAGCTTTAACTTTAATTAATTTTTTACCAAACGTCTAACTGTTTTTTTCTCACAGAACAGCACCGCAACGCACGGCAAAAAAATGCTTTTACAAAAGCTGCAACAATATCAAATTAAGAACCCACAATTGGGGGATATCAAAACTAATTGGGGGATAGAGGAAAGGGACAAAACCTGGATCCAAATATCAATTCAGGGTCACCCCTTATCTAAGTTTTTTTACGTAATACCTAATCTACCCCTCACTAATCATGTTTAGTGGTTAAATATAATTAGGTAAGTTAATAGTTTAGTTTGATAATCATTAGAATAAATCATTATCATTGAATTTGTTGATGCAACAACATTAAATCAAGATATTTATGATCATGAAAGTTTATGGGAAGAACCAACCATGAAAGTAAACAAGCTGATATACAAGTGCTCCAATTAGTCATATATAAGTATTAATGTATTGAAATTTGATTTTTTTTTCATCGAATCCGCCATTGTTACGCCTAAAAAACTCAGTTCTGGCATGGTCGATTCCCAAATGAACCATGCCGGTTTGAGGACAAAAACATACAGAAAAAATTTGTCTGAAATAGCAAGTATCGGCATGGTATTCATCCTGAATAACCATGCCGAAACTCAGTATGGCATGGTCTTCATCCTAAATAACCATGCCAGACTTGAGGAACCCAAAGATTGGCATGGTATTCATCCTAAATAACCATGCCGGCACTCACTACCGGCATGGTCTTCATCACTACCGGCATGGTCTTCATCCCTACCGAATGTAGAAAAAAAAAAAAATTCAAAGTGAGGAGCCGGCAGAGAAGGAGAAGGGAATTTGAAAGAGAGGAGAAATGTTTCGAATTTAAAAGGGTAGTTTCGTATTTTCGCCCCAAAAAACACCCCTTAACAAAGACTATTGGTTGGGAGAAGTAATTTATATCCCCCAATTAGTTTTAGTATCCCAATTGCGCGTTCCAAATTAAGCCTTAGTCTCACACAAGATTATTAGCTAGCAGCTAGGCGAGCATTATTGTCAATCCATTGTTTTACTTGGAAACTGGGTAATATACTTGCACAACAAGTAAAGAATTTAGATAAAATAATCTTAAATTTAATACTGTGGCAAAGTTTAACTTACTCTCAAAGTAAATTTGCGCATGAGCTATATTTAATAGTTTTACTGCATTCAATAGTTTTACTTCTTTACTTTAAGTGACGCTTGATTAGATTTTTTTTTTCTTGATAAATTTATGGTTTATTTGATTGCTCAATTTATTTTTTTTTTTTTTTTTTTTTTTTTTTTTTTTTTGTAAGTGTGAAAACTTAAATTGGGATTATAATGCAACTGTTATGGATTTTAGGGCGCACATTAGTTATTGGCTATTGTACCTATGTCATTTGCGCGTATACTGTGATCAAGTCATGTGTTCATTCAGAATCTAAGATACAAAACAAAGCTTGGCTAAGTTTGCCTATGTAAGTAGTGGTCCAAATTTGTCTAGAGAGAAAATAAATCTATGGTCATGATTTGTTCAACTTAAATATTAATTAGTATAAGTATTTTATTAATTGGTGTCTCATTAATTTCTCATGATAAATGATTTATTAATTTTACATCATAAATATCCCTTAATTAATATTAATACATATCTCCATCAATAAATAATTTTGACAAAAAATATTTCAATAAATATTAGTGGTGGCGGTGGTAGTAGAAGAAGAAGTAGGTGGTGGATGCGGTGGAAGGTGTTACTATGTGGTGGAGGCAGTAACATTAGTTTTGGTGGAAGAAATAGTGGTGCTGGATGGTTTTAATGGTGGTGGTATTGGTTTTTTCTTTTTGAATCCAAAAAAAATAATAATAAAAAAAAATTACATGACGGGTGACATTGTATTGTGAAAAATATAGTTGGTTGTTTTTGACACGACCAATAAAGGCGGGTAACAAATATTTTTGGGATGATACCAAATCATATAAGACAAAATGGCTACTTTTGGTACCACTGCTATCTTTGGTAACCGTTCGTGCGCATGATTTTCAGTATTAACAAAAAACATATATTTGAATAAATTAATTGACGACCTAAATTTGTTAAACCTAAACTTTATACATGACGTCTTAGATTAAAAGTTATAAGTGTGCCAATATTCTACGAGGGATGGGAAATGGTGGTGGTGGAGAAAGAAGTGATATCTGGTGGTTTTGTGGTGCTGGCGGGTATTGATGAGTAGTAATTGACTATGTTAATTATGTGCCGCTACAAAAGGGTAACACTGTAAAGTAGAAATGTGGTTGATCGTCTTAATGCTAATATAAACTCGGTTAAAATACATGAAAATTAAGAAGAAGAAAAAAACATTTGGATGTTATGTTATATAATAAATAATACTAAAAACTACATATTTAGTATCAAGGTTTCTTCCTCCAATAGATAAATCTAAGGTTTTAGGCTAGTTTGGTATTGCTGTGAATTTTAGAAAAGCGCTTTTCTGTTGTGATGTGTTGTGCGTTGCTGTGCTGTGCTGTGGAAATAAATCTGCATAACGTTTGGTAAACTATAATTTAAAAAAAGCACTTTGTGCAATTAACAAACTGTAAATTCTGTTTGGTAACCGGGTATTTAAAAGTCTTTGGTGATATAGTTAATGACGAAAATAGACATATTTCAAAAATTAGTTTTAATACAATTTTATTATAATAAATTATATTTCTAATTTTAATATATTTAATAAAATATAAGTAATATTTTTTTATTTTTTTATTGTTTTTATTATTTAATTAAAAAATTTATGATTATGGTTTGCTATGAAAATATTATTATTTTAATATATTTTTTTCAAAAAAAATATTTATTAATTTTTTTTTTTTTAATATTTATTAAATTTTTTATTATTTTATATAATAATTTTGTATTTATTATTTTAAATAAAAAATGAAAAAAATAGAGAAATAAAATGAAATTAGAATTATAATGTCAAATGTAGAATATTTGAGGGTAAAACTTGTCTTTAAACAAGGTTAAAATAGAGAATCAGTTAAATCGAATTATGTGGGTCCACACAACCTTTTCCCGCTTTTTAAAAGCTAGTCTTTGAGTAGCTTTTAAAAGCAGGCCTAAAATGAAAGTGCTTCTCTCCAAAAGCACTTTGAAAATTTTTTACCAAACACAATTTTTGGTAAAAGTTTGTTACAAGTTTGTTACAAAGTGCTTTTGGTTGAAAAAAAGCAATCCCAAACGGGGCTTTTATTGAGATCCCGTAAGCAGAGCGCGAGTTGGTTTTGGATTTCTGAATGATAATGAATATAATGAAACGCTCCCTCTCGGTTGTTCCAATGAAAACCGAAACCTCTTAAAAAAATAAATCAATCGAACAACACTTAGATGGAGCGCATCACCACCAGTGTAAACTTCTATGAATTGTGGTGAACTTTCTACGATTGATCCGGTGATTTCGTCCTACCGTAATTTTTAACGAGGCATGCAATTAAATCTCTAATATTTTGTAGTGGAAATCACAGAAATGCATAAAGAGATGGAGAGATTATTATTGATTCATCAGCCACATTACATATCTATAATATCCTTATATACATGTAATGGAAACCCTAGGTATAGCTAGTTGGGCCGCACATATGTGGGCTGCAGACCCTACAACACTCCCCCTTGTGCGGTCCAATAGAACTTCATATGCAGTGCTTCACATATAGTATTTCGAATGTAGTTCTTCAAATGTCGTTCTCTCCTCGATGACTTGTGCTGAAATCAATTGCCTCATTAAAACTTTGACAAGGAAAAACCCAGTGGGATAAAACCTTGGTACGTCTCTTCATATGTAGTACTTCACATGTTGTCTCGTACTTTACATGTAGTTCATCACATGCAATACGATCTTCAAAGATCGACGAGTCTAAGTTAATTGCCTCGTTAAAACTTCGTCAGGGAAACCCAAAGGGACAAAATCTGAACTAAAGAAAAAGAGTACAATATTACGTAAATGTAGAACATAGTTAGACTTGAATATGTTGCCTCATTAAAACCTTGACAAGGAAAACCCAGTGGGACAAAACCTTGACGAAGGGAAAAGAGTACAACGTGACAGATGCAAGTAAAGGTGATCTGTTGCAGATGATCACTTTTTTCCGTTGAAGTTGACTAGTTGCTTCACAATTCCCAAGGTAGAAAATCCTCGTGGGAAAGATAATAGCCTTAGCTGGGAAATTACATTCCCGGTGTTTGTTGTTGTCTCATTAAAAATCTTGCCGAGTAGCAAAACCCTGTGGGAAAAAGTAACCTCGGTGAAGGAAAATAGTTCAACACACCATTAAATTCTCCCCCTGATGTCAGATAGTTTTCATTATTCTAAGGCATTCAAAAGGAGTTTATCACACTTTACTTTTGTGACTTGAATGTTTATAAGACCATGTTGTTGATTCTGGAAGTTATGTTGCTTAACATACTATCGCGTTTCATTTCTTTGATTCAGATATTTCAGTAATATCAACGCGATCTTTATGTCTTCAACGTTCAACATACTTGATGCTTTTAGTGTTGTCTCGCTAAAAACCTTGTCGAGTAACAAAACCCCTTGGGAAAAAACTATTCTCGATCGAAGGGAAAAAGAGTACAACATAGCTTCAATTTCGAAGTAAAATATGTCGACATCATATCCTTGGATCCTCCCCCTGATGTCGGCATCTCCCCCTGATTACTTTCAGAGTTGTTCCAGACGGTTCTTTGGTCATGTATTTTTCGAAACTTAATATTGGTAATGACTTAGAAAATAATCTATGATATCTTCCTCTGATTACTTTCGTTGGAGAAGAGATTATTGTTCCTTCATAATCAACAACTTTTGGATTGCACTTTCATTAGCATTCCTTTTAATGTCTTTGTAGGGATAAAACAAATTTATGTCAATGGTTACTTTTAAGTACATGATTACATTCATTATACCATTCCAATGACGTTGCGTTGGCGCGGAGCTATATCTAGCTAACAAGTTCCCTGAGGATGTAAAATTTAATCGAGTACATTATTATACTAAGTACAACAATGCGTCTATTGTACTTAGATATTGGAATTTCATCTCCCAACACATCTTCATCATATTCCTTTGGACGAAATGGTTACTTACTTACATTTGAACCTCGACTAATCATGGGAGTGCTATAAGGATGCATGTCTTTGTTAAATTGCCTGACAACTTTAGACAAATGCAAACTGGTGGGATAATATACCACAAGCTCAGTATTCGGTCGAGCTTTCCCCAGATTTTTCATCTCAAATTCGGATTTCAAATAGCTTTTAAGGTCTCTTATTACATCAAGAGTACCTATCATGTCTGTATCATCGACATAGATAGCTACAATTCCAAATCAGGAACTTTCTTGTGAATACGCAATAAAAATAACTTACTTGTCTATCCCCTCCAAATCAAATAGTCACTTAGACGGGTATACCACATCCGCCTGATTGCTTCAATCTATAAGTGAGTGTTATATCTAACTGTAAGCGCACTCTGTGGTTTAGAGTCACTTGATTTGGGAAACAAAAGGCTATCAAGTACTTTTGTAAATATCCTGTTATCTCTTGATTCTTTCAGAGATACGTAACAACCACATACATATGCTACATTTCAAGTCCTTTTGAAATTACCTAGCTAACTAAGTAGCGGAACGCTATAACGTTCATTACGAGAGAACAATTCCAGGGCTATGTGAGAAACCTCGCGCCACAAGGCGAGTCTTTATGACTGCTTTCTTCTCATTATGCTTTGTGACAAATTAATCATGTATGTCCAATAGGCTTTACACTTGGTTGGTTAGCACTACCACACCAAATACCTGTATATTTGCCAAAGAACTAAGTTCTACCTGGATTGTGTAGGCCAAATATGCTATTTATTTGAAATTAATCAAAATAAAGCATGGTTCGATCTCATTGTGCTCTACTTATGGAGCAACTATTTATGGATTATATCATTATTGTGCACGCATGATCCTTCCATTGACTCATGTGCATTCTCATAATCCGTCGGGATTTCATTGTTCTCTAGAATCATCTAAAACTTCGGAGCGTCCTCCAGTATTGATTCATGGACATATTCAGAGACAATATTATGAGATGATTTCTGATGATATAAATAAGTTGTGCCTTACTCACCTACTTCCTTTCTAGGTGAGCATTGATCGAACCTGGTGGTCTCTCCATCTTCCTTTATGGAGCCACGGCCTCAACTACACTTCCACCAAGTGTATTTGCAACACCTTAGTCTATGGTGTACCCCATACCGAGGATTTATAATCTTGCAGGAATATTTGCAGCTGGTATGTGTGATCTTTTCACTTTAGCGACATCAGTATACATTCTGAAAATCGATTATTCTTTGTCACTTCACATTTACATTTGTGGAGTACAAGAATCAATATGAGACACGGTGGGAACACACCACGACAATTCCTGTCGTTCCTTTAAAAAATACTTTTTCTTATCTCCCCCTAACGATGGGAAGACTGTCTCATTAAAGTGATAACTCGCAAATCTAGCGGTAAGAGATCTCCTGCCAAAGGTTTTAAAATGCGGATAATTGTTGAGAGTAAATATTCAACAAAATTACTTATTATTTTCGTGACCCATCATAGTACGATGTGGACTCGTAATGGCACATATATAGTGCAACCAAAAATACGTAATAACACAAACGTCAGGCTTAAATTCGATTTACCAACCGGTACGTAGAAAAGGTTGACTAATATTGGGTTCTACAAAAATTAAGTAAAGATGCGCGTAATATTGCATATCCCCAAAGCAATAAAAGGTAGGTTGGTACGCATAACCTATTCCTTAGACACCATCTGTAACCTTTGATGGTAGCCTATGCGAGACCATTGGGTATAAGATGTTCTATATTGATCTTATTAAACATGCAATATTCATCAAGTCCTTTTGATGTAAATTCTCTAGCATTAACAAGGGTGGTGAGCCTTTGCACTTTGCTTTGTGTAATATGTGCTAGGAATTCTACAAAAATTAAACGCATCGTTTGTTATGAACAATAACTGATTCAATGCGTGAATCATCCACCGTGAGCCATAAATCACTTGAATGGTCCGCATTCTGCATGGATATATGTTCACTAACAACACTTTATTTCTTTGGAGAATGAGATATTTAGCATTTTCATCTAAGTAAAACATGATGGTCTCAATCATGTTTCACTAAAGAGAGACTTTGTAAGATGAGTGACGTGCTTTCTTACTCTAAACCATAATGGGGAGAGGCAATGCAAATCTAGTAACTTTAGAAATCACTGATGATAGGTGTCGTAACTTCGCATTCTATTAGTTCATTTTCTTATACACTCAAATGAAGTGATGCTCGTGTTAGTACTTTCAAAACGGAACATCGTGTCACAACCAATATGCCTTATGGTTATGTCAAAGTCTTTATGAATCAATCCCAATCATTTCATTGTTGGGGTTAATAAGGATTCAGTAATTCAAGTTCCAGTGATCTACAATTCACTAGATTGACACATTAATTTTCTAAGAATATGCTTCCTTCCACATTCATTAGAAATAATTTATAGATGCAATCAAATTCATTCTCACTGTAAGGGCAGACATATGATCTAGTTCAATTAAATAGTCAATTGGCCGGGCAAAGTTCTTGTTGCCATTAAAGTTGATGTGAAAATTGGTTGCTACTATGATACACATATTACATTGTATATATTAACACCTATGACCATGTGCATTTCCAACTCTTTCATTTATGATGAGAGCTTAGAATTACATCTTAGCTTCATCCCATATTCAACTGATACCGGTACTTTGGTGTCATTACTACGGGGAAAAAAAAAAAATATTTCCGTCTCATGATATATATGTCCCTTTTCACATGCTTTATATGAGTCATTGCGTGTAACCCTTATTACTTCGGGGTTCTTTCCATTTTCAATTTTACTACATTTAGGTTAATTTGAGAAATTTATTTATCTCAATAGGCCAAGAGAATCTCACTACACATGTAAACCAATTACTTTAGGTTGAGTAGATTACTAAAGATAGTTATCTTGTTGTCATATTTCAACATATATTGGTTCGTTAGTATCATGGATGAAATAGAGAAAATGGAAATTTTCTGACTCATATCATCTTTTGTGAGTTCTTCCACAAAATTTGAAATACATGTGATTTTATTTGCAATGTATCTTTTGAAAATAGCGACTCTTAATAGTCGAGCCAGTGGATTGCATCCCGCAAAACATTTCAAATTTGGGAAGAAAATATCAAGTACACAATAGTGGTGCTCAAGTACTTCTAAACCCAAATAAATACATTGGAAATTGAGTTGGTACAACCAATTAAACAAAAAAAAAAATCATTCAACTATAGCCAATATCATATTCAAGAGAATAAAATAATAATAAAACCAAAATCTTAACGATTGAGATCAATAGTCATAATTAATATGGACTTATCTTATGAGAAAAGCATTACTAGGCATATTCTACAAACTAGATAAATAAGTCCAACAAATACTCAATGTAAAGATCCGCATTAGTTACATACCTCAAGTTATGGTTCCACTGTACATAGGCAGAACTAGTACATACTCAGTCGTCGCACGTCCCAAAAATCGTGACAAAAATCGTGACAGGACTGGACAGGACAGACTGCACCGGGTTGGCAGGTCGGGTGAATCTGATAGGGTCGGGCTGAACTGGATTAGCTGCGCCGTACCGGGTTGGACTGAAGCGGGATGGACCGAGTTGACCCGGCCGGTTTGGACCGGTGTAAGATTTCTTTCACAAGTTCACGAGAAAGCAAGCGAACATGCTGTTTCTTTCACAATTTCACGGGAAGAGTTTCCTTCACAAGTTAACGCACAAACAAAACGATTAGTGTCTATACAGTAAAATACAGTCAATCATCATCGTATATTATAACATTAATAGAAATGATACAATCCGATCAATCATCATCGTAGGTAAGAATTTCTCCTGTTTTAGTTTGTAGCTCTCTTGGTGAGCTATGGCTATTGCAAGGATGTGGGCTAATGGCCACTGTTCCATCTAGTAGCTATTTCTGACATTGTCAATTTCCCCAAGTGCTTCTTGGATATCCCTGGAAATTCCATCATGTGTGAATTAAGTTCTTAATAGAAACTTCTATCTATGCTTTTGAACTAAAGTAAAACAAAGGTTATCCACATATGACTGTGCTTAATCATTATTCCCTAGATTTTTAAGGAACAAACATTATACAAAATGGTGACGTTATGGTCAGAGACAAGGGGATAGGATTTTTCCCTGTTTATTTTGCTGCTTTGAGGCGGGCTTATGGATGCACCATAGTGGATGATATGAGATAAATGCTTTCGGCAGCATCGATTATTGGTCTTGAAATGGCCATCTAAGATAGGCAATATCATCCACCATGTAATCGTCATACTCTGTCCGAGTTTTCTCCCCCTAAATCAGGCTAAGCTGTTGATGGCAGCCTGTAATTGTGAATTGTTGTTACTGCTCCGATGCGTCTTCTCCGGTGTAATTTTCGACGTCGTTAGCAGTACAGCTACAACACCAAATTGTTTAAGTGATTAATCAACATAAACCCAAATGTTCATTCAATTTCATTCACAAGGGAAAACCCAAATCAGGCTAAAAATTCCTATTTTTTCAATTTTTAAGAAAATACCCCACATGGGTTTTGAAGAACAGGAGTTATTGATTTCAAATCTGCAGGGATTTCAAAAGAGAAATCCAAAAAATCTTTGTAAAAAGAAACCCTAGTTTTCATGGAAAACTCATTTGAAGGAATTTTGATCAAACTTTCAGATCTAAAAGATGAAACATAAATATAATGAGATATGAATAGGATTTATCCTTTTGATGAAGACAAGCCGTAGTTTCTTCTGGTTTTTATTTTTCGCTGCTGCTGTCTTCTTTGCACAGATGTAGAGGGAAGAAGAAATAAAAAAAATAGGAGCAAGTAGATCCAACTTAGCTCTTCCAGCGATTTCAATATTAACTTGGCGTTAATCCGTGTAAAAAAATTCAATCAATCTGATAGCTCCGCGGTATAGCATCACGCTGATAACGTTTTGTAGTGGAAATCACAGAAATGCATAAAGAGATGGAGAGATTATTATTGATTCATCAGCCACATTACATATCTATAATATCCTTATATACATGTAATGGAAACCCTAGGTATAGCTAGTTGGGCCGCACATATGTGGGCTGCAGACCCTACAACATAATAGTGATTTTAAAGGTATTTAATAATTACAAAATTCTCTTATAAGTTCTGTTTATGCAAGTATTGATTTAACTTGGGTTCTTTTATATTTTTGTGTTAAGTTGATGACTTTTTAATTTTAAATCACCAAAATTTAAAGGTATTTAATAATTACAAAATTCTCTTATAAGTTTTGTTTATGCAAGTATTGATTTAACTTGGGTTCTTTTATATTTAACTTGGGTTCTTTTATGTTTGGTTAACAAAATTTGATACATATAGGGTATTTTCTTTGTAACACTGATGTTAGTCTCTCATTTTTCCCGTTAGCACTTTGTTTTGATCCCGTATTTGTAGACATTATTTGACTAATGTTGGGGTATTTGTTTAATCTCAAGTCCGATTAAACCCAGTGTGTGTTCTATACATTGAAGACGACAGAAGTTTGTGTCGGCTCTACCTTGAAACTAATAATTTTTCTTCAGAAGGTTAGTTGAATTTATGTAGATACAAATATCAATATGACTATGCTCATTATTGCTCCAAATTACTTGAGTAACACTAGATGTGAGAACGCCATTCATGCACTACTTAGCATAGTTGGTGGGAAATCGTTTTATTCACGAATTTCTTCAATTTTATGTTATCAATATGATTGAGAAAGAACCTTACCCATGTTTTGATTTGCTTTTATAAGTTTATTTTTTCAGCTAACATGTGTATATCTTAGCCTTCCAATAGCCAAGAGTTCTTCATTTTTATAACTCTCACATTTGCAAAAAATAAATAAATTATTTTTATCTATGGTAGGGAAAATATTATGGGTTTTTGCTTTACTCTTTAGAGTCTTAGTTATCAATAATTTCGGAACCAATTATAGTCATAAACATCATGGAGTTGGATTGCCGGTTTAGGTATATGTACTGTTAGATGAAATATTCTTTATGAAATTTAAAATTATGGTGTGATGGAACAATAAATGGAGATAATATCTATTTACTGTATTTTTTATTTTTTTCATGTTGGCACAACATTATTACTCCATCCAGATAATAAATTAAAATAACATGTTTAAGTAAGATCTGGTAACCCATTATTTTTCTGCCCAATACCTATTTGAATATCAAAATAATTACTCACGAAAAAAAATGAAGCAAGAGGAATGTGAACAATATCGTATTAGAGACAAAACATAACGGCATGGGTTAAGATCTAGTTATTTTACATAGCAGAGAAAAAATAAATGCATTTTGAAATTTAAATTCCAACCAAATCTTTAACTTAATCAAGTGGAAAAATTACTTCTTAAAATGCATAGGTTAAACCTATAGTTTGGGATCCTGTTATCCGACGGTTCTAGGTATGCTAGTTTAAAAAGCAAATTCTTTTCCTCTAAAAATTGGAACTGATTAACCAACAAATCATGGTCTGGTCTATCAGTAGGCTTAGTCCTATGGGCTAGATATCTAGCTGCTAGATTGGCCATCCACGTTAGCCTGGGCAACCTCCTAAGTCCTATGGGCTAGATATCTAGCTGCTAGTTTGGCCATCCACGTCATCTGTGAGCGCCTAACCATTCGGCGTTTTTATGAGCGCCGCACCATTCGACGTTTTGGTTACTTTTTGAACGCCGAACGGTTCGGCGTTTCAATCTCAGCCGTTAGGTTTTGTGAGCGCCGAACGGTTCGGTGTTGAGACAATTTTTTGAGCGCCGCACCATTCAGCATTTCAATCTCGCCGATAGTGCGACTGCGAGCAAATGCTAGGAGAGAGAAGTAACCAGATTGAGTGTTAACTTTTTTCCCACACTTTTTTCATGATTTGCAACACTTTTTGGCCAATCTAGCACTCCAATCTAGCCCATAGGACTTAGCCTAAATGCAGTAGCTGAGAGTGGAGATGATGTGGGGGGTGGTAAAGTATCCTTCAGTCTTCCTTCGAAATCATGTCAAAAGAAAGAAAAAAAGGGGTGTATCACGAATCACACGTTTCTGTAGTTTTCACAAAAATAAAGACGAGGAATATTCTTATATACTAGGGGTATTTTAGTAAATAAAAGCCTCCCACGAAACGTATGTTGCACACTCAAACAACACATCGTGTCGTTTAGTGAGGCTGCACACACCAACGACCACTCTCCCACACACGCAGCATTTTCTCACACGTAATTAAATAATTAATTCATGCCACATATGCTTACACGTGGAATATCCATTTACTTGAAAAACTTTATAAAACCCCTGTATTGACTCACATAATTTTTTAACTCTTCCATCACCACCGAACCAACGACTGATACTCTTCTTCTTATTCTCTGGAAGCCTCTCCTCCGGTATCAAACTGGGAGACATTCACCACCGGAAATGAAGATTCCGGTTGATTGTTTATCAATCAATCGCCAGTGTAGTTGTGTCTTGATTACTGCAGTTGTTGTCATGCTTTTCATGAACTTTGAATTAAAAAAACCCTAACAAAAACCAAAACCAAAAGCAACATTTTCCTTTGTTTAGTACTAGTAGAATTTACAAGTTATTCGATTCGATTTTTCTTATTCAATCCAATTACAATAACGAAATTAGTATTATAAGCTTTTGAGTAAGGTATCAAGATTAGGGGAAATTTTGCTTGTTTTTTTTCTTTTTTGAGAGAGAGATCCAAAAGAGGGGTTTTACAGATTTCGACGGAATTTTCTCTTTATAGATCATCATTTGGATTATTGTGGGATTGAAGATTATTCCGGTTGATTGTTCTTGGAAAGATTTGTTGTGTGATTTTCAGGGTTTTATATAGTTTAGAAGAGATCATAAATCATCACTCAGGTTCAGTCTATGAACTTTGAAGTGTTTAACTGATTAAAGTGAGAATACATATTAATATCAATTTAAATCATGCCTTTTCAAACTATGAAGATACAACCAATTGATTCTACCACGGCTAAAGAATCATCGTCAATAACAGCAGCAGTAACAACATCGATTAGGACTGATCCAGTAAAACCAGTAGTGAAATCTAGGTTTAAGAGATTGTTCGAACGTCAATTTCTCAGAAATTCAGCAGCAGAAAAATTAGGTGATCATCACAACAACCATAACAAAGATGTTGCTGTTACTAATGCAGATTTGGTGGAACCTAGTTCTGTTTGTTTGGCAAAAATGGTTCAGTGTTTTATCGAAGAAAGTCATAATGATTCAAAACAATCTCAGAAATGTGCTGGCCGTAATTGTTTCAATGGTAGTAACAATTATACCACTGATAGTTCTGATGATGAATTCGAATTTTGTTGTGGTGGTTTTACTGATTCCATCTCATCATCATCTGCTGAAGCTTCTGAATATCTCAAGGTATTTACATTAATTTGATGATTTCCTTCCAAATCCTCAATTGCTTGAACAATTTCAGGGATTATTTCTGATCATTGTTTTTGTTTTGTTTGTTTACAGAGTTTAATTCAGTGCCCTAGTATTATAGAAAGAAATCTCTTTGCCGATACTTCAAAAATCGTGGAGAAAAACAAGATCTGTAAACCAGGAAAAGATGATTGCCGCAAAATTGTTATAGAAGGTTTATTAATTCTTGGATATGATGCTTCAATTTGTAAATCTCGTTGGGAAAAAACTCATGCTTATCCAGCAGGTAATAATAATACTTAATGATCTATCTTAAATTGGCTCCATTTTTATTTAATTGAAGAACTCCAAATTAATTTAATGATTATTTTACAGGAGAATATGAATACATAGACGTGATTATTGATGGAGAGAGATTCATTCTTGACGTTGATTTTCGATCAGAATTCGAAATAGCAAGATCAACCAAGCATTATAGATCTGTTCTTCAAGCATTACCGTTGATTTTTGTTGGTAAATCTGATCGTCTTCAACAGATTGTTGGAATTGTTTCTGAAGCTGCTAAACAGAGTTTGAAGAAGAAAGGCATGCATTTACCACCGTGGAGAAAAGTTGATTATATGAAATCTAAATGGATTTCTCCTTACGCTCGTATTACGCCATCACCAATGACCACTACATCACCACCGTCACCACCACAAGAGGTGATCAGTAAAGTTGCGATCGATGATAATCAGAAGAAGGATTCTTGTTTAATCAAAACAAAGAATTTCTCTGGAGAATTTGAATTGATCTTCAGTCAGAAAGTTTGCAAATCCGAATCAGCTACCAATCCTGAGTCAGATACTACTTCAACTGATGTTACTTCTTCAGTTCCGATTGAGAGTAATTCAGATGAGTCAGAGAAGATTAAAGTAGTTGTTTCACCATGGGAACCACCAGCAGTTAAACCAAAGAGTACTCAGAAAGGGGGGAAAATCGTGACTGGATTAGCTTATGTCCTTAAAGATAAACCCTAAAAATTTTGATTTTTGGATTTTTTTGTTTTTTGTTAGAGAAAATCGAAATTATTAAACAAAAATTTCGTGTAAGTGCCCTTCACAGTTTTTATTTGTGAGGGTAATATCATTGTAAGAAATTAAAAAAAAAAAAGGAAATAATAGTAATAGAAAAGACCAAAAAGAATTATCAAAATTTCATATTTCTTTTCTTTTTTGATTATCATGATCAGTTCAGTTTCTTTTCTTTTTCTTGAAACCTATTATAGGGGCTCAAGAAAAGAGTTTTGACTGGGGCTCCGAAGAGCATCTACAGCGGTAGACTAAAACTAAAATTTTGGTCCAGAAACCAGACGCAGTCGAGCTTTAGTTGGGTTTTAGTCGGGCGTAATTTAAAAGTATGCCTGATACCCGGCGTAGGTATTATTTACGTTTGAGGTGGGGCGTAAGTATAAGTTACGCCTGATGGTGGGGCGTACTGTTAACTTACGCCTGATGATGGGGCGTAATTCAAAGTTACGTTTGAATTAAAAAAAAAAAAATGGGGCGTAGTTTTAAAGTGAGCCTGATGGGGCGAACTTTAAAGTTGCGCCTGACCAAATTTTGCTCGTGCACCATAGCGTCGCAGCACGGAGTAAACCAAATTTTTTTAGTTTTTTTTGGTTTTTGCTCTTTGGTTTTACTCGCCCCACTGCAGTTGCTCTAAGGATTCAAATATCCTACGACGAAGATAAGGGGACCTAATCATAAGAAAAATACTAAAATACCCTTAACCTATTAAATATTGAAAACCTAAAACTAATTTGTTTTCATTCCTCTCCTTTAATTCTTCCATTCTTCTTCCCCATCACCTCCATCGCTTATTTCTTCGATTAATCGTCAATTCTCAAAATAATTTATTGTCGATTAACACCATTTAATCCACCTGCAATAACTTCAATAAGGTAAAAATCAAAAATCCATCTTATTTAATTGGTTTCAATGCATGGATAAGCGGAATCGATCGAATTGGGTTTTTGAAAAAACAGTTTCAGAACTGTCTACGGTTGGGAAATTTTCCCAACCGTAGACTGAACTGTCTAAGGTTGAGAAGTATGAATTTTCCCAACCGTAGACTGTCTACGGTTGGGAAATATGAATTTTCCCAACCGTAGACAGTACTGAAACTGTTTTTTGCAAAAATAAGTGATGAGTTTTCTTAGTTTTTTCTTTTTATGATCGTCATCTTCATCACGACGGAGAAGAAGAAGAGAGGAAGAAAAATAATAGGTTTTTTATTTATGATCATCATCTTCATCATGAATGAATGAAAGAGAGAAGAAAAATAATAGGTTTTTATATGATTTATGAATGAAAAGAGAAAGAAAAGATAATAAATTTAATTTTATAATTCATGGAGGGTATTTTAGTCATTACAAAAATAATAATTAGATATGAGGTTTTGTTGATTACTATTTCATAACCCGCTTTTATCATCTTGTGAGCCCTCAAAACCAAATGTTTGGAGCCCTGTAATAGGTTTCTTTTTCTTTTGATCTGAAATTATTTGGTATCGAAAACGACAAATGAAAATTATTTGTTTTCTAAAGAGCGAACAGAGTATAAATAGTTTAATATATATAATTATATGAAAAGGGATAAAAATCCATCAGCTCTGACATTTTCCTTTTATATTTATTCTCTCTCGGTTTCTCATTTCTACAGTGACGGTTCCCCGAAAAATGATTAAATGGAATTAAAAATTGATTTTTTAAATTAATTTATCTACATATTTATTTATTCCTCTGTAAACGAAACGTTTCATTTCCGTTTTTTTATTAAATATTTAAACGAAAAAGGGTTTTGAATAAATTTTTACTTCGTTAAAGGATTTGTGGAAATAGAGAGAGATGGATTCTATGCTCGTGCTGTCTAGAAGGCTGCGTGGCTTAACAATAACTTGTTTCTATTAGGCTAGCACACGGTTCGGTTCGGTGCGGTTATTGGTAAAACCGTTCACCTAACCGTGTGTAGTGCGGTTAGCACATTTAAAACCGTCGCCGAACTCAGTAATATTCGGTTCGGTTTTTAACCGTTCCGAGTCGTCCCGATTCGGTTACGGTTAGTATCGGTTTTTAACCGACTCATATAGAAAAAAAAAAAAAACAACTCTTGCATCTGTTTCTCAAATCTCTCATTTAATGGATGTGTATTACATATCATCAAATTACATACCCAACTTAAAAATTCGTACAAAATTATAATTACAGACCCAACTCAAAGATTTATACAAAATTATTTACAAACCCAATCTAATTATATAAACAATGATTTCAATTCTCATCTTACAGATCCAAAACTTCTTCAAAAAATCCCAACTGAACTTCACTTCAAATTCTCACTAGCAACTAAGTCATAGCAGCATTTAAACCTTTATAAATCCAACAACAACAAAAAAAAATTAAAAAAAAAAACTCACTGTTAACCAAAAAAGAAGTCAATGTTAATCTTGAGAAGAAATAGAAGAAGCAGGTGTTGGTGAAAGGCGGTAGTGGTGGTGGTGCTGAGGCTGTTCTTGGTGAATCGGTGATGGAGGTGGTGAATATATGGTAAAGGAGTTGGGATAGTTAAGGCATAGAGTCTGAATAGAAAATTTAGGGCGCATAGAAGAAGAAGCAGAAGGTGGACGGCCGGTGGTGGTGCTGTTGAAAGAGAGAGATGGACTGGGTTTTGAAGAAGAAGTGAAATTAGAATTAGATTTAGGGTTTGAGATAAGTTTGTATATATATTATGTATAGACGGTTAGGTTCTATTACACATATGAGATCTATGGTCTACATCAGTTATTCGGTTCGGTTACAATGCGGTTAAGGGTAGAACCGTTCACCGAACCGTAGATCTAACGGTTATTAAAATGAAAACCGTGACCGACAATTGGATCATCGGTTCGGTGCGGTTACGGTGCGGTTAGTGCGGTTACGGTTCGGTTTGCGGTTACGGTGCGGTTAGTGTGCAGCCCTAGTTTCTACTATTTTAGCCCATACCATTATCACCTCCCATCAAGGAGATTATGTTTGCACCCGTATTTTGTCATCGAGATTCCAGATAAATTATTTTGAAGGCTATTATTGGGGCGTCACATTCCATTAGAGGGGCGTCACCTAATAGGACAAAAACGGGTCACCCGTAAATAATTTCAAAAATCCCTTATCTCAAATAATTGTGTAATGACTAAACAACCCTTGTTTGGCTTTAGTTTAATTAATTAAACCTAGCTACGTCCTAAATTACGCCTGGAAAATCAACTAAACCTAGGCGTTAAATTGGAATTACGCCTGGAAATCAACTGAACCTAGGCGTAAAATTGGAATTACGCCTGGAAAACAACTAACTAAACCTAGGCGTAAAATTGGAATTACGCCTGGAAAACAACTAACTAAACCTAGGCGTAAAATTGGAATTACGCCTGGAAATCAACTAAACCTAGGCGTAAATTGGAATTACACCTGGAAATCAACTAAACCTAGACTTAAACGACATGCAAATCAAAGTTTACGCTTGAATTGAACTAAACCTAGGCGTAAGTTCTTCAAAAACTAAATTACGATTGAAAAATCTAGTACCATACCCAGGCGTAACACTAGCAGAAAGTAAATAAAATCCTAATTTTACTTCGATTTCATTCGATTTAAGCACAAAAACGGGTACAAAAAGATGAGTTTGTTTGATTATTACCTTACATACACCATGGGTTGTTGTTGAGGAGTTTGAAAACATGATTCTTCAATTGATTGAATCGGTGGAATGAGTTGAGGATGAAGTTGAGGTTCATTGAGTTGTTGATTACCATCACTATGATCAGTTTGCTTCTTCCTCATCTATTTTTAGTAGTTTTAATTGAAGGGTAATTTTGACAAATTGCTATGGAATCAAAATATCCCTTAACCAGATTTTTGGTCACCAAATATCCAAGTGAAGCCCCTCTAATGGAGTGTGACGCCCCAATAATAGCCTTCATTATTTTATACAGAGTCTATGAGTATGGATTATATAAACAATTTTATGACATTTGAGGGAGATAGGGATAGTTTGCGTGAAAATTCGGGTACCTCAAATGTAACGTTAAATCGTAACACTCAAGTTATCATTGCCGCTATCAAAGCAGTGGGAGTAAAGGTAAACAATTGAGGATTCCCGAACAAGCTACTAACTTTTCAACTGCCAGACATTTTACTGCCGGTAGTTTTTACTTTAACACCGGTGACTAGTCACAGTCCTCGGAATCAATTAAGGTAAAGGGTTCCTTTCCCTAGCTTTTGACTTTTTCTTGACTTTTTTAATTATTGGAGCTAAGTACCTAAACCTCTTGTATTCTCATTAAAGTCCATCGCTCGGTCTTGTGGTGATTGAAGTTCACGTAAATCAGCTTGAATTAGGAAGTAAGTCTTGTAATTTTACTTAGAATCAAGTATTTTGTGTCTAACTTTTTTTTTTTTTTTGTTCGATAAAGAAAGAATTTTATTGATCCGAATAGGGGTATAAGAGGCTTGAACCGTCTAGGGGAAAAAAAAAAAAAAGGAAAAAGACTTGGCAAACACAAGTCTAAAAAACCAAAAAAAACCTAAAACAGACTAAGGAGAGAAATAAACATGATTTTTGTTAAAGGGAGAGCAAAAATGGATCCGAGGAGAGCAAAAATCGTAGTCGACTCGCTAACTCGGATCTAGTCAACATATTTTTTAGTTCTGGCCAAACTGCCCTTACTAAATACACCCACCACACAAAACTCACAAGTCACACCCATTTTCTAAATAATCTCATCTCCGGTCCGCCACCATCTACTACACCAGCGAGAAATCTTATAAATAATCTCATCAACGGTCTGCCACCATCTACTACACCAGCGAGAAATCTTATAAATAATCTCATCACCAGTCCACCACCACCATGAACATCTTATTATGGCCAAAAGCAAAAAAAAATAAAAATGCACGAGTTCTTCTGGAAGGATCTATGTACCGCCACCACCATGAGCATCTTTACTAATATATACGACAGAGATTGTTTTCACCTATTTTAAGAAAATTCTCCTCTTTCGTATATTTTTCAACGATTGAGTACTCATTTACCGTTCTGTTTCAACATCAATTAAAATCTGTAAACCTTAAACGAAAATAGAAATAAGTTTTAAGCTGCAAAGAACTTTAGGACCACGTTTATCACGATCTTGAACCTTGATAAAATGAATCTTAAACACTATTTGATGTTACATTTTGCATGATTTGCTGCATATAGCATCTTAGTTTTTACAGTTGAGGTCTTTCTTCTTTTTCTTCTCGTTTGTTGTTTTCGATTAGGTTTAATTAGGTTCGCATTTTATGAGTTTGTTGTGCGTTTCTTTGTTTGGTATATACAACGATGAATGTTTCATGTTGTCTGTTTTGTTTTTCAGGTACAAAAACTTTTGTTATTCTTTTTAATTACATTTATTTTCATCATTTAAGAACACAAGAAATCATTACATAAGTTTTTTATTTTTATTTTGGTCGGAGGTGGATGTGGAGGAGACGGTGGTGGTGGAGTTACTTTAAAAATGGGTTAGAATTTCACTTAGTTATTGGGAGCGTTTTGCATGGACAATTTGGTCCAACTAAAAATAATATATCGACTAGGTCCGAGTTAGCGAGTCAACTACGATTTTTGCTCTCCTCGGATCCATTTTTTCTCTCCCTTTAACAAAAATCATAAACATTGACCCAATTCTCAACAACAGAATTTAAAGAGATATCTTCAAAATCCTTGATAGACAAAGCCCATTTGAACAAACTGTATTTGACCATATGATTAACATGCTTCTTGTATGAGCTTTGTTTGTGAAGACTCTCGCATTTTTTTATTTCCAGGTGCACCAAAGAACTGCAGCTGCTAATATATTCCAAATTAACTTCTTTTGAACTGTATCGAAATTCAGTTGCCAAGCTAAAAGAGCTGCATGAACAGTGGATGGCATTATGAAACATAAATTCAATTTTCCCATGAAGTGCTGCCAGATACCAGGTGTTGCAATACCTTTCCGAATAAGAGAGTCTCTAGTAGGAAATCTGAAATGACTTAAGCACCAGATGAAGAAAGCCATCTTTGGAGGATATTTTTGCTGCCATAGAAATTGAAATATATCTTGATTTGGAGCTTCAACTATTGCCAGTAACTTGTTGTAACATGATTTAACTTAAAACTTCTTTTTTGTTGTTGTTAGAGCCCATTGAAAATCATCTTCACCGTTTGGATTTAAACTGAAGTTTGTCAAACTTTCATGAATGATACTCCCTCCGTCCCACTATTAGATGACCTAGTTGAAGTTTGCACAATTCTTAAGGCAAGGAATGGGAAGGAGTATTTTTTAGTATTTTTTACAATTATACCCTTATGGATAATAATTTGTAAAATTTAGAAATGATTTATCTCTCAAACTATACCATGGATTTTCGTAAACCTTGTACCGTTGGAAAGCATTTTAAAACACCTACGTAACGAGTATAAACATGGATATCAAATTATATACATTTCTTATATTAACGATAATCAATCAAAAGGATAATTTTAGAAATATTCCCTTGTTTAATGAAATAGGTCAACTAATAGTGGGACAAAATTTTAAACTAAGTAGGTCATCTAATAGTGGGACGGAGGGAGTATCATATTCTCCATTAGCTTCAGTTGTTAACCTTCTTGGGAGTTTGAGATTTTGAAAAAGGTCAGATATAGTATCTGAACAAACAGAAGCAACAAAGAGAAACTTGGATCTTGCAGCTGCATATAGATGAGGAAAAACATTGCAAAGAGCATCATTCAGCAACCATCTATCCTCCCAAAATCTTGTTCTCTGCCCATTGTTAACCCTAAAATTAAAATTTTGTAAGAAGAACTCATTTCTCTGCATAATACCCCTCCAAACAGAAATACCATAAGTGCCTTTTGGTTCTTAGAAAGCCAATCTAGACCATCAGTTCCATATTTCTCATCAATAATTTTCCTCCACAAAGCATCAGTCTCATTTGAAAATCTCCACAACCATTTGACTAAGAAAGCATTATTCATAGTTCTCAATTTTTTAACACCCAATCCTCTGTTTCTCTTCCTTCGACAAATAACATCCCATTTAACCAAATGCAGCTTCATGTGTCCTTTGTTATCATTCCACTGGAAGTTCCTCATTATTCTTTCCAGCTTAAGCTCAACAGATTTAGGCATGTCAAACAGAGACATAAAATAAACAGGTAAACTTGAAAGTACACTGTTAATAAGAATAATTTTACCAACTCTTGTAAGATAAGGTTTTTCCAACCTGCAAGCTTTGCATTGAACCTGTCTATTATCCTATCCACTTATGAATGCCTTTATATTTATCACCTAATGGAAGCCTCGGATAAATTGTTGGCAAAAATGAGTTGTAGCAGCCTAAGAGAGAAGTAAACTCATTCATGTCACCATTATAACCAACTGCAAATAAGTGACTTTTGGAAAAATTTATCCTTAAACCATTGAGTAATTCAAATCATAATAAGAGAATTCTGAGAAACTTAACTTGATCCACAGAAGCATCTAAAAACATTAAAGTGTCATCAGCAAATTGAAGATGACTAACCTTAGTACCAGAATTTGAAACTTGAAAACCATTAATATAACCATCCTCTTATGCTTTCTTCATCATAGCAGTTAAGGCTTCACCCACAATTAATAATAAAAAAGGTGACAAAGGATCACCTTGTCTGATGCCTTTTTTGCTCTTGAAATACCCCTCAGAAGATCCATTAATAAGAACTGAAAACCTTACATGTTCAACACAACATTGTATCCATATTCTCAAATTTAAACTATACCCCATCTTCTGTAAAGCCTTTTCAATGAAGTTCCAATTAACATGGTCAAAAGCCTTTTCAAAATCTAGTTTACAAAGTAGACCAGGTACTCCACTCTTAATTCTTGAATCAATCAGCTCATTTGCAATAAGAACTCCATCAAGAATCTGTCTTTTTTTTTTATGAAAGCTGACTGTTGTTGAGATATAACATGAGGTAGAGATAATTTAAACCTTTCTAACAAAACTTTAGATAGAATTTTGTACACTCCATTGACCAAACTTATAGGCCTCAAGTCATTTATTTCTTCAATGGCATTCTTGTTTCGTATAAGAGCAATGAAATTGTTTTACAACTTTCAGTCTAAAAAACCCTTTTCCTGCAGTTCCTTAAAAACATTTAAAACTTCAACTCTTATAATGCTCCAAGTCTTCTGCTAGAATTCAATAGGATACCCATCTGGCCCATGGGCCTTGTTCTTCCCAAGACACTTTATAGCATTCAGAATTTTTGCTTCCTCAATCTCCCTTTCTAACCATTCACTCTTATCAGAAGGAATTGAATTAAAGAATAAGTCATCCACTTGAGTTCGAGAAAAAGTTTGATCCTGAAAAATATTCTTGAAGTATTCAACAATGCCAAATTTGATTTCATCCTGATCCATTGTCATCTGACCATTTACTTTAATCTTAACAATGTGGTTTCTCCTCCTCCTATCTGAAGCAATTTTGTATATTTATCCATACCTTTCATGTTCTGCACTTTTGCTCTACTTCTCCATTTCTCAGCTTCAAGAATAATTAAGTTGCAATAATCCTGTCTAGCCTTCAGTCTTTGATCCCATTGAGCTTCTGTTAAACCATTATTTGCATTTTCTTCTGCATCAAGTTGATTAAAAATCTCCTCCAAATCTTCTAGCTGCCAGTCCACCTAACCAAACCATTCCTTGTTCCAGATTTTTAATTTGTCTTTTAAAGCTTGTAACTTCTTACAAAGAATGACCTGCACTACCTTCAAAAGAGAATGATTCCCACCAAGTTTGCATTAGAGATAAAAACATAGGATGAGTTAACCAAAATACCTCAAAGCTAAAAGGTCCAGGTCCACCAACAACAACTTCACAAAGCAATGCAAGAGGACAGTGATCTGAGCAAGGTCTAGACAAGGCCAACTGAGTAACAGTAGGGTAAACAGTTTCCAAATCTGGAGAAACAAGAAACCTATCTATCATGCTCCTTATGTTCTAATTTGATTGTTATTCCAAGTGTAAGTTTCTCCCATAAGTGGCAAATCTATGAGTTCATGAGTGGCAATGAACATGTTAAATCTTTCAATTCCATTTGTAGAAGCACCTCCAGATGACCTCTCATAAGAGAATCTAAATTCATTGAAGTCACCACCAACAACCCATGGTAAAAGCAAATAACATCTAGTCTCCTCCAATTTTCTCCAAAAAAAATCCTTCTCAGTTGGATTTGATGGAGCATAAACACCAGTGAAAACCCATTCAAAATTGATTGAGACCAAATTACAGTGAAGAGAAATAGAATGAATCCCAATCAAAGTGTCAACAAAATTAATTTTAGATTCATCCCACATACATAAAATCCCTCCAGAGTTACCTTATGATGGAGCATCAACCCATTTCACATTAGAATCAGAACACTGTTGAATTTTAGTTTCTGATAACACCAAAATAGTGGGCTTCCATTCTCTAAATTTTCTCCTGATAATATCTCTTCTATGAATATCATTCAAACCACGAATATTCCAACAAATAAATTTTTTATCCATTAAAAGAGAAAACAAACTTAAAAAAAAACCAATAGCACTTACTGATTTTCTTTGTCAAAAGTGATGAGATGTCTTTTAGCTGATTCAAGAATCAAATCACTTGTATCATGTTCTCTTCGATCAAAATAGAGCCCCAATTTTGGTGCCACTTCATTGATTTGAATTAGAATTGAATCAATTTGGTATCTTGTTTTCGGATCTACTTTATGTCGAAGAGTACTCAATCTTGACTTGAAATTAGGCCCCAAATGAGAAATACTTATCAACGTTGAAGAAGAAGAGTTATTTTCTGATACTGCTTCCAGCGCAAGAACCTGATCTAGCTGAACCAAATTTTGAATTGACATAGCTTTAGTAACAAAGTGACAAACATCGTCTTCATTGTTCAAAACAATTCGACCATTGGATATTTGGTTCCAATTTAAGTCCTCTCCGGAATGATGTTGTATAGCCGTAGTCTGACTCGGAACCATTTCTCTTATTGGTTCTAATTGAAGAATCGGTTATGTATGTTGCACCGATATTGGGCCTAAGATAGACTCCGTATTAGCATTTTCCACACCCATATTCAATGTACTATTGATCCTAGTACCCAAAACCGATTTCGAAGTATTATTTGAAAAATTCGAATTTAAATCATCCCCAGCCGGCACAGAAGCTGATTTTTCGCACCTAACATCAGTTTCCAAAATTCCGTTAGTAGCAGCTGAAAATTCTGAAGAAGAATCTGTTTTTTCGGATCTAGAGTAATTCTCCATAATTAATGGCGCTTTCTCTGAAGGTATAATTTTGATTCGATGGTTGACTGGATCAACATCTCCATTGATGAAGATCATATAGAACTGATCGAGATTGGAAAAGACACACCATTGACAGTAAAAAGTGATTTGTCTGGAATCATATTCTTGACCTTAATTCTGATGGCTGATAAATCTTCCAAATTTTATGTGCTTGAATGTACCTCCACAAGACCATCACACCTATTGCCCAAAGCCTCGTAAATTTTTGAATTCCATAAATTAAAAGGAACTCCTTTTACCTCGATCCAGTCTCCCTCATCGATTGTTGAAGGAAGAAACTCCACAACATTAACAGCAAACCACCAAGGATATAATCGAAGAGTGTTTGAATTATAACTCCAAAAGACATTAGCTAGCATAAATTCCTTAATCCTTTGAGACGGAACAAAAATTAATTCCATATGATAATCAAAAGGATAAGTACTGAAAGAGTCATTGAGCTCGAATCTTGTAGCAATCTCCTTACCAATTCTATTCCAAAGATTTGCAGAAGTAGAAGAATCCACCACTATTGCATTATCCCAAAACTTATCCAGAGGAACAATAACACAATTTGAATGCTCATGAACTTGTTCCGGTGAAGTCTTCTCAGAATAATCAGAAGATTTTGAAGATTTTTGATTTAAATTAAAAGACTCATAACCTTCTACAAATCTTTTCCAAAGAGTCCCATTGTCAGCCAGTGGGAGAACCATACGATGAGAAGATCTGCCATCTATGGGTATGGTTAATTTCATAAATTCATCGAGTATATTAGTTAATTTCATAAATTCCATATATGGGTATGGTTATTTTCTGATCATCTTTTCCATGGTTCCAGAACCAATCTCCATAAAAACGTTTCCTAGATTCTTTCTTCATAATTGAGAATAGCCACTCAGCTTTAGCTTTTGATAAAAATATGCTTGAATCATTCTTTGAGTTCCTTGTAATGTCCTTAATAGTAATGCCCCTTCTTCTTCAGTTTTCTTCATTTGTGAGAGTAAAAGATTTATACTCACAATCAATGTTTACTGAAACTGGTTTGAAACTTTTAGACCTTGCAACTATGTTCCAATCAGAATCAATATCAGAATACGATGATGTTGACGAATATCCATGAACCACATCTGCCCAAGATTTCTTCTACGTCTTCTCTTTCCCATAACATTTCCTAACCCTGAACTCTTGATCACCGCTCCTTTGTCTTGCAAAGATCCGCTGCTCCCGACTTCCACTCTCCCTATTCACTAAGATTCCATTATTAAGCTCAATCCCTGAATCTATCCTAAGTAACCTAATCCGCTTAGCACGTGAGTTTTCAGAAAAAACTACATTAGCAAAACTCGAAATT
The DNA here is from genome assembly GCA_023531295.1 of Papaver armeniacum. Lineage (NCBI taxonomy): Eukaryota > Viridiplantae > Streptophyta > Magnoliopsida > Ranunculales > Papaveraceae > Papaver > Papaver armeniacum. Next base: position 719,905 of record JAJJWW010000544.1, read on the forward strand.
TTCGTCACCATATTTTTCCCTGAATACTCAAACATATTTTTCAAAAATGAACTTTATTTATAAAAAACTAAATTGTTACATAGGATTTATCCTTGCTCAGTTTCTCAACTAAGAATTCTGGAGGATACTCATAACAGACACAAGCATTCATGTTTTTTGATTTTTTTTGCAAGAGTGTCTGCTACACTATTAGCTTCTCTCTTAGCATAATTATAATTCCAATTAGAAAAAACTTTAAAGATAGATATGTATTCTTGAACAACACTATTTGTTGTCCATTTTATTGATCCAAGTCTACCATTTATAGCATTGATCACATTCAAACAATCTCCTTAAATTTCCAGAAATTGAATATTTTTTTTAGCCCACTTAAAAGCCTTCAGAGAAGCTACAGCTTCTGCCTGCTCCTTATCTATTGCATTTGCATTCCCCCTTTTGATGGACAGAAGGTACTCACATGATTGCGCAATATTAGACCAAATCCTATAGGTTGCAAACTGTGTATTAGGTGGTTCCACAAAACATTCTCATCTCCTGCAATGGGAACTGTTATTGGTAAGATTGCATTTTCATATTCCAAAATAAAATTGTTGACTGAATTAATAAAGCCATACATGTTAATTTGAATATTTTCAAACACAATAGCACATCTCTACTTCCATATCCACCACTGAACACAACACACATATCTGATTTTAACCTGCATAGCCTGATCACAAAAAATGTTAGTATTAAACATATCAGCTAGCCAGTTCTAAACAGTTATATTTGTATTAATACCAACCAGAGTATGATCAAGAGCAAACCACAGTCTCTGAGAAACATGGCAGTCAATAAACAAATGCTGACAAGATTCATCAGTATGCTTACACAAATGGAGTTACTTTTAATTCAAAAGGGTATATTACTCCATCGAGTAATTTAGAACAGTTTGGCTCAAGAAATTTAAGTACTATAAAATCTCAAAATATTTGCCTAAATGTTATTTGCATTGTGGGATGAAACCTATCAATCGGTTGATATCTGGTGCTTCACATGATTAATTGTGCTTCGATTGATATCTGGTGCTTTGGCTGTCATTAGCGTTGTCTAAGTCTTTGCCAATAAAGTTGTAATGATGCCGAAAGGTTATGGCATTGATATAATTGTTGTTGTCGTTATATATCTTTGCATATAGAACCCCCACCACCATGTCTCGAGTATGCTTTAGATGCTCCTTTCGTGATAAATTTAATGATATATACATAAGCGTGCTAAATGTGTCATTTATCGATGATATATTGTCCCATAAACTTAAACTTGTTGCACTCTGTTATGTTTTTTTTCTCTCCAAAAGTTAACACGAAATAATCGTGTTATATTTTCAGGCATATATATTTTCTAGTGCCATGTCCATCATTATCACCATTCAAACTCCACCCTACACTTCCAAGCATTCTACTTGACATTTATACCGTCTTTTTTATTTTAACTATTTTAACCAACAAGATTATCGATATTCTATTCAACTATAGCATTTCAACAAACAACTTTTTATCGTCTTGAATTCTGACATCCTTCATACACAAATGAATAATCAAATGTATAAGCCAGAAATCTGATCGGTACCCCAAGCTAGGAATCCATAGAAGAATCAATTTCTCACCAAAAAAATGATGAGATAACAATATAATTACTTCGATAATAACTAGGGATTATCATCAGATGATGATAAAAATAATATACAATATAAATTTTTGTGGGGAAGAAATAATAACTCCTTCAAATATTCAAGATCCTCGAAATTCTCCTCAAACTTGCTCAAGCAATACAATCCGCCAGAATCATTCACCTCCCCAATTTTGATTTTATTTAACTTGGAGTTGTGTATATATATATATGGTTGTGCAACTTCTTCAAATTGTAAGCTCACACCTTTAAGTGAATCAATATCTTCAATTTCAACAAAGAAAATGGAGAATTAACTCCATTTTGAGAGATTCAGCTTCTTCATCAACACCATAATAATAGTTTTCTCTTTTTTAGACTCATAAAATTTCTCCTCTTTAGACTCGTAATATATTTCTCCCCGATCTTTGATCAATTTAGGATTTTCAGCTAGATAAGTCTTGAAAGAACTCAAGAGCTCAACAAACTTAAAATCAAGTTGATGACCTATATATAGCTTGATATCTGTCATCTGTTTTCCTAACAGATTGATCTTGAAAAGGAGAGGGTACCTAGTACATTGCCAACCTTTTCGTTCGGAAACCTGCATGGACATTAACCTTATTATAATCAATAAGTTTGGATCAACGATCCTTGTACTTGATTGTATGAAATCTTCTTGGATTATCTGAAAATCAATATCCAAGAATTAACCTAGTATGTACACGAACTATACAGGAACTGAATCATACCCAATTTCTCGTGATATTCCTTTAATCTTAACATCATCCAAACCTTAACTCATGATTACATTCTAAACCTTCAAATCTTTTACCAACAGATGAAGATCCACTAGCGGAATCAAACCCTAACTTCACTTTTAACATCATACAAACCCTAACTTGTGTTTAGAAGAAAGGAGTCTCTTTTCAGTTGGGGTAATTGAGAAGTCAAATTGTTGTCGTTGCTCTTGCTGCTGTCTGAGATTCTGAAAAAAGAAGAAGATGAAAAAAAGAAGAAAAAAATGAAACAGAAAGAAAGAATGAGACGAACGAAGGAATGGCGGAAACAGTTGTGCGAGACTATTAGCCTTAATGGGGTAGGATATTTAAATAATTTCATTTGCTTGTCCACAAAGTTTAAGCATAATGAAAAACATAAAATAATATCTGCCAATTTGTAAGCACGAAAAACCCGTCCCCACCGGGTTTTTTGTTCCATTTGACTGAAACTCCTCTCTAACGGGGGCCATAAACAGTTACAAGACTTTGGTTTACACATTAGATCATGTCCCATACTATATCCTAAGAATATTAAACTAATTTCACTTTTGTTTCCAAGTTACTATGGATTCCATTCTTATTCGATCGAGTTGAGTCAGTTGGTTTGGCAATTAATAATCGAATAGGGAGCAAAGTGGTTTGAACAAAATCAGTTATATAGAAAATGGTAGGACAAGGGTTGTCGGGTCAGGATTTGAAGATCAATTGATATTCAAAATCTAATTTTCATGTTGCTTTTGAAAAGTTTAATATGTCTAAGATATTATTTTTGTGGGTACCAAAAAAACCGAGACACTTTATCAAAATTTCTCACTTAATTTAGATAAATTTAAGAACCGCATATAGTCGGCAGACCCCACTTGTGACTTGTCCACAAAGTTTAAGCCATATCTGCCAATTTGTAAGCACGAAAAAACCCGACTTTGGTTTACACTGTCCCATACTATATCCTAAGAATATTAAACTAATTTCACTTTTGTTTCCAAGTTACTATGGATTCCATTCTTATTCGATCGAGTTGAGTCATGGTTTGGTAATCGAATAGGGAGCCAAAATCATAAAAAAATGGGTTGTCGGGTCATATATTCTTACTACCAAGTTCCAAATGCATATTGACCATGTAGCATGCTTGGGAGCATTTTCCCTTGGGGGAGGTTAAAGCTCATTCCAATGTGCCAACAGCCAAGTAAATTTAGGTCCTATTCGCGTTAACTTTGGTGTGGACGCTGATTTCAGTAGCTGTAGCTTGGTTGGTTAAGTAGTGCGTTGTACTTGCTGCATGACATGAATGAGACATCACGCATCAACCAATCCCCTTGTGCAATGATGTACGTACGTGGTTAGATCATCGATGTCACCCAGATAGGCCTTGGTTAATTAATGTTATCATCATTATTTGTTTTTCTTCTTCTATCGCAGGCAACAGATATAGCCCGTTGAATACAGCGGCCGACCTAAAACTGATAATCAAAGTAGGGTACAGTGGTAGTGGTACACAGCGTCTTAAAATTTTCAGCTCTCAGTCTTTAATAAATGGTAACCATTTATTTCTTAATGCAATAACTAATCACATTTAATGATTTAGCATCTTATAAAAGAAGTTTGAATTTCAAATAAATTTCGTAATCTGGCATTCAACGTACGTTAGCTTGACTTCAGGTGTTACAAAAACGAGTACATCGCAAAATAAAGACTTATGCGGCGACTCTAACTAGCAAATTATCTTTACATGTTCGGCATTTTTTTTCCTGCATTGCTTTCCCCCCTCTCTCCAGATCTCCGTCTCCTTTGCCTTACCAACAACCATTATTCGATTTCTATCCATTGAAACAGTGAGTACTTTTGGTTTTTCTGTCACCAATTTTTTATTTTTTTTTAGGGTGTTCTTCTATATACCCAGAAATACTAATGGTAACCCTTTTTCATGAATTTGCCATTTGTCTCGCAAACCGTTCACTCAATGGTTGAGATTAATGGATTGGACTGGAGGGTGGGCACACGTTCAAAGTCTAAAGCATTTCCATACTATGATAGGTTGCTTTCTTTAGTAATAGTAGCAAAGAAGGAAGTATTAAGTTATATTCAATTGTAGTTTAATTTTTTTAGATCATCTCCTAAAAACCATGAACTTATCCTTTAACCTTTCAACAAAGACTCTTAACACAAATTCACTAACACAAGCAACCTCTTTAGTCTTTTACAGTTTCTTTCTCTTTTTTTAATAATGAAAGAGACGAAGCGTAGATTTTAGTCTTCCCCTCTTAAAATCCTAACTTGGACTTATTTATCTTTGCTTTACCTTGTTGCTCTTTATTTCTTTTTTGTTTTTGCATTCTTTGTTTTCAAAGAGAAACAAAAAGAAAGAAATACAGAAAACGTGATTATCGCATCTGCATTTATTCATCTATTCGTACACGCTTATGAGGATACTTGGGACGGCCAAGTATTCGGCAGTTTCCGAAGTTACACTCCAGGGTTTCTTTCAATGTCAATAATCGATATTTTGTCTCTATGCACACGAAGTTGCAGCATAAGTTTCCTCTTTCATGTAACCTTATCAAGTTGTCAGTAATATTGTTCCATTTTTCTTTTTTGTTATTCGGAAGTAGAGGTGTAAATTGGGCTGTGCCAAAGACGAGCACAAATTTACCAAAGACGTTAAAATCTGAGCCAGCCCAGCCACCAAAGACGTGATTTAGCTCAAGACGGCTCAACACGTTAGTTTCATGGGTTGTCTTTGGGTTGGCCTAATCGGCAAGACAAAGAAGCACAAGACAAAGACACGCTAAGACGGATAAGCACGTGGCCCAGCCCAGCTCTGCACATTAAGAAAGCACGTCATAGCATGCACAAGTATACCATATAACAAGGCATAATACATTACATTTTGTGTATATTTCACAAAAAAATCACTATTCTAGCTAGTTTTTGACATTTTATGCTGGCTTATTTTTATAACAACACATATAATACCTAAATATTTGAAAATATATTCCAATATCGTTGTTATAATGTCGTTACCTATATTTGACTAGAACATTAATTTACATGACAATGATCCAATTTTATATTTGATGGGTTATTTCTTTTTATTGAATAAACTTGTTAATTTTACTTGAAATAATTTCAAATGATATGTTGTCTATTTAAATTCTCGTGATAATGTCCGACTTAATGCATACATTAAGTGATTTCAAATTTTTATAACACGTGTGCCAACACAGCACAGCACGACACGTTTATTCGTGTGCTGTGCCCGTGGGCTGTGCTGTGCTTAGCTTTTGACTAGTAAAGCACATCACGGCACAACACGTTTAAATCACATGGCACGTGAAGCACGCGACTTCGTGTCGAACATCTTCGGCCTAAGACGTTTTTACACCTCTATTCGGAAGTGCTGCACTTCCCCACTATCTTCCTCTGTTATCTTCTCTATGACGTGGCACAATCTAAAACCCTAGGATTGGGAAGCCTTGAACCCTGTTGGGGTAGCGGTGGGTTCATGGACGGATGCGATGGACCAGTAAGGAAATGACACGTCATTGGGGAAGGACTGTGGGGGACGTCTAGCATTTTCGGTTGTTGTTGGACCTGTAATGTATAGAGAAATTGGTACAAGAATAAACATCAAATAGATAGCAGAGAAGCCATCCACCGACATCTGTCAACAACAATCCAAGAGATTTTTTATTTATTTTTTATCCAAGATATATTTTATTTTTCTTATTTACGGAAAAAAGGTAAACCTCAAATATATTGATTTTAATTTTCGGATTCAAAGATAGGTAACGATTACAATACTAATGTTGATATTTGCAACATTTATAACAGTTACACGAAAATCAAACAGAAAGTAAAGACTTTTAAACCGCTTAACATCATAGTTATAAGACATAATATGATAAAGAAATCCTACAATTCCAAACTGATTTCAAAATAGCAAGGTATGACCAGTTGGTCAAGCGGCATAGTAATAAAGCGCTAAGATGGCACATTATCTGCAACATGGACAAGGCCAAAAATGCATGGGCATTCAGAGTTGCAGGTTAGGCCAAGGCATGGGCCAAACAGGTTTTGGACATGACCAAAGATGCGAGATTAACATCAATAGGTGCCAAAAGAGTTTGGCACATTGCCTGTGTGCATGAGACATGCAGGGCTTATGGCAAGGCTTGCATAAACAAACTTGCATCATTGGGGGAGTGATGCACAACTATGATGGCCGTACTTTGACTGGGACAAGCTATCATGCCGCTGCAAGGCTAGAGACATGTGCCAGGCACATGCCTTGACGGTTAAGAGTTGGTTACAAGAAGCTGGTGTTTGCTTTATGCTTTCTAAGGCTAGGAACCGCCTCTATGGCTTTAAGAAAGAAGTTAGGCAAGTTGGCACGATTATCCAACTGCATTGTGTAAAGGAAATCTGTAACTGCTAGTCAGTTATTTGTGTATAGCTTTTGTGAGGCTATAAAAGCCCGATCTTGTGAAGGTTTGGGTATCCGGAACAAGGAGAGTTGTGTAACCATAAGTGTGCAGTAATAATAAGGCTTCAACCAAGATTAAAACTAAGTTCTGTTGGTGCATTTATGCCTTTGTTTGGATTACTGTTTTATGCATCAAGGGGAGTGTGTGTACTGGTTTATTGGCTGAATGATTGTGAGCAGAACCTCTATTTAGTATGGTCTGAATAGAGTTTTAGTCAAGAAGAAGTGAAATAGGCTAAGTGTGAATTAGATGAGACTGTGTTGTGGAGCATATTGCCGTTGTCAAGGTTGGTTGTTGCATTTAGATAGTTTGAACCTGTGACACAAGGCAAGTTTTAATTGTTTAGTTTTGATCAAATGTAACACATCCAAACCACATAGAAAATCTACAAACAGTAGCGATGTTTGGATCCAAAGATCCTACCATTTCTCAAGAGTTTTCTCAAAATCATAGTAAAACATACGATATAGGTATAAAATGATCCATGGATCCAACCATCTATCAATGATCTCCTCGTAGTAATAGTAGCACGGGTAACAAAGATAACAACTATAACATAAATCAATTATAAAATGGCGGAATGGTCTGTATCAATTGGGGTCTTTATTTGCATTTATCCTCTGGAACTTGTTGTTGTTATTGGTGTCTTTGGTATCATTGTGGTTACTTGTGTCATTGTTTGAAATCTTGCTAGTGATTATTGCCAAAATCTTTAAAGTATAACTTTATGTAGAACCAAGTCATATACTAAAAATAAAAAACGAGATCAAATTAGATAGAAACAAGTTAGGGTTTGGAAGTAAACAAGTCAGATTCAAACCAATAGTCAAAGAACAAAACTGAGATCAAGAAGAGACGCAAAGTGAAAAAGCTGTCTTCCTTAGATTAAAAAAGAATTCAAGCGGCTTAGGTTGTCGTTGAGAGTTTTTCTATGAGAAAGGGAGAGTATTTTCCAATCCAGAAGTTAAATAAGAAAATATTCAATTCTAATCTGAAAATTATCCGCCGATAGGTAAAAGTAACATATGTAAGTTGAGTTCAATAGTATGAACCGGTTAAAAGAGCTAACCCAAGATGAATCTTCAAATGAAGCAAATGGGCTTTATATCATTCGCTCATAGCTAAACCTAAAAATCTACTTGAGTGATTTAAATTCTAAAATCTTACATGCCCCATAGGTATAAATTCCATAGTGACTATGATCTACCATTTTGTGCTCAATATAATATGAAAGGACTACTCCACCCATTGCCAATTGGTTATGAATTAGAAGACCCAACGTATCTAATTGGTCATGGGTAAAATTTGGATCATGGAACTGATTTGTAGTCATCTAGATCTTAGATCATAAGGTAGATTTTAAATCATAAGATACATTTATGGTCACATGATATATCGAATATGTGCCCCAAGAAAAAATTGTGCATGTGGTAAACTTTTAGTCACGATAGTATATTTAAGATTACATAATGTATCGTGAGTCAAAAGACAAATTTTAGATCATAATGTAGATAAGTTCAACAAATTGTTTTTGAAACATGAGATAACTTTAGGGTATGTTGGCATCTTTTAGGTCATATGGTAGTTTTGGGTTGGAAACCTATGTCATAATTATGGATCCTTAAGAAGTTTTGCGCCACAAGTTAGTATTTTATTCATAAAGAATTTTTTCATCACAACAAAAAATTTAGATCACATGAAAAAATTTGAACCATAGAGCGGATCATCACAATTCAAATATTGCCAGTTGCCCGATTAGGTTCATTAGACAAATGCAGAGGTAAAATTTGAATTCAGATGGAACATGAGGGAGTGCTTGGAAAAAAATGCAGAGTAAGCTCACGAGGTAGAATATGTGAGATGCAACAATTTTTGGGTGGCAACATAGATTTTGGGCCATTCTAAGTCACCAAGCAAATGTGTAGTCGACGGGTAAATTTTAAATCACAAGTCAAAAGGAGGTCTTAGCCATGGAGGATTTTTTTTTATTACGGGGTGCATATTGAATTACAATGAAAATTATTTTTTACAATGAAATTTTGTTCCACATAACAAATTCTAAGTCACGGGATTAAATTTAAGTGTCGGGTCAAATTTTGGCCATAGATAATTTTTGATTTTTTTTAACAGGAAAGGAAAGATGCATTAATAAATTACTGAGATACATCAAGTTTTTTTTTTTTCCTGATGATGTAATAGAGGTTAGCCATAATAGTAAATTCTCCTACTAGAAGACAAAGTTTTCACCAAGCTTCGCGTCTTTTGACAAAAGATTCATAACTTATTGGTTTCTCTTGGGACATAACAACATTCCCACTTATTAACATTTAAGAAGTTCTAAACAATCATAAATAATATTATTTGTTCCCCATTTCGTTGATCCCATCCTTCCATTAATTGCATTCACCACATTGACACAATCCCCTTCAAGTTGTAGGTTTAAGACTCGATACTCTACTTCCCACTTAATCCCTTCCAATGCAGCAAGAGCTTCTACCTTTTCTGCATCTTGAGCTATTGCTGGTATGCATCCCACTGCTCTCCAGTTTCCTGCATCATCAATATTATTAAACCAGTTCACATAAGAATAGTGTCTTTTGAGGAAAAAAACATCAAAATTGATCTATATAAATGATGTTGGTGGTTTCTTACAAGCAACTTGAACTTTAGGTCTAGGACCTGAGTTTCTACCGAACAACTAATTACAGTTGCTAGCTGCCCACCCAGTCCTGTTATAGTTGATTTGACTCAATGTATTAATTATATTTACTTGTACATTATCAAAAGTTAACGCGCATCTCAACTTTCAAATGTTCCAGAGTGTGAAACCTGTAATTTCTATCATTTGACATTGATCCTACCATTATTAACACTTGTAGAGTACTCGGCTAGCTATCCATTCATTAAAGGAAGCTCCATATAATCTTTGGATTAGACCTATTGTTAGGTAATTTTAGGAGATTGTGAATCACATAATAAATTTAAAGACATGATAAACTCCTAATCATATAAAATTTGTGTGCAAACAAAAATTTAGGCACTAAAGCTGGATTTGGTTATATCGACTTTCTTCTCTGTTCGACTAGTAGGTCTCACAGTCAGGAAGGCTACCGCCAACTGTGAACCCTGGGACATGAAAGAAACTAGAGTCAATAGATCCCCCTTTGTCAACTGGTGATGTAGTCATTGGAGATATTTGGGGTCACATGATAGAACTCGGGTCACCAATTAAATTTTGAGTCACCCATTACATATTTCAGAAGATTTGCTTCATTTCTTGTTTTTTTTTTTTTTTTTTTTTGATAGAAGAAGTAATATAATAATTAAGCAATATAATACAGAAGGTCTACAATTTCATTTTTATCAAAAACATTAGAAATAATGCTTTCTTTTTGCACTTGTTGCTGCAAATACTTTGATATGTGTTGTAGTCTTCTGATCCTTGCTTCTTTAGATACTGAGTCTGCTACTCCATTGTGGATTCTATTTATAAATCTTACCTTAGCTTGTGGAAAATTTCCTAGAAGAGATATTATTTCTTCTATAGTATTCTCTGCTGTCCAAGAAACATCTGATCCTTTTTTGTTGATGGAATCCGCTAGCACTTTACAATCTGTAACAATAAAAAAGCTGGAAAGAAGATTGTCTTTTAGACAATATAGTGCTTTTAATAAAGCTTTTGCTTCTGCGTGTAAAGCCGAAGAGGCCCAATCTGAACCTGCTGATAAATGCATAAAAGCTTCTTGGTCGACCGAATACAGGATGAAAGAATAACCCATGGATAAGTTCTATTTATCGAAAGACGCATCTGTGAATATTATCCAATCCGCTTTAAATTGTTCCAGTAATGTTTAAACGATCTCTTTTGTTGCGTGTCTTTGTTTTTGACTTGATTATTGCATGGTGAAGATTGGATGAACTTATTAATTTGTTGAATCAAAGAAGTTGGGTCTGGAGCGATTTTTCTAAACACTACTTCATATCTATATTTCCAAAAAAACCATAGGATTGTTGCAATCTGCACACAGTAATGCGAAAATCTTGGATCCGACAACCAAATTTCAACCCACTTGCTAATAGAATCAGCATTAATTTGCGAATTAACGGCTTCCATAGAGCAACCAAACCAAATCGATCTAGCAAAACGACATCTTCTAAATAAATGATCTTCTATTTTTGTCGCTTGGTTATTACACAAAGGGCACTCATCTGAGATTTCTGAGTTATGAGCTGCTAATCTGCTAGTGGTTGGAAGCGCTTTTTGAACTAGTTTCCAAATAAATAGCCTAATCCGAGGTATTGCTTGTAGCTTCCATAATTTATTCCAAGGGAAAACAATATTCTCCTCATTATCTGTATTTTGACTGATGAGGTAGTTGTAGATGTTTTTAGCCGTGAAAGTCCCAGATCTATGATGTTTCCATATGATTCTGTCTCTCTTATCTTTATTCGGAGTAATAGCTAAAAAAATTTCCTTTATTTCTGGCGAGAAATATTCATCTAGTTTCCCATTGTCCCAGGACCCTTCAGTACTTAGAAGCTCTTGAAATTTTTACGGTAATAGGTCTACTCTGTCGCTTGGTTTATTTATTCTGTCCGTGTTAGGTATCCAATTGTCTTCCCAAATCTTCGTATTAGATACATTTTTCACTTGCCATATAAAATTTCCTTTTATGATATTGAGACCTTTTTGAATGCTTGTCCATATCCAAGAGAGCTCATAGTTTCTCGTTGGTTCAAACGGGTTTGAACCTTGGCAGTATTTTGCCTCTAGCAGTTTCACCCATAGTTGTTCTTTTTTTGTCATTACTCTGCTTGCAAGTTTCGTTAGAAGGGCTATATTGAAATTATGGGGATTTTTTATTCCCAAACCCCCTTGAGATTTTGGTTCACACAACCACGCCTTTATATAACCACCTTTTCCTTTTGACCAATCCTTTTTCCACCAAAAATCCCTTTGAATTTTATCAATTTTATCTAACGTCTCTTTAGGAAGAGCTAGCATTTGCATCTGACATATCAGGTAAGCTTGGAGGATTGATTGAATTAGAACAGTCCTGCCCGCTTGAGATAACAGCTTTGCTTTCCAAATTCCAACCTTGTAAAGTATTATAGTATCTTTGAAGAAGCGAAAAGAGTGGTGTTCCGAGGTATCTGTCCTTTTTAGTCATCAGCGACACTTTTAGGATTTTTGCGATAATTTTTCCATGTTTGGGATGGATTTTAGGGCTGAAATAGATACCAGATTTTTGCAGATTTACCATTTGCCCCGTGATTTCCCCAAAATTGGATAAGATATCCAATAAATTTGTTGCTTCCCCTTGGTCCGCTTTGGTGAATAGGAAACAACCATCGGCGAAAAAAAGATGAGAGATAGTAGGGGCATGTTTATTTATTTTAAGCCATGATATCTTATTGTCCTTTGTAGCCTTTTCGAGGAGTCTTGAAAGAATCTGCATGCAAATTAGAAATAAATATGGAGATAGCGGGTCACCCTGTCTTAAACCCCTTGAGTTGGAGAATGTTGGGCCTGGGGATCCATTTAGTAGGATGGAAAAAGAAGTAGTGGAAATGCATTGATAAATGAGGTTTACCCAGGTGTTTATGGGTAAAAATCGTTTCTGCTGATTTCGGTAAATTCGGTAGGTGAGTGAGAAACTGGTTCAAACCCTAAACAAATGTGCTGCACGTGAGCACTTTATAGATTCAAGAGATCAATCTGTACAAGTCCGGCCTAAACCAAGAAATGGCCGTTCCGGACTTGCTTCGGTCACAAAGTGGAAGAGAAGGGTTGATTTGGGGAGGAAGCCAAGAAAGGTGTTGAGACCGGAATAGTGCGGGAGAGTAGTATCTCGACTTGTATCAGAAAGTAAAAGCTTTGGGAAGCTTGCAAGAGATGAAAGCTTTTTGGAGAGCTTGCAAAGTTGCCTTTTCTGAGAGTGTAGTATTTTTCTCTGACCGAGACTTGTTGTCCGGTGGAAATAGGTAAGACCTATTTATACAAGTCGAGTTTGAAACGTACCATGGTCTCATGAAGGAAGAGAGTAAAGGGTGAAATAATGAGAGGAGGTGGTAACCACATGGTGTTAATGGGTGAAAACGTTTTCACCATTATTTCCTCATTTATTTGACCGCTTTATTCCTTTTCACGCTTTCTTAATGTGAGCATAGTGTACGCTGCAAGTCTGTGACCGCCAAACCAAAACCCCGGAAAGAATCCCCGGTTTGTGTTGATGTCTCGAGTGTTGGTTGCATCTTGAGTGCAAGTGGTGTTGCTAGGGCGCATGTGGCATGTGCCAATGACGTGTGTGGAATGCCTTGGTGGTAGGTTGCACGGCTTGCAAGTTAGGCTACCAGCGTGTGTGTTTGGCATGTGCCAATGGAATGTGCGGAATGCCTTGGTGGTAGGTTGCACGGTTTGCAAGTTAGGCTACCAGCGTGTGTGTTTGGCATGTGCCAATGGCATGTGCGGAATGCCTTGGTGGTAGGTTGCACGGTTTGCAAGTTAGGCTACCGGCGTGTGTTTTGGCATGTGCCAATGGCATGTAGCGGAATGCCTTGGTGGTAGGTTGCACGGTTTGCAAGTTAGGCTACCAGCGTGTGTGTTTGGCATGTGCCAATGGCATGCGTGGCCGTTAGGGCCGTGGCCTTGGTAGGAAAAGCTACCAGCGAGCATGTTGGCATGTGCCAATGGCGTGCGTGGCCGTTAGGGCCGTGGCCTTGGTAGGAAAAGCTACCAGCGAGCATGTTGGCATGTGCCAATGGCATGCGTGGCCGTTAGGGCCGTGGCCTTGGTAGGAAAAGCTACGGCCGAGCATGTTGGCATGTGCCAATGGCGTGCGTGGCCGTTAGGGCCGTGGCCTTGGTAGGAAAAGCTACCAATGAGCATGTTGGCATGTGCCAATGGCATGCGTGGCCGTTAGGGCCGTGGCCTTGGTAGGAAAAGCTACCGGCCGAGCACGTTGGCATGTGCCAATAGCATGCGTGGCCGACTTGGCCTAGGTTGCATGGTTTGTAAGCCTAGGGCGCTATATTTGACATGTGCCAATGGCATAGCGGCTGGAAATATGTCTTGTGGTACGTGTTGGCATGTGCCAATGGCACGTACGGCCATGTTGACCTAGTTGCACGTTTTGCAAGCCTAGGGCGCTATATTTGACATGTGCCAATGGCATAGCGGCTTAGTTTGGCATGGTTGCCAATGAGTGCGATAGGTAGTTTGGTTTTGGCGTCGCTGCCATGGTGCGCAGTGTGCGGCTTGGTTTTGGCGTTGTTGCAGTGGCGCGCAGTGTGCGGCTTGGTTTGGCATTGTTGCCATGGTGCGCAGTGTGCGGCTTGGTTTGGCATTGTTGCCATGGCGCGCAGTGTGCGGCTTGGTTTGGCATTGTTGCCATGGCGCGCAGATGTGCGGCTTGGTTTGGCATTGTTGCCATGGTGCGCGATGTGCGGCTTGGTTTGGCATTGTTGCCATGGTGCGTGTGCGGCTTGGTTTGGCAGTTGCCATGGTGCGCAATGTGTGCGGCTTGGTTTGGCATTGTTGCCATGGTGCTAGTGTGCGGCTTGGTTTGGCATTGTTGCCATGGTGCGCAGTGTGCGGCTTGGTTTGGCATTGTTGCCATGGTGCGCAGTGTGCGGCTTGGTTTGGAATTGTTGCCATGGTGCGCAGTGTGCGGCTTGGTTTGGCATTGTTGCCATGGTGCCCAGTGTGCGGCTTGGTTTGGCATTGTTGCTATGGTGCGTAGTGTGCGGCTTGGTTTGGCATTGTTGCCATGGTGCGCAGTGTGCGGCTTGGTTTGGCATTGTTGCCATGGTGCGCGATGTGTGCGACTTGGTTTGGCATTGTTGCCATGGGTGCGCATGGTGTGCGGCTTGGTTAGGCATTGTTGCCATGGTGCGCAGTGTGCGGCTTGGTTTTGGAATTAGGGTTACGTGTCGAAAACCCTAATGGGTATTTTGAAAAAATACCCCTATTAATTATTTACACACGAGTTAAATGCTCTTAGTTAATGTGTTGCGGGTAACACTAGGTCATGGGGTCTTACGATTTTACCCCTTGTTTAAAAACCACCATCAACATTAAGTCCCTGCTTAGCTCGGAACAGGGGCTTTGTTGCGAGGTAAGCATAAGATGGTGACAAACTATCAACAACAAACCGTGAAGAGAATTGAGAGGGCTTGTCTGACCTTTTATAAATAGGATTTGGAATCCTTGCCTCTGGTAGTTTTGCACAAGCTGGCACAAGCCCAGGTGGGGTAGGTGTAACTTGGGCGACGTTGGGAAGTTGCGTGATTTGGGAAACCGAGTGTGCTAGATGGTGGGACCGCGCAAGGTGTGGAAGTCTGTGCGTGCTTGCAGGCGTGACTTGGGCGGCCATTGGGAAGTCGGCGCAATTGGTGGGGCCGGTGGAACTTGGGCGACGTTGGGAAGTTGCGTGATTTGGGAAACTGAGTGTGCTAGCTGGTGGGACCGGCGCAAGGTGTGGAAGCTGTGCGTGCTTGCAGGCGTGACTTGGGCGGCCATTGGGAAGTCGGCGCAATTGGTGGGGCCGGTGGAACTTGGGCGACGTTGGGAAGTTGCGTGAATTGGGAAACTGAGTGTGCTAGCTGGTGGGACCGGCGCAAGGTGTGGAAGCTGTGCGTGCTTGCAGGCGTGACTTGGGCGGCCATTGGGAAGTTGGCGCAATTGGTGGGGCCGTTTCTTACGCACGATTTTGGAAAAGGGGAAATCCTTCCCTATTTCAGAATCTTCACGCCTATATATATATATAAAGTCCCTTTCTCCCATCTTGCACTTTCATCTTTTCATCCTTTCCTACTAGCGGAAGAGTCACGAAGAAAAACCAGCTTCCAGGTATGTCTTCCAGTACTTCTCTTGTTTCCCTAGGTGTAAACCCTAAGAGTAGGCGCGCATATAATTTCTTGGCGTGTCTCTTGTAGAAATATTGTATGTATGCAACCAAGGGAAATACTGCATATATTATCCGAACCCGTAGGAAATATTGTATATATGATTTTCCGGTCCTGAAAGAAATACTGCGCGTGCAGTTTGAACCCGTAGAAAAATGCTTCATATATAATTTTGAACCCGAAGAAGGATACTGTAGACACACTTGAACCCGTATAAAATACCGCGTATATGGTCTTGAACCCGAAGAAAATACTGCGTATATAGTCTTGAACCCGAAGAAAATACTGCGTATATAGTCTTGAACCCGAAGAAAATACTGCATATATAGTCTTGATAGACACACTTGAACCCGTATAAAATACCGCGTATATGGTCTTGAACCCGAAGAAAATACTGCGTACATAGTCTTGAACCCGAAGAAAATACTGCGTATATAGTCTTGAACCCGAAGAAAATACTGCGTATATAGTCTTGATAGACACACTTGAACCCGTATAAAATACCGCGTATATGGTCTTGAACCCAAAGAAAATACTGCGTATGCAGTTTTGAACTCGTAGAGAATACGCCCTCTTTTTTTTTTTTTTTTTTTGTATTTCGGGTTTTCCTTTTGTCGAGCGCGGTTATGTGTCAGGGAGATAATTTTGTTTTTTTTTTTTTTTGTGTGTGCAGATATCTTGTTACTAAGTTGTTATTAAGAAATCCGACAAGATGTTACCTGAACAAAATTTCGCCTCATCGAAGGATGTCCATAATTCCAAACCAAACACGGATGATGAATTCTTCGCCAAAAACTTGTCTCGCTCGGAAAAATCACCCAGGTTTCGTGCCAATTTTGTTAACCGGTGGTGAAGATGAAAAGAAGACACGTTCGGTTCGCCCAGAGAACACCATACGGTTCTGTCTTCATAAAGGGGTATATTCCTCCTCCAACATTGATTTCAGGATGTGTCAAAGCCCATTGCGTTCTTTTGATAGATGGGTTGAGTTCATGGTGAGTAAGGAGCACATAAATACCAACTTGACTCGAGCACAGATTATTGATCTTTGTCGAGCTTGATAAATCTCCAGATTAGGAAGGATATCTCGGGCTTGGTTGCTTTCATCTCCGGATGGTGTTCGGACACCCATACGATCATATGTAGATGGGGTGAGATAACTTTCTCCTTGGAGAGTGTGGCTCTCTTCTTTGAATCTTCCAGAATCGGGAATCTTAAAATCCAATTATCTGAAAATGAGGGGAAGATGCGGGATGACCTCGCCGCTAAGTTGGAAGATTTCGCTCGGAACGACTCCGCTGCGAAGTCGAAGGATTCTGTCCGGAAAGAGGATGAAAGGTGCCTTTACAGCTGGTGGATATCCCAATGGTTTCCGGACGAGCTAGAACCCGAATTAAAAGCGGTGATCTTCACGTTGCAGCACTTTTGGCTCTCTGGTTGTCCAGAGACATTTTTGACGACAGTTCCGGTAAGAAGGAGATAAGACCGAGTTGCTAGTGATTCTTTGTGAAGTTGGCAAAAGGTGAAGTTCTTCCCATTGGCAAGCTATTCCTCGGTTCCCTGTATGTGCATCCGGATCACCTAGTTGCGAACATGCGAGTTTCGAATGGTTTCATGAAAGTGAATTCATATGTGCACGTTGCTTTTCTCGCAAGTCGGCTATGGGAGCACTTTGAGAAGTATGCTCGAAACCGATGCCTTCGATTCCCGCGAGTTGGGGCGGCTATCGAATTCTTCGATGGGTGAACAAAGCGCCCAAGAGTTGGCGTGAGCTTGGTTAGTCTTCTTGATAAGTCGTATGAAATCAATTTTCGCCCATGGGAGCGGTCCATAGGTCGGTGACTCAAATTGACACCTTTGCTTCGTTCCGCTCATGTCTTTGTCTTGATGGCGATTTGAGCGTTGGTGAAAACTTGTTCATTCAAAGTCTGCTTGCCGGTTATATGCCGTCTTTCTTCATGGGGTCTTTCCAGATAGCTGCTTACAATATTGACCGTGTTGCTCGTCATATGGGTTTCGATCAAGGGGTACCTCTTGCTTACCAGCCGGTGATTCCTAAGGATTCATTGCGTGTCGCCATCAATGTCGGTGCCCTCGAGCCGGGTATCCGCCTTCCCTTCTTTCAAACGGGAAGAGTAACTTCGACGACTTTCGGCTATAATGAGTTCTGGTGCGACGAGTTTATTATGATCCAAGCTTTTGTGAATAACGTGGTGGAGAACGTTCGTTGTAAACCTTCCCCAACAGTTTTGAAGAAGTATCCCATGTTGAGAGATCTCAAACGAAAGTTGCCTAGCAACTCGGAAAGTCCCCAGGCCAAGGAACGGAGAACGAAGAATCGTGCTGGCGGGTTCCGGACGGTTTCAAAAGATCCTCCCACAGCTCTCGTGTCTTTCAGTTCTTCCAATAACCAGGTATGTGTCGCTTCTTCATTGGTTTGTCTCAAAACACGTGAATTTCTGCTGAAACATGTGTCTTGTTTCTTCCAGGGCTTCGGTAGTATTAATGCTTTCGCTGCCCTTGCACGTTGCGAGGAGACGGAAATTTCTTCAAAGAATTCCAGCAGCACTGAGCCTTCTCATAGCGGTGATGAGTCAGAGAAAGAGGAAAGTTCGAAAAGTGAGAGTGATTCCTCTGGGCAAAGACCTTTGGTTCTTTTCGGGAAGTGGTTCGGTGAGTTCCGCGCTTCTCTTCTTTCTTCTTTGTTTTTTTCTTTTGAAAAAATGTCGACTCAAGTTTGCGGGAGGAATCCGGTTCGGAGGACGATTCGAGGTAGAGCCACACGGAAACTTGCCTTTGGTGGCCACCGCCCGTGACTTGGAGATAGGAGTTAGCCAATTATCGGGCACAGATGTGGTTCAAACGGTGGATGGTTCTCTGATGGTTTCTGCCGTAGACATGGAAGAAAATCCTTTGCGAGCCATGAGGCCAGGTGCAGGCGCCGTTTTTGATCCTCCGTACTTGGTTTCTTATCCAGGTCATGTGCTGGTTGGCGGCTTCAGCGTGCTTTAGGCTAAGCATGAGGCGTTGTACACCGAATGCGGGAGAAGTAGAGACATATGGCCACAACCAAGAAAGTCACTAGTCGATTTTGCGGCTGGCTAAGCGTGTAGAAGAGGCTTTATCTTCCATCGAGGATATGCGTGAGGTGATTTGGTCACACCGTTTCAAGACGTTATTGCCAACCCGGGAGCACCATCGCGACGTGTGCGTAGAAAAGGAGTTCAACACTTCGTGGTTTGTCGAAGGCCTTCTTTGAGATCCAAAAGTTGAAAGATGCAGCAATCGAAAGCCTTTCCGTGAGGAGATTGCACGTTTGGGAGGTAGAACACGAAAAACTTTCCAAGATGTTGACTATGAAGAGAGCGGCTCTTGAAGATGCAAAGTTGACTTTCTCCAAGAAGAACAGACCTCTGTTGGATGATTTTCCTTGAATGTTTCTCCGTTAAACTTTCATTTAGGTTCTTTTTCTCTTTTTTTTTTTGAAAGACATATTGGATGTCTGGTTCAAAGTTTGACCGGTTTTGGTAGACAGCTGGTAGCTTTTGAGGATATTGGATTATTTCTGGGATGAATGGTTTTGATAATATGACTCTGATTATGTTTTGGGAAAGGAATATTGCTTTTATGAAAGTGCGTGCTAGCAATAGGCACAATACTCGGTAGTATAATGGTTTTACTAAGAAACTAAAACAAATCGTATATCTTGCGCAGTCTGAATTTACTCACTTCATAGGTTTTTGCGAACATGCCTCTCTTCATGTAAAAAGGCGGCTTTGCTGGTAGCATCGCCAGCAAGTCCCCAATCATTGGTAGCATCTTCAGCGAGTCCCCAGTTTTCTTGTGTAGTTTTTACAACTGGTAACCGGGTTGTCTGGTAGTTGCGTCGGATTGAGTCGCCTTCCCCTACCATCTTGGCATCTGGGTCGAAGAACGAGATTGTGATCGACATTGTAGCCGATAGATCAATCCTCATTTTGTGGTCGCCAATTGTTTATGGGTAAAAATTGTTTCGCCGATTTAGGTAAATTCGGTAGGTGAGTGAGAAACTGGTTCAAACCCTAAACAAATGTCTTGCACGTGAGCACTTTATAGATTCGAGAGATCAATCTGCACAAGTCCGGCCTAAACCAAGAAATGGCCGTTCCGGACTTGCTTCGGTCACAAAGTGGAAGAGAAGGGTTGATTTGGGGAGGGAAGCCAAGAAAGGTGTTGAGACCAGAATAGTGCGGGGAGAGTAGTATCTCGACTTGTATCGAGAGAAAGTAAAAGCTTTGGGAAGCTTGCAAGAGATGAAAGCTTTTTGGAGAGCTTGCAAAGTTGCCTTTTCGAGAGTGTAGTATTTTTCTCCGACCGAGACTTGTTGTCCGGGTGGAAATAGGTAAGACCTATTTATACAAGTCGAGATTGAAACGTACCACTGGTCTCATGAAGGAAGAGAGTAAAGGGTGAAATAATGAGAGGAGGTGGTAACCGCATGGTGTTAATGGGTGAAAACGTTTTCACCATTATTTCCTCATTTATTTGACCGCTTTATTCCTTTTCACGCTTTCTTAATGTGAGCGTAGTGTACGCCGCAAGTGTGACCGCCAAACCAAAACCCCGGAAAGCATCCCCGGTTTGTGTTGATGTCTCGAGTGTTGGTTGCATCTTGAGTGCAAGTGGTTGCTAGGGCGCATGTGGCATGTGCCAATGACGTGTGTGGAATGCCTTGGTGGTAGGTTGCACGGCTTGCAAGTTAGGCTACCGGCGTGTGTGTTTGGCATGTGCCAATGGCATGTGCGGAATGCCTTGGTGGTAGGTTGCACGGTTTGCAAGTTAGGCTACCGGCGTGTGTGTTTGGCATGTGCCAATGGCATGTGCGGAATGCCTTGGTGGTAGGTTGCACGGTTTGCAAGTTAGGCTACCGGCGTGTGTGTTTGGCATGTGCCAATGGCATGTGCGGAATGCCTTGGTGGTAGGTTGCACGGTTTGCAAGTTAGGCTACCAGCGTGTGTGTTTGGCATGTGCCAATGGCATGTGCGGAATGCCTTGGTGGTAGGTTGCACGGTTTGCAAGTTAGGCTACCGGCGTGTGTGTTTGGCATGTGCCAATGGCATGCGTGGCCGTTAGGGCCGTGGCCTTGGTAGGAAAAGCTACCAGCGAGCATGTTGGCATGTGCCAATGGCGTGCGTGGCCGTTAGGGCCGTGGCCTTGGTAGGAAAAGCTACCAGCGAGCATGTTGGCATGTGCCAATGGCATGCGTGGCCGTTAGGGCCGTGGCCTTGGTAGGAAAAGCTACCAGCGAGCATGTTGGCATGTGCCAATGGCGTGCGTGGCCGTTAGGGCCGTGGCCTTAGTAGGAAAAGCTACCAGCGAGCATGTTGGCATGTGCCAATGGCATGCGTGGCCGTTAGGGCCGTGGCCTTGGTAGGAAAAGCTACCAGCGAGCACGTTGGCATGTGCCAATAGCATGCGTGGCCGACTTGGCCTAGGTTGCATGGTTTGTAAGCCTAGGGCGCTATATTTGACATGTGCCAATGGCATAGCGGCTTGGAAATATGGCTTGTGGTACGTGTTGGCATGTGCCAATGGCACGTACGGCCATGTTGACCTAGTTGCACGTTTTGCAAGCCTAGGGCGCTATATTTGACATGTGCCAATGGCATAGCGGCTTAGTTTGGCATGGTTGCCAATGAGTGCGATAGGTAGTTTGGTTTTGGCGTCGCTGCCATGGTGCGCAGTGTGCGGCTTGGTTTTGGCGTTGTTGCAGTGGCGCGCAGTGTGCGGCTTGGTTTGGCATTGTTGCCATGGTGCGCAGTGTGCGGCTTGGTTTGGCATTGTTGCCATGGCGCGATGTGCGGCTTGGTTTTAGCATTGTTGCCATGGCGCGATGTGCGGCTTGGTTTGGCATTGTTGCCATGGTGCATGTGCGGCTTGGTTTGGCCATGGGTTTGGCGCGGGGTGTGCGGCTTGGTTTGGCATTGTTGCCATGGTGCGCAGATGTGCGGCTTGGTTTTGGCATTGTTGCCATGGTGGATGTGCGGCTTGGTTTGGCATTGTTGCCATGGTGGCTTGGCTTGGTTTGGCATTGTTGCCATGGTGCGCGATGTGCGGCTTGGTTTGGCATTGTTGCCATGGTGCGCGATGTGCGGCTTGGTTTGGCATTGTTGCCATGGTGCGCAGTGTGCGGCTTGGTTTGGCATCGTTGCCATGGTGCGCAGTGTGCGGCTTGGTTTGGCATCGTTGCCATGGTGCGTAGTGTGCGGCTTGGTTTGGCATCGTTGCCATGGTGCGCAGTGTGCGGCTTGGTTTGGCATTGTTGCCATGGTGCGCAGTGTGCGACTTGGTTTGGCATTGTTGCCATGGTGCGCAGTGTGCGGCTTGGTTTTGGAATTAGGGTTATGTGTTGAAAACCCTAATCTGGTATTTTGAAAAAATACCCATATTAATTATTTACACCTGAGTTAAATGCTCTTAGTTAATGTGTTGCGGGTAACACTAGGTCATGGGGTCTTACGATTTTACCCCTTGTTTAAAAACCACCATCAACACCAGGCATCGCTAAACCCAAAAGAAGATAAAGCTTTTCTAATAAAAGGCTACTCAACTCTATCAAAAGCTTTGGATAGATCAATCTTGAGAGCTAGGAAACCCTTTTTATTTTTGGAGGTTTTCATCGAGTGAAGTAGTTCATGTGCTATGATAATATTATCTGTAATTTGCCTCCCTGGTAAAAAGGCAGATTGATTTGGAGATATCAACCTATTCAAAATATGTTTTAATTAGTCTATTGGCTAGGATTTTTGAGATGATTTTATAAATTGTATTGATGAGATTGATAGGTCTAAAGTCCGCCGGTGTTTGTGGAGTTGATATTTTTGGGATGAGAGTAATGAAAGAGTGGTTGTAATCTTTTTCCATAATTCCCGTTCTAAAGAAATCTTGAGTAGCCTTTATTATATCCGACCCTAATATATTCCAGTTGGCTTTGAAAAAACCCGGTTGAAAACCGTCAGGGCCTGGAGCACCCCAAGGATTCATGTTAGAAAGGGTTGACCAAATTTCTTCTTTTGAAGGAATTTGAGTTAACGCTAAGTTTTCCGAGTCTGAGATGCAAGGCTGGATTATTTCTGAAAGGTCCACATTGTAGTTATTCAATTGTGAAGCTCCTATTCGGGTGAAATGGTTGATTAAAAGGGAACTGATTTGATCTCGATCAGTGATCCAGAGACCTGAAGGTTCTCTAAGAGAGTGTATACATTGATTTTCTTCCTATTTGAGGCAGAAGCATGGAAGTATTCCGTATTTTGATCATATTCTCTAAAAAAATTATCCCTTGAGAGTTGATGATAATAATCATTTTTAATTTCGTACCATTTGCCCAATTCCGCTTGAAGGTTTTTGAGAATATCTATTTTGGACGAGATGTTTCTGGATTTATGAATGTTATCTATTTTGTTATTAAGATTTTTGATATTTTTATGAATATTACCGAAGACATCTTAATTCCATTGGGCTAGATCAGAGGAAAGGGATTTCAGTTTTGAACAGAGGTTTCTAGTTGAAGAATTGGAAGAATGAAGATTCCAAGACGCCTCCACAATAGTTGATAGCGTGGGGTAAGAAATCCAAGACCTAAGGCATCTAAAGGGATTAAGTAGTCTTTTTGTTTCCGGGTTGGAATCGAAAAGTATAGGAGTATGGTCGGAACCTACTATTGTTAGGTGACTTACCTTGGTGTTATGAAACATATGAATCCACTGCTATGATATTAAAGCTCTGTCAATTCTCTCGTATATATTAGCCTCTCCACTTTTGTTGTTTGACCATGTGAAAGGAGCTCCTTCGTAACCCGCATCTTGAAGGCCCAGAGAGTCTATTATCTGAGTAACAAAAGTTTTGCTACTTGAGCTTGTACTATTGCCACCTTGCTTTTCTCTCGGGTTGAGGATTATATTCATGTCACCAATTAGTACCCATGGATTCTGAACTTGTTTTGATAAGTCCAAAATATGAGACCATTGGGCTATCTTTTCATCTGCTTCAACTGCACCATAGACACATGTCATTTCTATTTCTTTTCTACCGATTATTGTTTCAAAATGCCAAACGTTTAAGTGTGCCGATAATAATTTTAGCTTTACATTATTGTGCCAGGCTATTGCTAACCCCTTAGCTATACCTACCGACGGGACTACGAACCAATTATTGTTTCATTTATCTAGTACCAGAGGATGGATAATCTTATTTAGAATATCTCCCCAATTTTTTGTGTTATTTTATTCTTATTTTATATCTTGTATAAGTAGTATACGTAGAGGGACGCTTGGTGGTGGGTGGGAAATTCTTGAACTTGTATAAATAACTTGTTTTCCACTTCACACCTAATTAGTTCCAAACATGGCTTATTGGTGCAATCTTGTATAACCACTTCATCAACATATAAAAGCATGCAAGTGGCTTATCTTATGTTTGTTTAACTGTGAAATGTAGTGTTAACTACTGTATTTTCTATTGGTCCTCTTGGTCTTGTTCCTCTTGGCTTCTGTGAGTCGGGCAAACTTACAAGTCGGACAACTTTGGGGACAACAACGCTAGTGCCTAGTAGTACGTCACTATTGGATGAGGTAAACCTCGAGAGCTGGTTACTTTGCACCATGTTGCATGAAGAGTAATTTTGGGCAACACACTATGCTTAATTGCTTATGACAAACCAACTCCAGTGGTTGTGGAGGGATTTTATGGACTGCTATTGTAAATATTATTTATATTACTTCATTTAAATTTAAAGAGGAAGGATTCCTTCATATTTTTTTATCTCACACTAGGTCACTTAGATCTCTTTTCTGTAAAAAAATAAAATAAATGATATCGGATTCGAAGCTAATATTTTGGGAGTATGGTCTTCTTGCAAAGCTTTACCTACCTACAAAAAATGAGTTCATTCCGAGACGTATAACACCACCATCTACTACTTTGAAGATGAGCCGTTGAAAATCAATGGATTTTTAACCATTGAAATTAAGATGGTGAAGTTTAGTTTTTCGGAATACGCTTATTTTAATAGTAACGGAGTGCTTTGCAAGAGGAACATATCGCCAGAATATTAGCTTCAAATCCTTTATCGTTTATTTTTATTCACAAAAACGACGTCTAAAGTGTGAGATAATATGATAATAAACATATGAGGGAATCCTTCCTCAAATTTTAATTCAATTTAAAATATGTTTTATATTTAAAAGAAAATGAAAACATTAAAAATCATTGTTGATATGAACACGAGTAAGTTAAAAAAAATTCGTTGAGAACCGTAAAGCACCTCAAGAATTATCTTGAAAAAAGATATTCTAATTCAATTTGTGAGAATTTGATAATAATTTGTACCCGAAGATACCTAAATTATAGACGACATTGTTTTGGTTCAGCAATTTAAAAGAAGAATCACGTTTTGATGCATACACAAAACTTTTGTGTTCTACAAATCGATAATCATATTCTAGGAATCGTGATAACGGGTGTCCGGGAGCTTCCTGAATTACGTAATTACTCTTGGTTAGTTTATTTATTTATTGGACCGAAGGGAGGGAGCCTCTTTTATGGCCACTTTTTTGTAAAATGAAGCCTAACGCAAATGTGCAATTTGATAAAAACTTGTTACTATTAAAAAACCGAAAATGCCCCTCCCTTTTAGTCCAATTATTATAACTCCTTATCTATCATATTTTTCCAGGGGTATAATTGGCAAACAAACTAGAATATAACATATCCGTGCCTTGGAATTTTGCAAATTTTATCTCGTTAGAAAGATTTTAAAGAGATTTACACAATGAGTACAAACAACAATATCAAATTTTGAGTTTTTACGAAAAACTCGGAGACTTTTATCCTTTTAGGCACAATTTCGAAAATTGAATGTATAGCCATTATGAAAACCACCACAAAGGATACATAGCACATTATGCCTCAAAAATAACATTCCAACAAAAAAAGGATATACAACACGTTATGCAATCAGCGATGTTTAGTTTTTCTTCGGTCGGTCCTCCCCACCGTGGCAGCGGTGTTCTAGTTTTATTTAAGAGAACTATTATCTTTCATTTTTTTTTTTCAATTTTAAAGAATCTTATATCTTATCTTTTTATACGCTGTTAATCATATGTAAAGAATACCCTCCATAGCCGAACCTTTTTTTTTAATTTTTTAAAATACACCAAGGTTCGGCTGATTCATGAACGAAGAACAACATTAAGGTTCGACTAGTTTTATCTTTATTTTCTCATGTTCAACTGATAACTTGAAACAAACAAGGTTCGGCTCATAAATTGTCAACCTAACCTCCGGGTCTTACTTATTGTGGATGGGAAAAAAACGGTTAGCTGGTTTTTTGGGGAAATGAAGAGACGAGTGTGTCGAGACTCCTCGAACCGAGCAAACTGCTAAACCTCACACAGATGCACCGCTGCAAAGGGGGTGCTTAGATCCGAGAGATCAATCTGTAGGTTTCCGGCCTAAACCAAGACAACGGCCGTTCTAGAGTCAATTCGGTCGCAAAGAGAGAGATGGGTTGATCTGTAGGAGGGAAGCTGAGAATTGTGTGGGATCAGTGATGATCAAGGATTGTGGATGTGTTGAAGGTTTCTGCAATAATTGATGAACAGTTGAGTTCGAATAAGTTCTGATGGATTGATGAATTCTTGAGAGTAGTTACTCGAGAAATTCTATGTAGACAACTGCTGATAGCTAGTGATCATTTGTTGTTTTCAATCATGGATTCAGAGACTTATTTATATTGTCAGAGTTGTGAACACCTTGATCCCTGTAAGTGTGACGGTTTCATGAGTGGAAGAGTGGGCAAGTGGAAGATCGTGGTAAAGTCAGTTCCATGTCGTGTGGAGACTTGACGGATCGTGCACCCACTACTTTGTTAACTCCTTCAACCGTTTACACAACTTACGCACATTTCTCGTCGTGGATGAAATCCACGTGATGTAGGTCGCCAGACCAAAACACTAGTTGTTATCCCCAATTTGACGGATTGATGTCTCAGGAATCGTGGAGTCTGCATGACAGACGTGTATTTAGTTTGTCAGTTGTTGACTGATTAGACAATGAGTCTAGGTTTTGTTGAATCGAGCATGTTTGATGAATGCTCAACGATTCATGGGCCGAACATGTAGTTCTCTGAAATGATGTCAATATTGTAGATTCAGGGATGAATTACTGACCAGTATTTGAGCGACTGAGCAAGTATTGCTCAATGCGGCGAATTACTGAATATTGAGAATTTGGCGAGCAACTGAGCAAGTATTGCTCAATTCGACAAATTAATGATTTTTGATAATCTGACGTGCAACTGAGCAAGTATTGCTCAATTCGACAAATTACTGATGAATTACTGAATATTGATAGTTGGATCAATATTCGAGCAATTGAGCCAGTATTGCTCAATTCGGAGAGTTATTTATTGGTGACATGACCCAATAAAATATAATTAAAATATTGGTAGATTACCGAGTATTATATATAATTATTTCATATATTAGTTGTTGAATCAATCATAAATTTATTAGTGTTTGAACCTGCTCAGAATGATGATTTCGTATAGCGTTTATTCGAAACCCTAAGTTTTGATCAATCCTCCATCAATTGGCGAATTGCTGAAAATTGGTCATGAGTGAAGAGGGACCGACCACATGGGATAATGAGCGTCCATATGGTGCCCAGTGCTTGAGTGAGCACGCACCAGGGTTCTCAGTTTGAGAGTTGGTGAAAGAATGATGATTAAATGCCAGTTTCACCATTTCTCGAAATATTCTTTGGATTCAGCATTAGGTGATAAAACCTAGAGATGAGAGATAGGGACCGACCAAGAGAGCATGGGACCGTCTCTTGGTGGTCACGGGACCAGTTGTTGGTCATTTGAAGAATTCTCCAGTTGATTGGAGAGAGTTTGGGCCCAGTATGAGCAATTGAGCAAATTAGGTCAGAATTATGAAAACATGTGGGACCGGCTTTGTGCAAGCCCTATGAATGACTCTGGTCGGTCATGAAGGCATGCACGCGTTGTCGTGGTGCCCGTGTCTCCATACTGAGAGTTTCCGTATTTTCTGATGTGCGTTCAAGCGACATTGTGAATTTTCAGAAGAGTTCCATCTTGACTGAAATTCTTGATTTTTGTTGGAATTAGCATGTATGCTCAATTCATCAATATTTTGAAAATATTAAAATAAAAATGTTTTAATATTTAAAATTGTCGTGAGAGGCTAGCCAGTCGTGTAACTATGCTGGCTTTTAGTTTTTCGTGATTTGAGCAATATTTGAGAAAATATGAAGAAATCATGAATTTTGCTCAAACCCAGGAGATTCATGAATTGAGGGAAATAATTATAAAACACTAGGGATTGTAAGGTGTGTGACCGACCACGGCTAGGGCAAGGCCTCCCGACTAGGTTGCCCGGTCCCACACACCTTTCCCAATTTTATATTATTTTTCATGAATCCTTGAAGTTATGGAGAATCCATGAGTTTTGTTGAAAACAAAGGAGTTTCGTGAGATTAGGGAATAATAATTATAAAAGCTAAGGAATGTGAGGTGTGGGACCGACCACGGCTCGGGCATGGCCGGCTGCCTAGGTTTCCCGGTCCCGCACACCTTTCCTTATTTTATAATATTATTTCATGAATCCATGAAGTTATGGAGGATCCATGAGTTTTTGTTGAAACAGAGGAGTTTCATGAGTTTAGGGAATTATAAAAAGCTAGGGATTGTGAGGTGTGGGACCGGCCATGGCTTAGGCATGGCCGGCCGGCTAGGTTGCCCGGTCCAGCACACCTTTTCCTATTTTATAATATTATTTCATGAATCCATGAAATTATGGGGAATTCATGAGTTTTGCACAAACAAGGAAAGTTGCTAAATTGAAGGAGTTTTTCATGAGTTCATGAAAATAACAAAATAGGGCAAAATAATGGAAGAGGCATGGGACCGGCCACGGCTAGGGCATGGCCGGCCGGCAGGTGGGCCCGGCCCCTGGGCGCCTCTTATTATTTTATTATTATTTGTTGATTTCTCCTATTTTGCGTAGGATTCCTCATCTGTCCATATTTTTGGATGCTCATTTGTGCATCTGGGTGCTCACTCGTGTATCATTGTCGAGTACACTTACACCATTTTTGTGGGGCTTACTCAGTGATGATCCAAATGCCCGGTTGTTGAGTATTTATTGCTAATCCATGAAATTCAGTGTAGAATAATTCATGAAATTGAACAACAAAAATGAGTAGTTATTTATTATCAATTCATAGGATCAGCGGTGGATTCGACCATGAATTCGGCATGATAAAACAGGCATTACCATTCCATGGGATCGTGGATTCGACCATAAAATCGGAGTAATAAAATTATCTATTACCATTCCATGAGATTCGTGAAATCGGAGTAATGAGATAATACAGTCGTTTATTGCCATTCCATGGGATCAGGCCTTGGATTCGACCATGGAATCAGAGCAATTGTTATTGCCATTCCATGGGATCAGGCCGTGGATTCGACCATGGAATCAGAGCAATTTTTATTGCCATTCCATGGGATCAGGCCGTGGATTCGACCATGGAATCAGAGCAATAATATATTATTCTGGGAATTCAGTGGTGAATGTCACGGCAGAATTAATCTATTGCAGAAAAGATATTAGCCATTTAAAGCGTCATATCCATTCTGAATGGTGCATAGTCAGGGAGTCACGAGTATTGCTTACGACCTGAAGGCGTTAGTGCTCTCAATCTACGGAGAACCTCCGGAATCTATACACGGTCACTTCACATAGTCAGGGAACGGTGAGTGTCACCGACGTCCTGAAGGCGTCCGCCGCCCAACTATTCTTCTATGTGGAGAGAGGTATCTCTCCTGCAGTCAGGGAACAATGAGTGCCACCGACGTCCTGAAGGCGTTAAGCTCTCAATCTATGGAGAACCGCCCAATTATGTTATTCTGCATAGAGTGCATGATGAAATGCTAGGGATCGAATCGCTCAGCTAGTGGGGCTTTTCGAAAACATATTCATCATGGCTTCGTAAAATATGAATCGTTGCATGCCTGAAAGCCGTGTCAAAACATGCCTCATGATTTTACGGTTTTAACCTTTGTTAAAAATCCACCATCTACATTAAGTCCCCTGCTTAGTGAGGAACAATCATGTTCCGCAGTAAACATTAAATGGTGATTTTCAGTCGACGAGATCAGTGGTCGAGCTCAGTCTACAAAGGTAGTTTCAGAATCCTCGATTTACCCCAATGATGTCGTGTACGAGCAAATGCACAAATGAGGACCCTGATAGAAATATAGAGTGTCACCTCATATGCGCGGAGAGATAAGGCACTGCTGATTTGAACGTTCAGAAGCCTAGTTATGGTCGGTTTAGGATTTATGGGCCCGAGACCAAAAAATAACTCATTGTCTTAGGAACGGACGTTCGTTCGTTAGTTTAAGAAACAAAAAATAATCCCTAGCATAAGAGATTTTTTTTTTTTTAAATATGTGAGATTTCACAAAAATGGAATAAACTCTTGTTTCAAAGGTGGATGCTTGAACGAGAGATTTTTTTTTAATAGACGTGCGTCTGTTTGTAATAAAATTTTTGTCTATGAGCTTTCATGAATTTTTTTTTTATTTTCGATATGTGAGCTTTCATATGCTCTCGTTTCAAAGACGGATGCTTGCGAGAGGGAACAAAAATATATATACATATATTTTCAAAGTTATGTGAGTTACACGTTAAAATATATATTTTGTAAAATAAATGTTTTGATTTTTGAACAACTGTAGACAATTATTCACGGTAGAATGGACGTCTGTCCAATTTCGAGAAACCAGTGAATGTTCACAGAGCAAAATTTTACGTGGATTGTTCACGATTTTAAAGATTTTGTAAAATCAAGTTTTGATTTTAAACAATTGTTAAAAGCAAACAATAATGTTTTCGTGAATTTCGTGATTTTAAGAGGGTATGCACGAAAATCAATGAATGTTCACTCGATGGAAATTTATGTGAAATTAAAATTTTGATCTTCAGCAATTGCTAGAAGTAAGCAATTTTTGATAAAATACGGGTTGTATGGATTTTGTGATCTGATAGTGTATGCACAAAATCAATGAGTGTTCACTCGGTGGGGAGTCGCTCACACGGTGAAAAATAATGTGAATTTCTCACATGATGGAAGTTTCGTGAATTGTTCACAGTTTTATGAAAATCACGTTATGGTTTTGAATAACGAATTTTGTTCGTCTTTGCAGGTTTGAAGGAGCGAATAAATTCTCGAGATTGTAATCACTACAGCTAGTGAAATTGTAAATAGGTAAGAGTTGGATGGTTACCATTTTGTAGACGTTGTTGTGAGCACCTTTATTCCATGATTCATTGCTCTGTCGAATCCTGCGTTTTGTATGAACGGTGTGCTGAAGTAGCTACTTTGCAAGAATGACTGACTCCCATGATGACACTCCCATGATGGTGTTTCGAGAGATAACATCTCTACGGACGAAACTTTAAGAAATGATACTTCAGGGACCTCTGAGTGATGGTGAGAGATCCTTCATACTGAGTTGTACTCCTGGTTATTTCATTAGCTTTACCATAGGATGATCATGTAGTGAGATCCCGGATCAATGTAGACTCCACGGAAATGGAAGAAAGTCTACGAGAGTGGAGAACCCAGAAGTAAGGACTACATGATGTTATCAAATGACGTGCAGTCCCCAGCCGTTTCTTTGGTGAGTTGTTAGCGCTCCTTGTGTCATGACTTTGCCCGTGCAATTAGGATCACGAGACCAAGGTTTGTTATTTATTTTCAGACCTTTGCTCCATCGATTGACGGTCTTCAACTTGTTCCCGGGCAAACAATTCATGAATCCAGCACTGATGAAGAACTAGATGTAAGTATCTTTTTCGTGCAGGTGATCATGGCATCTACTTGAATGAAATAATAATAATTGTTGTTGATCAATCCAGGAAGAAATCATTGTAGATAAGCAGTATGTTGATGAAGCGTGCTCTTCTTTGGGATATGGGAATATGTAGAATTCCCGAAATCCCGAACCGAATGGAGATAGCGGCGTTGCCAATGGAGATTCCGGCATTGCCGAGCTTTCAAATGATTTAGAAACTCCCCTAGTAAGTATATATCATGTAATCTCTTCATAGAAGTATGAAATTTCTGATATGTGAATGAATGAATGAATGAATGAGAATCCATGTGAGTATACGAGTAATTTTGCTGGAATACGTCACCAGAAAAATTTCAGACTTCAGCCTTTTAGCAAAAACACCGTAGAATCTTCGTTCGAAGTCGGATTTTCGCGATATGCATATGTATCTTCAAGCCCAGAACATTTCCAATTTTTTTATAAGAAGCTTGTTGAGTTTTGAGCCTGTTTAGGGCCTGAAAAAGGCGAAACAGTAAACTTCCAGGAGACTTTCAAAACTTTTTCAGATTGTATGTTGTCCAATGTTTCGGCCACATCTCCTTGCTCGTTTCTTCAATTTCTTTGAATTTTAGGTATGTTGTAGAGGACATCCATACGAAGAGAAAGGTATATGAATCATCCCTATATTCTTCACCAATTGCTCCCAGATCGTCGGTTTGTACAGGACAGTGTAAAATCATCTCAGACGAGCTTGTTGTAAAACACTCATGTTGTGTTTTTAGACCATTCGCTTGTGTCTTGAACGGTTGATGAAGGATTTTAATGTCATTGATTCATTTGAGATTAGGACCCATTGATTGATACATGAATATGGTGCTTGCAGTGCCATCTTGTTTCTGTCAGTCGTAGAAACATCACTTCTGAAACCCTGGTCACGAGACCATAACTGAGGTTGCTCTCAAGAGGGGATGATGTAATGACCATGGTGTCATGTTCCAGCGGTAGCATTACTTTTACGATGATTGATTAGCATTGGATATCCCGGCACCATGAGTCTTGGACTTGATGAAGGATTTAACGATGGTGGACACCGATCGACTATGGAAGTTATGAATCCCGTCTAAGAATTGCTGCTTGCATGTTGTACGCTCTGGAAGCTGTAGGAACCTCATACGACGTCGGAATTCGATGCTTGACCCCAACTTTTGAAGCTAAGAGACTGAGTTATCACATGAGAGAAGAATCACTCAATTTGGAGTTGTAGAGGTCAGCCAAAGAAGCGTGCACATTTGTAATTTGTAATCCCGTACAAACTTTTCAGATTTCGTAGACCTGACGGTAAAGGCCGTATCTTTCAGCTCGTATGTCCGATTGATATGAACTTTTGGTATGTTGTATCAGAGACATATACGAACATCTTTCGTTGAGGAAGCATTGTCCCATTCCTCACCCATTGGTACGTTTTTGTAAACACATGTCCTGAAGTGTGTTGTATCTCATTTGCAGAGGTGATGAGAACATCTTGTAAAAGGCTTTGGCTTGTGCCCACCAGTCGTGCAAGCTTTGGGAAGACTTTCATGTGAATATATTTTCATGCCTACACATATTGACACGAATCATCAATGCTTGGAGAAGTCCGCTTCATCGAGCAATGCTTCAGAGAATGGTTAGTTGATGAAGACTGATGTTGCACCTGAGACTGTTATTGATGCTGAGATCACGATTGAATTCTCTCCGAAATTCTTGTTGATGCTGAGACCATGAATAGAGTTCCTCCACATATCCTTGTTGATGCCGATCGGGTGGAGTTCCTCCACTCTGTGAACATTCACGTTCACGAACTAGTTGTTGGGTTGAGCATCCCTAAGATGTAGGTGTACTGGGAGTACAACCCGAATTATCCTGATCAGTATGACTTTACCGTGAACTAGCTTCATCAATGAGTCGACGTTGTTGCGGCAGATTGCATCAGCAGTCTCCATTCTGGGTGTGATCGATGAAGAGAGAAGTTCCTTAGTTGTGCAAAGTTCGTGATGTAGAGAGATTCCGTTGATAAAGTTTTCATGGAATCGCATCAGGTTGCAATGACTTGCTATGTCTTGAATCTTGTAAAATAAGATCAAGTCCCCAGTGCATGTTGAAGGAATTCGTGCCATCGATGGATGAATGATGTTGCATCTACTTCAGAAGTCTTGTCATGGAGATAGTGAAGACTGAGCGATTGTAGTTCAGTTTCACTTTGATCATGTCGGTGGTGAATCAGTGTGTCATCGTCGAGATGTTTGTGCTGAAGCCAGAAGCGCCATTATCGAAGGTGTACTCTTTGATTGGGAGTACAATTTGAAGACTTCTTAGATACTTGAGCCTTGAAGCGTCGTATTATTTAAGCTTCGAATGTCTTAGGCTTGATCGTCTCGGCCCCGAGTATCTTCTGTTGATTCAGCATTCCTTTCCCTGCGGTAGTGGGATTCAACACTTGTGCAGACATCCGAGCTTTCTGATTTTGTGGGACATATGGACACTCCTGCAAGGCTACGGAGAAACGCCCAAAGTGTTCCTTGCCATGCTTGGACATTATTTCAGTAATGAATGTCTCAATGCTCGATTCATAGAAATGTCAGATTCAACCATTTTGTAAAATACTACTGAAGTGAGATTACCAACTTATAGCATCTTGCAATAGCAGAGATTCTAGCATAATTGAGTCCCCATGCTAGAATAGCATGTGAGGAAATAAATGACATAGACATGGGAGGAACGAGACTTGCCTGAGTGCAGGACTTTTTGATGAATGTCTATGCATCTTTTGCGGAGTTCTTGTTTCAACCTCGTCAAAGTTCGAAATTCCTCCAAGTGCTCGATGATGGAACGTCCGCCAAATCTTCTCGGATCGAACTTTCTTCGTTGGAGAGATGTGCAACCAAAGACGCTTTGTCGTAGTCATCTTCTCGGCATGAATCCGCGTCCATCCAAGAATCATGTCGTATCCGAGATCTTCCCTGATTATGTGAAACTTGGTTTCGTCCAGGTTGAGCCAAC
The DNA here is from genome assembly GCA_023531295.1 of Papaver armeniacum. NCBI lineage: Eukaryota > Viridiplantae > Streptophyta > Magnoliopsida > Ranunculales > Papaveraceae > Papaver > Papaver armeniacum. The sequence goes on from JAJJWW010000544.1 coordinate 754,668, forward strand.
TTTCATTTTGAGAGTGACGCAACCGCATGCATCTCTGAGCGTTCCTTCATGGTCTCTGATTGAGATAAGAGAGGAGTAGCAGCTTAGTTGACTGATGCCTTCGACTTTGAGGGTTTTCAGTGGAATGTTGTTGATGGCGGTGTCAGTATCGATCAACATTCTTCCAAATTCATTTCCTATGAGATGGACTGTGGTAAGCAGTCCCCAGTCGTGCATCTCCTTGTCTGTGGATGAAGATTCAAGGAGTATTTCCGGGATGGACAGATGTCTGACACAATGTAATTTGGTGTTGTGAACATGTCCTTCCTTTGTGTCTTAGACAGATAGAGCAATTTCACAGATACGCTCGATCAGCGATTGAACTGCTTCTTTAACCGGTTGTTCAGAGGTTGCAAAAGTTTTGATTAGGAGAGGATTCTTGTTTACTCCTTCAGTCCCCAGTTGAAGCTATTATGGATCAACCTTCTCTTTGAAGATGTACTTCAAATATTGCAGTTATTTGTTGGATGATCGATGAACCTATGAAGGTGACAGTACCTGGGATTGTCCATTTCTTCTTCAGTTGGCTCTCTCCTGATGAACGACAATTTGATTGCACCATCTTGAACCGGACTTCCAAGAACTCGATCACTCCTTCATGAGAAGAGAAAAGTTTGAGTCTGTCTGATCATTTCCCCGTTCGTTGATGCCGGGTCGAGGTTTGTGCATTTCATGATTGGTTATATTTTCTTCGCGCCTTCAGAGGAGCCTGGGATGTTTGGAGAAGCGCTCTGATGTCGTGTCTCGGCTTTCCTTTCATTCCTTCCGGCAACAACGTTTGTTGAAGGCCGGAGATTGTATCGATTGTTGACTAGGCGTCGGCTGCTTTGAGGTTCCTCCACCTTGCGAGACTTTGCTCTTTACTGAAAGCGGTGCGTAGTCGCCGATCGTTTGGTGCTTCATGAAGCTCCGAGAAAGTATGGAACCAGAGATTTTCCAAAGAAGGCTCGTAGACTGGGATCATTCCGTTGATGCACAAGTCCACCAGTTGTTGTTCAGTGACATTCGGGTCATGACAATCCAAAGCTTGGACTCTGAACCTGTTCACATAATCGTTCGGATGTTCATTGCTCTTCTGAGACATTCTTCTTAAGTCGGAGAGAGTAATATGCTCTGAGACGAAGAAGTATTTCAAGTAGAAGGCATTAACCATTTCTCCCCAACTAGCGATGCTCCCAGGTGCAATGTTGTTGTACCAGGTGTATGCTCGGCCTGTCAGAGATTTCGATAATTCTTTTAGACATACGACATGATTTTGTTCGTGCTCTCCTAGTGCCTCCAGGAATCGAGAGATGTGTTCTCAAGCGTTCCATGTTCCATTGTACAGTGTGAATGTTGGGGAGGTGCAGCCTTTCGGGAGAGAGTAAAAAACAATACAATATGAGTGAAGTTTTAGACAACATACTACTAGAATTGTATTCAAAGTTCCACTCTGATTCAAGCGCTTGTGTAAATATGCACACCTCAACAGTCCACATAGTTGTTGTAATATTTGTAGACAATGTCTCAATTGTCTTAGTCTTTAAATTTAAAATTAAAATATCAGAGTAGAAATTGCAGTGAAAGTATCAACCAACCGAGATGAATCCCATGACCATGTCTTTATGGATAAAACTTTAACCAACTAGGAACCTGCCATGCAAATTTCGTGATTGACTTTCACTTTTGAGTCTTATTCAGTTATTCTATTCCATTCAATATCATGAAACCTAACTAAATATATACGCATAGTCACAGACGGATCCACTTAGATCTCCTTCTCTGTTTCCTTCATTTTGTTTAGTGTAGACATTAAAAATGGCATTCTTAACTTCGACTCAAATTATTGATGCCGCTCTCCGATGCGATGGACCTCATTCACTATCCTACAAACACGACAATCTCAAATGGCTAATTCGGCAACACTTCCTGTCTCTGCTAAATAATTTTCCATCTCTCAAACCTTCTATTGATACCTTCACATACGACGAGGGAACCACTGTCAAACTTCTGGTTGCAACCGGATATTTTCCTGTCTCTCCTAATATTCATCTCGCTATATGGATCCATGAGAGTTATCCCTTTGTTGCACCTTTTGTGCTTCTTTCATCAGCTTCGACCTCCAAAACTTCTCGCGCCCACCCTTTTGTTTCTGCGTTGGGGGAGGTTTTCATCCCTTACCTGCATTTATGGAATTACCCACAATCCAATCTCTTAGACTTAGCACGCAGCCTGGTTCACATATTCACTTACCAGCATCCTTTTGCTCCCCTAGAACCCCATAGGCCTAAATTTATAGATACTTCTCTAGTCTCAAAGATGGAGGCACTCAACTTTCTCTATATCGCTCTTCATCGCGACATCATAGCGTCAACTGACAAGGCGAATGATGATATTGATTCTCTATCTAGCTTGCAGGCCGATCTTGTTCGCCGAGAGGAGATTCTGAACATTGAGCTGGGAGAATCTAGATACGAAAGATTGTGCTTGAAGGAAACGGTGCGAGATTTGGCATTTGAAGCAGATGTACTAATGAATTGGTTGAAAGTTAACGATCATAGAAATTCTCAAAACAATATAGCCAAAGACAGTATTGAAGATGCATTTGAAGCCGCTGACGAGGTGTCCAATCAAATCCTAAATCTTTCATCTGAAGACAAAGCCATTGAAGATCTGTTATATGTGCTAGAAACCGCACTGCAACAAGGAGTAGTACCCTTTGACAAGTATCTAAAGCAAGTTAGAACCCTGTCAAGGGAGCAATACTTTCATAGAGCTAAGATAGTGAAACTTAGAGGCTCAGATATGCTTTATCAGTTAGACGAGCCTTGCGGGAATGTTACCTAATGTTTACATATTTTTCTAAGTCCTTAGTTTGTAAGAGGAAATTTTTCAGCTTTGTTTTCTGTTATCGTCCAGAGTAAGCAAAGAGGAAGTGATTTTTCTGCATATGGGTCAAGATTATTGATATCAACAACGTCTTTTTCAGATGAAATCATTAAATGTTCAAACTTCATTAGTCAAACCAAATAAACAAATCTCAAGGTTATTGAAAACAATGTAGGAATAATTGTCTTTGTGAGGATCAATTATTCAAGAAACCCAGTGTACTCCAATTTTCAAAACGATAAGTCTAGATTCACCGGGGGATAAAATCCCGTGAATCACCGGGTGAAACAGAAATGGTGGGGCCCATAGTAATTCAGAACCGCACCCCCTAAAAATCTCCTGGTGGGTCCCAGAGGTTTCCCTCACCCGGTGTGTTCTCGGTAATGGATTTCACGGTGTGTCTAGCACAACCGTTTTCAAAATGCTCACTCATTATGTGGTACAGGACTATAGGAGATATGGAATGACGTCCAACATTACCATTATAGCACAAAATCAGGCTAGACAAGAGCATGCGGTCAATAACAGTAAGTAATCGATCCAGGCGTTATGGGACACGGCATGACAAATAATGTCTCATGTCTTGCTGGTTCATTGGCATATAAAAACACTGTCAAGTGTCAAATTAACAACACAATGTCCAAAAAATTACTTCACAGGGTCCGGTGACTTCCTTCAGTCCCATGTACTATGACAATGTCGGAAAAAAAATGGTGGCCTAGTATATTTGTGTCGGCCCCCATTGAGGATGGTTTGACTAATAAGTACTTTCCAAATAACCATAGTACTAACTCTAGTAAGGGTTCCTGGATATGGAGAGGGATCTGTCAAGGGCAAGAAATTGTTAAAATCTTTGCTGGGAAGTGAGACTAAATTTGAAAACAGTAAGTCAGTCGGCTTATAAGATCATTATAAGATAACAACAAAAACTGCGATTTGGACAAGTTGAATGCCCTTTACTGCTTGTGAAAACTACGGTCAAACCCATTTTTCCGTTTTTTTCCCACTATGAAACCCACGCCCTGAAAAACGCAGACGCGCACCCATTTTCTATACGAAAATTTCCCCAAAACCCATAATTAATAAAGTTATGTTCTGGTCTCTTTTTTCTTTTCTTCACGGGCGAACTATCTTCTTCTCCAATTTCTTCTCATCTTCCTAGCTCCCAACTCTGATGTAATATAGATAGACAGTACAAGATTTTTTTTTTCTTGTTTGATTCTATAATTTTGATTTGGGGAACTAGGGTTTGTGAGAAATTAGGCTAGCTTTGAAGTGTGATTGATGAGAATAAAACTTGTTAGGGTTTTTGTTTCTTTCTCGTAATAGTGGTGAATTAGCTCCAGAGGCAGAAGAAGAAGAAGGAATAGAACATTAGGGAAAACCTAATTTACGGTCCAAAAACTCAATCACAGTTCGTAATCTCTCTCTGTTTCACTTTGTTTTCATTCCCTGCTGATTGAATCATGTCAGAAATCACTCATTGATGTTGTTTTTCTGCTCATTTGTTTTTTACTTTGAGATGGTGAACTAGTTAGGTAACCGGAACATGCCTTCGGTCAATAACTTAAGTTCTCTTTGTGGTTATAATATGCTGCTGTAGCAGAATTTTAGGCGAGGGGATTAAAGAAACATTTGAAGAGGATTAATGCCATAAAGCATTGGAGGCTTGATAAATTGGGTGGTATTTTGTAAGTATAGAAATTTCATTTTACTTGAATTTATCATATGTTTACTTGATATTGTAGGTGAATTCATTAAGCTAAACACTACCAGCTCACACAATTTCAATTCGTCGGAGATATCACAAAATTTCGACGGGAGATCAGGGATTGCTTAATGAATTTTCGCTAGTGACTGTTAGCGTAGTTTGTTGTTTAATACTAGATTTTAAGGGGTATTTTGGAGAGGCGTTGCTCTGCTCATAACTAGCTAAACTTGCTTGCAATAAATTCAGTAGGCAAGCTGCTGATGTACACTTCTTCCATGATCATTAGATAAGCCATCTTAAGCATTATGGAGGTTATCATTGGTTGCGGCATCGGCTGCTCAGTTTACACTAGCTTAGTTCAAGCCGGGATGAACTTGCTAACGTCCAAAGTATTTAGATTTTCATTCTTCTTTGTAACTGAAGTTCATTGTAAGGTATAATATGTAAGGACTTTTTGTTTCAATCACCGGAACTTTTGGTGGAAACAAGGTCATACTTGTGAGGTGGCTTTGATTGGGTATGTGCTAGTTCAATCTTCTTATTTATTTATTTTTGTCGTCATCAGACAAATTTATTAAGCTTCCATTTCTAGATTTTGGGATTTTATGTCTATTTTCTATAATATATATGGGCATTGGTGTTTGGTCATAATGGTTGAATAATTTGTTATGGAGTTCTGAAAATGGTTGCATAACCTGTTATGCATCGACAAAATTCGTTGCATAACTTGTTATGCAGTCCAGAAAACGGTTGCATAACGCGTTATGTAACTACTTTTTTCTTAGTATTGAAACCAACAAAAAATAAGGTTGCATAACTTGTCATGCGCCTACGATAATATCTACATAACATGTTATGCAGTCGTGAAAATGGATGCATAACCTGTTATGCATCCGAAAATATGACTGCATAATGCATTATGCATCGAGAAAATTGTTGCACAATCTTTTATGCATCGAGAAAATAGATGCATAACCTGATATGCATCCGTAAATATGGATGCATACTGCATTATGCATCAATTTTTTATGTACGCACTAAAATCAACCAAAACAATGGTTACATAACTTGTTATAAAGTTATGCAGATGCATAATTTGTTATGCAGTGGAGAAAATGGTTGCATAATTCGTTATGCGTCTGCAGAATGTGTTATGCATCTTTTTGGTGGCTGCATAATGGTTATGTAGTCAGTTTTCGAAATTTTGCCTAAAATGATGATCACCTCCGATTTTTTCGTGAAAAACAAAAATTTGATATTGTTGTTTGTACTCGTTGCGTAGCTCTCTTAAAAATATTTCCATCGATATAAAATTTGTAAAATTCCAAGGCACGGATTTTTAGATATGTTATATCCAAGTTGCGTTACCAATTATACCCCTGATGCATAACCCGTCATGCGGATGCATAATCCGTCATGCAGAAAATTTTAATAATTTCATATAATTATGGGTATCACGGAAATAATTATGGGTGTCACGGTACCTAAAATTAATTGTGGGCCTGACAATGAGAATATTATTTTTTTTGGGCCTGCGCCTAATTTTCCCATGCTTACAAAACACGAGGGTTTTTTTTTCACCCAGCGGCCAGGATACATTGATTTTTCTAACTAGCGGTCATGATCTCTCCTCCCCTCCCAGATCTCACGTCAGTTTTCTTAATCCGACTGTTTACATAGTGACAGAAACTTTATATTTTGGTTACCAAAACTACCCGCAACTAAAAATTTTCTTATGACTAAAATCGGGATAGTTTAGGTAAATAATTGAGACCAAGAAGGGTAATTTTGAGTAGCAAATTCATTTCAGGAGTTTCCTTCTGACGAAAGAGTCAAAATTCATTCATTGAGTAGTTACAGATACATTAAAGTGCAATTCAAAACTTTTCAATCAGACTGCTGCCGCCGAACGGAAGCAAATTCCATAACCATAAAAGAATCTAATTAGATCAAACGCGATGTTCCTTTCTTAAGAGAAAAACAAATTTTTACTGCAACATTTCCAGAATCATCTTGATTTTGGGGCATGAATTAGATGCATTTTTATTTTATTTTTGAAACTTGAATTTTAATTGATTAAATGTCAGAGATTACATGCTTATCATCCTCTTGTAATTGAGGTAAAATGTGATCAGAGATGGACAGAATCCATACACTACTTAAGCAAGAAACTCTAGCTAATTTTGCTAATATGTCTGCAACCTTGTTTTTTTCTTTTGTCACATAACTACATTGCCAAGAGACCTTATTTTTTAAAAACTTCTTAATATCTAAGATAAAAAAAACGAATTCTCCAATCTGAGTTGAAGTGCTCTTTGTTTACTGCATCAGCTACTAGTTGAGAGTCCATCTCAAAAACCACCTTTTCCAGCCTCATATCCTCTGCCCATTGAATAGCTTACTCCACTTGTTCCGGACTCAGCGCTGATTCTAAGAATATGCATTTGGAGCCCCTGTGGGTACCTTCAAAATCACGCAATATTAGACCAAGTCCACCTGTTTTTGTAGAATAATTAAAAGAGCCATCCACATTAATTTTATAAATTCCTACAGGAGGAGGACTCCAATGCAAGTTTGTTCTATTTTGCTTAGGAACTTTGGGTATAATGGTATCCTGTTTATTTTCAAGAGCTCAATTTCCTTTTTGCTTCGATGAATGATTGTATCTGGAGTGATATTCCACCCTTTGAAGACATTATCACATCTTTCATACCATAAACACCAAACTGTAATGACTATTTTGCACAGTTGCTCCTCTTGAATCTGGTGCGAAAATAGCATATCAAACCAGTTGCACAACCACTCCACTAAATCTGCATCAGCTTGAATATGGATACCCAGAACTGCAAACCAGACTGTCTTAGCAAGATTACAATGCAGAATGCAGTGTGAAGAAGTCTCTAGAGTTTGAACACAGAGTGGACAACCATAATCACCATTTTGAATGACATAGGTTAACTTAACTCTAGTTTGAAGAATATCTCTTAGATATTTCCAGATAAACTGAATTATCCTTGGCAGAATAGGTAATTTCCATATCTTCTTGAAGATAGTTTTCATTCTTTGTCCTACTGAGTGATTCATGTTTTGCTCTTCAAACATTTTGTTGTAGGCATATTTGACTGAGAAATCACCATTTCTCTCCAAAGTCCAGACCATCTTGTCTTGATATGGTAAATGTATTGTGATGTTAAGAATTAATCTTGCAACTGGAGCTTCAAAAGGGGAGAAAATGAGAGACTGATTTCATCCTCCTGATGCAGAAAAAAGTTGATAAACATGAGTATAATCTTGATAATTGTTAACACCAGCTTTTGGAGTGGGAGGAGTTAATAATTATGGAATCCATCTATAGCTCCAGATTAATACAGTTTGACCATTGCCAATGCTCCAACAACTGTAATTTTTGATGAAAGACAACTTTGAGCATATGCTTCTCCATGACCAAGTGGAGTTAGAATTGTCTTTTATATCAAATATTTTGCCATCTGGGAAGTACTTTGCTCTAAGAGAAAGAGCACACATAGAAGTATTATCAGTACAAAGTTTCCATGCAGATTTTGCAAGTAAAACTCTATTGAAAAGCTTGAGATTTCTGAAACCAAGTCCTCCTTCTTCTTTTGGTATACTTACATTTTTCCAAGAGATAGGTGGCTTACCCTTATTTGTCTTCTTTTTCCTCCAAAATTTTTGCTGTGTAGAATTCATCATATTTATAGTAACATCTGGTAGCTTGAAACTAATCATGTGATGAACTGGTATAGCATTTGTGACATTTCTCACAATAACAGATCTGCCAGCTTCAGACATATTAGTAGAGCACCATCTAGACGTTCTGTTTTCCATTTTTCCAATTAGATTAGAGAAAGGAAATTTTTTATTTCCTCCCACAAAGAAAGGCAGACCCAGATATTTTTCCTCAGTAATACTAAGTTCCCTAACTTGAAGAGAGCCACTGATGAGCTGACAACATGAAGGACTTGTATTTTTGCTGAAGTATACTGCAGACTTATGAAAATTTATGAGTTTGTCCGTAATGTGCACCGAAAGCTTCAATAACTTGTAACAATTTATTAGTTTGAGTTTGATTTGCCTTAAAAACTAAAAGACAATCATCTGCAGACAACAAATGGTTAATTTTAGGTGCAGATCTAGAAATTTTCATACATGTGATTTTTCTTTTACTTTCATGGAAAAATAACTGTCTAGAGAAAGCTTCCATAGCAATAATGAATAGAAAAGGAGAAAGAGGATCTCCCTGTCTGATTCCCCTTGAGGGTTTGAAAGAAGAAGAAGGGGAACCATTGATCATAATCTCCACAGAAGTAGTGCTGATACATTGTGAAATAAGATGACAAAATTTCTCAGAAAAACCAAATTTCCTCATGACTTGAATTAGAAAAACCCACTCAAGCCTATCAAAGGCCTTAGACATATCCATTTTTAAAGCTAGATGTCTTGTTCTCTCTCTTTTTTTCTTCACGGCCTTCACCAATTCTTGAACCAAACAGATATTTTCAGAAATCAGTCTTCCAGGCACATAGACAGACTGCATAGGAGAAATGATATTAACCATGTGTTTTCTGAGTCTATAAGCAATAATCTTGGAGATTATTTTATATGTTGTGTTACAAAGGGCTATAGGTCTGTAATCTTCTGGTTTATGAGCTCCATTAGTTTTTGGAATTAAGGAAATTCTTGTTTTGTTGATCTTCTTGAGTATATAACCAGAGAGCTTTGACCATGTTACATACATCAGTTCCTACAAGGTGCCATTGGTTTTGATAAAATCCTGGCGGGATCAGGCCCTGGAGAAGTCCAAGGATGCATAGACATTAAGGCTCTGTGTATTTCTTCATTATCTGGAATTCTTAGTTTTTTCAGTGCCATGACTATTGCTAGTTCAGGTAAAAGGATTTCCACTGTATCCCAAATCATTTAAGTCAGAATCTCTGATATGTTCAAGAACTTCAGAGCCTGTAGGTTTAGTTTGAGTATTTCTTTCAGAAGCACACATAGTAATGTTCAAATCTCCTATGAGTACCCAAGGAATATGAACTGAGGAGGTGGCGGCGGCGGTGGTGGTGGCGGCGGACAAGTGGCGGTGGCGGCGACAGACTAGTGGTGGTGGTGGTGGCGGCGGCGGACTAGTGGTGGTAGCGGACTGGTGGTGGTGTAATGGTGGTGGTGACGGAGTGGTAGGTTGTGGTCGTTGAGCGACAGTGGTGGAATGGTAGTTGAATGTTGGTGGTGGTGGTGCTAGTAATGGTGGTGAAGTTGTAGAGGAAGAAATTTTGAAATAAAGAAAAATATTATATGGGTGAGGGTAACAAGGTAATCTAATTTTAAATGGATAAGGTCATTAAAAAATATGGATATATTTATTGTTGCATAAGGATATATGTGTAGGGTGTTAAAACTAGGGACATATAATTAATATACCCACTACAGATATTTTTACAAAAAATTGAAAATGAAGAAAGACGGACGAAGGATCTATCCAAAAAAAAAAAAAAAAAAAAACGGGACATGCCAGAAATCATATTATATGCCAGTCTTGAAACAACTTCACTTATTTGGATCATTAAGTTTTGGCCCATCAACCACTTCAATCTACACAGTTGCAGCAACATTGAGCATATAGGAAAAAGTTTTGATCTAGCAGCACAATATCCGAGCATGTGGCAGTCTTTTGATGTCAGCTAACCCATCATTTAACCACAGTTATACTTAAAGCGAATTTTTAGTTGTTAGAGATAATAAGTGTATTTTGAAAGAATATTTCAATATATTTTTATTTTTGGCGGGTGATGAATCTTTAATCGTGGGAAACCTAAAACCGATAATTCCGATTCTAGTCGAGTATTGCATCTAAATTTATCGACTTTGATCAAAAACTTTTCTTTTTATATTTGAAAATTTAAGATTAGAGTAACACAGAGTTCATATCTCACACCTAATTGAAAATCAAAGACAAAAGTCTCGCACTTTTAAGGCTTTACACCAACCGATACTCAAGATTTCACTATTAAGTTTGGCATCGATCCGGATCTTTTTCGACCCGATTACTAATGAACAAGTACTGTAATTATGCGCAGAAAGCACGTTCTTTCTTACTCTTTTTTGGTCAGCTAAAGACTTTTTTTTTTAGCATCCGATGTCTGAGTAGATGCATGAGACCGTGAGACCAAAGATGAAACCTAAGATTTTCGATTGGATAGAGGTTCCATAGGGAACACAGACGTAATCTTCAATATAAGTCGTAAACTAGGTGATTTGCGCGTTAAAGTTTCTGATTTGACTTAATCAAAATTATATCATCGACGCGAGAAGTCTTTATCCTGGCGTCATTAGGGGCGACCCTGAAAGAATTAGGGGCAACTTTTTTATTCCCAACCCATAGGCACGGTTATGGGATGTCCAAATTTCGGGAGAATACCCTTCTACAATCGGTAGTTTAGAATATAGTTATGTCTACCGATTACTAGTTTGTTTAAGAAAGGGTTATTGCCATAATCGGTAGAATACTATCATATCATATCTACCGATTGTTAAAGTAGAAAACTCAATTTTATCGGTTTTGCAGAAAAAATGAATTTGGGGCAACCGTCTATAATCGATAGAAAATGAATATCATATGACTACCGATTCTAATTGCCGACACAACCTTTGGACGATTAAGACCACCCAAAACCTAGGAATTTCATTTCAACTGTTCTTCTCTTCTTCTTCTTCCCTTCCGATTGTGGAGAGTAAAAACACTATTCCCCCCCATTCAAACTTCAATTCATCGTTGTCGTTCATCGCCGAATCAAAAACATCGTCGATTCTTCTATAAAATTATGACTGATACTAATGAACCCACGAAAGCTCGAGAAAAATTAAAGAAAAAAGTGATTGTAAGACAAATATATTTGCCATCGTTGTCTTAGTTTCTTACCCCCCTTTTTGACGAGGCCTTGTGACAGTTGTATCTTGGTCTTTCTTACCTCGCCTGTCCCTAAACAATAAAATTGGTTCGTAAGAATCACATTACAAACTACACAATCGGAAGTCATAATTAAAATATAAACTTCCGATTATTAACAATCTGGATTGAGTCCATGGTTACGCGGGGCAGCTTATTAGCCCTTGGATGCTCTTATAAACGGCCAGATCAAATTTACATTGATTAATCCAAAAATAACACAGCTGGAAAAGTTGTATTACTAGAGAGAGGTCCTTTAATTTATTTTTATTTTTATTTTTATTCTATGTCCTTTACGACCTGCTCATATAGTCGATGGAGTGAAGAAAGAAGATCGTTAGCTTATCCCGGACGGACGAACTCATCCAAGCAACTGTAGATGTTGGCTTTGAAGAAAATCTCGTTACCACTAGGAATGACAACAAAAAGTGCATTTATGTCTTGAAGAGATAGTTCCATTGAAGATCTGGCTATTATTTAGTCCTCTTGAATCAGAGTTAGCAACAAGGTTTTAGAATGCACAATCTTCTTATGATACCCTAGTCTCCATGTTGTTGTGCACCATCGATACAATCTTGGGTAAAATAAACATAATTACGACAAATGCATTCATCCTCTATCAGGGTGTATTTTGCACCACAGACTTTGGTTTTTCTAGCTTTGCATTTGTCTTGAATTTGAGATTGTGAATCCATATTACAAGAAATGAAAATAATTGTAGAGAAGGTGTGATTGTTTTAGATTTTAAGAAGAAGATTGAGAAATTCTAGAGAGATTTAGAAATTCTGGTGTGAGTTGAAATGAGATAGAAATTAGGTATTTATAGGAGGGGGGGGGGGAATACTAGCCGTTGGATGAAGATCTGGTAAGCGATGTTCTGAGAGTCGAGCGAGAGCTTGACTAGCGCTGGCGTTTTAATGACCAACGAGCGCTGGCTTGACCATCAAGCGATGGACTCTCTATCGCTCGCTGGAAACTCTGTCGTGTATGCCTATATGTTATTTCTGGCATATAGGCATATGATTTTGGCAGTTTGGCATACTCATAGTGGGTGCATATATGCCAAAAATCAGAATTTGGCATATGCATAGGAATAGGCCTAAGGTAGGAATGGCAAATTATAACTCTTTAGAAAGTGAATTGGGAAGTTAAAAGCTTTGGGTAATCAAACCCGGGGTTGTACTGTGGCAGTATGAGGTGGTGGATTGGATAATATGGTTTTACCCATTTTTATGGGGTGTGTATAAAATATATAAGATGCTCTTCCTTCAGTACTACATCTGATCATTCTTTGTCTGATAATGTTTTTATATACTACCATTTTATAAACCCTTAACTTTGTTTAATTGTATATGTGAAATAGTTTTTTCTGTAGATTGTGTTTATGGATTACCCATTTATTACACTTTGTATCATATGGTTAGGTTGTATATGTATCTACCATGGATCGTGATAATTATCATACCTATAGAGAATGGCTTCCGGGCTTATCAGCTATAATCAAGCACGCTCTTGCACTTATGATGATGTAAGTTTCCTCGTTGCATGGTTATGATCATTGTTTATTGTTTTTTAGTAGATTTCTTTTGGGTCCTATAATATAAGGACTGGTTAGTGATACTGGTACGCCTGTAGTCATTCCAATTGGAAACTAATTCACTTGAATTGTAGTTTGGAAAGGCGTCATCTAACTAAAAGAATAAGAGATGAAACTGCGATGCAGGAAATGTATAGAAGTGTGTCTTCTTACATTTGAGATACAATCCGTAATGGATTTAGTTGTATGGAAAGCGAGATGAATGAATTATATGTACCATGAGTAGGTGGTATATGAGAATGCTTGTGTATACAGTTATTTATGTAAGCGAAATAAGCAAAAAAAAACATTTCCCCTTCACTGTGCAAGCGCAACTGTTTGTGCAAAGCACCAGTGGTAATGGTAGTTTCATAACATATAGAAAATGTAATGAAACGTGGGGGAGAAGACTATGAGTACTCCTGGTCCGTACAAGTTAGTATACCCTCTAGATGTGGGGGTTCTGAGACTCCGAGATATTTCTCATAAATGGGTGACTATGAGAATCGAATCTCGATTTTGGCACCAATTTTGCTAAGGAAAAAGCAAAGCAGTGTTTGTACACTGAAATTATATGATGAGTATCTAAAACCAGTAAGCCACAGGATTGTGGGGGTGGTTGTCACATAAGAAAAGTGTTGCGATGACAAATTCATCAAAATATGGGGTGCCTAAAAAGGTGTTATGATAGGTTCCTTGAAATAAAAAGTCAACGCAATACAATATGGCAATTGCTCTCAAATGCGCGAACCTAAAAGAAATAGTGTTTGGGAATTGTATCAAGCCGGCAAATGATACAAATTCAAGAGAGAGCTTATAATTGCATGTAGAGGGGAATGGGCTTATAGCCTTATTAAAGAGTAAGTTGCAGCAGTAACCCAACCTAAGCGATTGGAGATCCCATGGTCTAGGTTCAAAAGGGCAAACTAAGTAGTGGCGAACTCGCCAGATAACACTGAAAGAGATTTTCTCTTTCCCATTCCTATGATATGAGTCAGTGTTGCCTGTCACGTAAGAGGTTGAGATTTTCTCTTAATGATTCCTATAGCTTAGTCTAACTAAGAAAAGTATGGCAGGATACTTTCAAATAGGAGATCACCTATATGAGTGAGAAGTGGGGCCGCTTCTATGATAACTTTAAAGGCTAGGTTAATCTAGAGCACTCATAGAATTCCAAGAACGTTCAGGGCCGAAATGAACACAACCGAGAATTTGACGATTATAAGGAAATATAATGTGTGAGATTTACTGTATCGATTTACATCAACGGCTGACAGTTCAACGACATCGCGTCCACTGATTGGCTAGTAAATCCGGTAAATTTTCACTAGGTTTGGTTCAAAGCCACAAGCTACCATTTACCGATGCATTATATTTTCTGCTTGTGCTCTTAAAAGTTTTAAGTTTTGTTGAATCAGTATTTTTACTCATGTGGGGGATTGTTGGAATTTTGGATCAAAATAATGTGTGAGTGAAAATTGATTTTCAATATTTAAATTCTAAGAGATATGTCTTTTCATCCATAAGACATCTAGTCATGAATAGATGTTATGGAGAATCACCATTGGCCATGGGGAGTCACCCATTGGTGGAAAGACACCTTGTAGAGTCACTATTGAATCTATATAAACCCATCTCTTAGTTTTGTTTTGTATGAGTTTTAACATGTTAGAAGAGAACAAAAACAAGTTTTGAAGTCAAGAGTCAGAGTCATTAAAGAGCACAGTAATTGTCAAAATTCGTTGTCCTAAAAGTATTGTAGTGCTACTTACTATAAGGCGTGATCGTTGTATCTTGGAAGGCGACATCCGTAGAACCGTGAGCACCGTATGCGGGGATGAATTGTCTTTAAGGAAAGAGGATTACTCGCCTCGATCAACCAATCCGATAAGTCTTTCTAACTCTCTTTTGTTAGTATTTTGTTTGTTGCGGTAACATGATTTCCTAGAAACCGAAACCGCATATTATTTCCAACAAAAAGAATGAGAGATTACAAGGAGGAGTCCTAGGATTTTCCCTACTAATAAATTAGTGTGTTCGCGGAGCTAGGTATTTTTCCTAATTGACTATTGAAACTAAGATTTGAGTAACTAGTTATTTAACCAATTTTCAAATTTAGTTCATTCTGTTTGAATTGACAAGGAAAAATGGAGACTTAAGATGGGTTTTTGTTGTAGCCCAAGATATTACTCTTTCTTGGGGTGTTAGGATGAGCTGAAAAGACTTTGTGTTGTTCACGGTTGTAACATTTTGATGATGAGAGTAATCCAGATGTATGATGTTGTTTCCATTAAAAGCAATGGTTTGTGTTGAATTTGGGCAGGGTTCTTGAACAACAAAATAGGGAAGAAAAAGGGAAGCTGCCATGAATTCATGGATTATGTTATGCTGATAGGTTAGGACTTGATTGGGATTCATGTAAGGGGAAGATCTACACAAGGAATAAATTACAACTTCAACGTTTTTGTCGATCACCACCAGTTGAAACACATACGTGGTGTTTGTATAAATGCCTAAGCGACCAACTCTACATTCAAGTCTTGTTGTTGCTTCTACCATGTTTCGGGTGGTTTTTAGTGATGGGTTAGAAAATATTAGACACAACAGATATCGATTATAGTTGTTTCCATTGATTGCCGATGACTTGACACATGCCTAAAAGTAGATGTAATTTTCTCTCTCTCCTCCTCTCTCTTTCCCCTCTTTCCCCTTCAACCTAACCCTAGCGACATAATCATTTTCCCTCCTCGGATTTGTCTCGAAAGGGAACAAATCCGAGGAGAGGTGTTTAGTTTAGTCTGGATCTAAGCCTTAGTTCAATCTTTTCTCTTTTTTTTTTTTTCATGTTTTAGGTTAGATTTGGGTGTTTCCCGTTCCTGTGGTTAGTGGAGGCTAATGGTGGAGCTGTTCTCTAATGGTGAGATTTGCTTGGGAACGGTGATACATTCTATCTTGATTCAAGCGTTGGGAGGAGATCGCCTGTTGGGGAATCATGTCGTTGATGTTGCAGGCCATCACAACATGGTGTTTTAAGGTGTATCTCCGTTTGGTTTTGGAAGCTTGAGTAAGGTGGCAGCGGCGCTATTTTCTTGTTTGTTTCATTACTGGTGGCGCAGTTGATGGGTGAAGACAGTCATGATGAGCCGAAAAAGATTCTGTGTTCTGGGCACAAGAGGTGGTGGGGAGTGACAATTTTATTCTCATTTGGGGTTTTGCCATGAACGCTGCTATGTATTTCCATGGTTAGGTGGTGGGGTGGTTCAGTGGTGGCATTGAAGTGTAGGAAACGGCGGAGCCGCCAGCAGCATCTGCGTTGTTTAGGGACCTTAGGTTTTGTTTTTCTTCAATATTAGGGTTTGATGGGATTTTAGGATTTCTTGTAAGGCCTATCCCGTCGGAGTTTGGGATATCAGTCCTGGGCTTGTAAAGTCTTGGCAATGGGGTAATGAGTTTTTCCTTACAAGTTAAATTCGTTTGTTAGAGGGGCGAGTTAATCTCGTAATTTGGGTGTGTAATTCGATAGTTCATCTATCCTTTGGGTTGTACTGTTTTTCTTTTGCTCACTTCTGGTGGGTCTTTATAAAATTATCTTTGTCGAGGAAGAAAAAAAAATTGATTGCCGATGACTGCTGAGTTAATGGAGCTTTTCTTGATGACAATGATGGAAGGAATAATTGAGATTGCTTGTGATTGATAAGAAGTGGAGAAAGAAGTATTCGGTCTGAGTTAGTTGCTGCTGCAGAATGGTTGATGGTGAAGCTCGAGTGGTTTGGATTGAGTCTGAGATGGTTGGTCGCCATGGAAGGAGATGAAAAAAATGGTGCTAAGGTGTAATCGTCTGAGAGAGACGTATATGCAAACCATCAAATAAGTCGTTAGATTAGTATATATCAGACCACAAGATTAAGTTTTTAAGGTCACATACTAACGGGATATAAACGTCGTGAAATGGGTGTGCAATTGCCCACCCTTGGTTGCCAAACTCCTCTACTGGTTATCAATTTTTCTAGGCCCAAAATTAAAATTTAGACTTTTTGCACCCCTATAGAAATAACTTTGCACCCCCTTTAGAAAGCTAACCTATCTTAAAGCTAACCAAAAATTGAGAATTCCGTTATTTATGGACTGTGCACACTTCAAAAACATCCAAGAAGGCATGAATCGAAGACAGACTGGATTAACGATCATTCTTCGAATAAGAATTTGTAGGAAATTAACTGTTTTGAAGTTTTTGGAGTGAATATCATCATGGGGTAGGGTTCATTTGGGGGAAAACTTTTTTGGAGTGAATATTATGTGTAATGGAATTTTTTTTTAAGTTTTTGTTTTTTTGTGTACGGTATGCTGTTTGGTTTGCCCACCCTATTTCAAAATCCTGGCTCCGCCCCTGCTAAATGGTGAGAACAAGAATATCACCGACCGACATTAACTACATTCGTCCTGACAAAAAAAAAAAAAAAAAAACGAACCTTAGAATCCCATAGTTGTTTATCTGGAAGTATAAAATAACCATTAGTTTCGAAAACATTGTAAACATTGCCTAACAACAAAATTATCACTTGCAGTCCATTGTCCCTCACCATCTTCATTGGATAAAAGAGTAACCGAGATCACTAATAATCTGCAAGAGAACTACATTCTGGACTTCAATGTCATCCAAATTCATGGAAAATTTGAAGGTATGAGCACTATATCGAGTGACAACATCATACACACAACAAATTTCTTCTTCTTAGAAAATTTTAGAACACTAGGAAAAAAATAGTATAAAATAACCATTAGTTTCGAAAACATTGTAAACAGTGACAACATCATACCGAGATCACTAATAACAAGAGAAAATTTCTTCAATGTTCCTTAGAAAATTTTACAACAAATTTCTTCTTCTTAGAAAATTTTAGAACACTAGGAAAAAAATTCCTGAAGTATTGGTTAACAACCCAACCATCATTCTCGAAGCTTATCCCACCACCATTGTTGACCATTTGTCTATATTTGATCCCAGCTTAATTTTTACTATACCATCCCAAGGACTGGTAGTAGCTAAAAATTAGCTAGAAGAATATTAAGAAATAAAGTTTCATTATCCCCACCAAGTTTCCGTCTGATAAGCCCCCTTATGCGTACTTCTCAGAACCATATTTCTCAATCCATTTAAAATGGAGAGTTGAGTTCATTAACTTAAATCTTTTGATACTACTACGATCTCTGCATTAGGCAAAGTAAATTTAGACTAACCGATCTAAATATTTTTCTTGCCAACCATAGAAGAACCTTATCTTCTTGGCCACTGAAATAAACATTTGAAACATAGAAAAATTAAAAATACTATGTGGCCAAGTTAGCAAGAATATTATTAATCATGACTATTCTGTGATCCAAACAAGCCTTCCTAAATTGGGGCCTAGGTAGATTAATCGAGGCCTATCGAAATTTTATTTCCACCACAAACAATGATAAGGGGTGTCTAAATTTATTGAAACTTCCAAAATTACCCTCAAAAAAAATATTAATATTACTAAATTACCCATCAACTCTTAATAATAAACCTAAAACTAAAATCAGTTATCATTTCCATCTCCTAAACCGATTCTTGTCTTCTTCTTCTCCCTCTTTTTTTCATTTTTTTGAAACCAAAACATCGTGGATTATCGACGATCCAAATACGATTAATCGTTTTCTTCTTCTATTAAATGTCGAAACCATCAAGATACAAACAAGCAACTGGAATCACTTATCCTAGTGACTGTAACCCCGGAATTGTTAAAGCAATTGGAAACAAACCGAAGAAGAAAACGGTTGCTCGAGAAGAAGCATCTCTAATCGAACAACAACAGGAGGAAATGGGTCGAATCAGGTACTTTTCTATGAATCCAATCCTGTAAACCAGGTTTTAGTAACATGCAATCGCTTAGAAATCGAAATTTTTGAAATCAAAACATTTGCTTGTTCACAGAGTCGGATTACGTTAATGTCTAAGTAACCCGATTTATTTTATAAACGGGTTATGTTCTTAAACTTATAGACCGATTGTTCTGCATGTAAATTAGAATCGGAAGACATTAATGTATAAATAGTCCGATTATTGTAGCCATTGTTTCTGTAACTAATTTTGTTAGAATCGGATTACATATGTGTTCACAAAAACCGATTATGTAGCCTTAAAATTCTTATATGCTTCGGACTTTATATGTATATCGATAAAACCGATTGTTGGTTTTATAGTTAGAATGGGGTTACATTAGCACTTGAAAAATCCGATTGATTGTTTTATTGTTAGAATAGGATTAAATGAGCAGTTTAGTAAACCGATTGTGTATTTGTTATGTTCTGAATCGATTTTTATATGTATATCGAGTAAACCGGTTGTGTACCTTGACTTAAAAAAAATGCATTCTATTCCATTGTTGTTTACTGCTTAACTCCGTATTGTACATGCCAAACAAGGGCAACCAACGAAAGCAAGCCGAAAATAAATATAAGAGGAAACATGACCTTGCTTCTCCTAAGCCTTTGGCACCTCGTCGAAAAGACGGTCAAAATTTGAATGCTTCGCACCGAAGGGCCACGGGTAGTAAAGCCAAAGGGATCAGCATCAATGACCCACCACCTCAAGCGGAGCAACCAACACACGAAGAATCTGATTCCGATACACCTACTGAACAAGAAGGTGGTGAAGAAGAAAGTTATGAGGAAGTTAATGAGGAAGAAATTGGTGGCAAGGAAGGTGGTGAAGAAGAAAGTAATGAGAGTGAAAGTGATGAAGAATAAGGTGAGGATGAAAGTGATGAAGAGATAGGAGAAGTTCAAGAACAAGTGCAAGAACAAGTCCAAGGAGGAGAAGTTCAACAACAAGTCCAAGGAGGAGACGCTGAAAACCAAGATAAGACGGATGGTAAGAAGAAGAAAGGGGACCACATGCCCGACCCACTGAAGATGTTTTCTCGCGGCCCTAAGGATCCCGTTCACGGGTTACCCGGTGATGGAGGACAGATGTTATGGGGGTACAAAGACAGTTGGGCTTCCGTCGTTTTCCATACAATAGTAAGTACCTAAACCTTATGCTATGTAACATAAAAATTATTATTCGTGTAGTGTTTTGAATGTTGTCCATCGGGTTTGTTTTGTTTTATAGGATCACAAGGATGTTGTTCGTCTTATGAAGCCAGGAACGTCAGTGAGTATGATGAGCCAATGGCCACTGCAAGCAATAGAATCAACCGTTAAAGAAGTTCCTGAAGTAATCAATCTAGTCAATTCAACGGGTTTGATGCCCGCGGTCGAGAATTTGGACCTTGGTTACGACAAACCTCTTTGTTCCGCCTTTGCCGAGAGATATTACGGGGAAACATATACTTTGCATCTTCCGTTTGGAGAACTGACAATAACTCCAAATGATGCGAAGTTCATTACCGGGCTAAGCATAGAAGGTAAAGCAGTGAAGCACAAAGAGTACGAGCAAGAGCTTGAGTGGGATAAGATTTACACGTTCACCAAGGATATGTTCCAATGGGATGAGGAGAAGACCAAGTCAGAGATGCTGGTAGGCAAGTCAAAGCAGAGGATATTCCATCTCTCGAAGCTGAGGGACAACTTCATGGGAACAAAGAAGCTTCGTGTCGAGGGAAATGTGCTGACCATGGAACGTATCATCGCCATGACCAATGCATATGTCCTCTACGTCCTAGGAGCTGTTATCTTCCCCGACGTTTCCGGTTCCCGTGTGAGCGCCAACTTTATCCAGCTGTTGCAACCATTTGACAAGATTCACAAATACTCTTGGGGCACATCCATGGTTGTGCACTCGTTGAACTAGTTGAGAAAGGCTTCTAGGGCTCAAAGGAACCAAATCGAGGGAATATGGCATTTCTACAAGCGTGGATATATTTGCACTTCCCAATATTTGTTGAAAGGGCTTTTGAGAACAAGGAATGGGACGGAAGGTATTATGGAGACATGTACACCTACAGAAGTAAGCTGAAGCACCAAAAAAGGGATTATCTGAAGTTGAGACGCCAGTTGGACAACTTGACGACGAAAGATGTTGTCTTTGATCCTTACAAAAAGGATTTGGCTAAAGAAAAAGGAAAGAAGGTTGGGTGCGAAGAGCAAAGTGATTATTGGGGGCCTTTGTTTCACCCAAGAGGATATGTAATGTACAACCCGTCGAGAGTCGCAAGACAATGCAGTTACGTACAAATAATCCCAAAGGAGCACAAGATGTTCAAAATCAATGAGAAAAAAACCAAATCACATGATAATGATATCGACATTGTTCACAAGCCTTTACCATCATGTGATTATTGGGAAGACAGAGCTTTTCACAAATATCCTCTGCAGGGTCCATCTCGAACAGATAATGATGCAATTCCGGATTACATGCCGTGGTACCTGAATGTTTCGCATACTCGAGTGATACGAGTAGATGAGAGGCCCAAGATAGAGGACAAAGATATAGCTCTCGAATTCCTGGTGCGTATTGTTACTCAACTACGGTTTTGTTAATGGTTTTAGCATTATATATTGAATGTTTGTTCTTTGAAATTGAAACAGAGAAGACGAGTGGGAACTTGATAACCCAAGCAAAGCTAGAAATCGGGGAAGGGAAAAATGTTAACGCCAATAAAAAGATGATCGATGAATTGAACAGTCTCGAAGATGTAGAAGCTGGTGCAAAGTTTGGGGAGCTGGAGGCGGAGGAGGAGGAGCCAAGGAAGAAGAAGAAGATAGGACCCCCCAAAAGGATGACTGAAGGTGCATCGAGCAGCGCCCAACCTGGTAAACGAGGACGCGGTGGGCGTGGTCGTGGCGGTGGACGTGGTAGGGATTTTCATGAATGAATGGTTATATTCATGTGTATTTATTTAACTATGGATAATTATGGAGTCAAAACTTATGTATTGTCTTAAACTTATTGTCGAATTATGTTTGGTTATGTTCCTAGTTTATGAATGACTTATTCTGGTTTCTTTTGAAAATTGTTTGTGTTTGTGCAAAACGCGATTACAATGTGTGTGCAAAAAATGCATATTCTGGCATTTTTTAGTCAGAATCGGATTACATGTCCCCATATGTAATCCGATTCTGACAGTTTCCTAGAGGTTCAGTTTCAGAATCGGATTACATGTACCAATATGTAATCCGATTGTCATGAAGAAAAGTTATGTATCATTTTTTGCCTAGAATCGGTTAATATGTACCTACATTAAATCGATTGTTTTGAAGAAAAGTTCTGTATCTTTTTTTTCCTAGAATCGGTTAACATATGCATTACAAAAGCCTGATTTAGTGAGAGGCATATTTTACAAGATTTTGTAAGGAAACAATCGGTCTATGTGATCATCTCTAAAATCCGATTGTTTAAATTGAATTAAAAAAAAATAGCCGTTGAGACTTCATCTATATAAGGACAACCTCTTTGAGCCAGTCCCACATGACACACTTAGCCTACAAAATGGAATGGGAACCGTTTGAAGATTTGTGTCTCGTTAAATCGTTTGCTAATACGTTCCGTGAACGTCCGAATGAAATCTATTCAATGTTTTGGAAGAGAGTTAAAGAGTTCTTTTACGGACGTACCGCGAATCCCAATAACTGTAAATGGAGAGACTTGGGTTTTCGATTCCAATACATAAAAAGCGCAATGTGAGAGTACGTAAATGTTATAAATATGGTGTACCACTATCATCCACGAGCTCCTCTTAGGGAAAAAGTGTGTAATGCGATCATCTTTATACCTATGTCAAAAGTTCACATACTAACATTTAAGAATTCATTGAATTTCAGCTGGAACGTTTCAACGGGCTATGGAGAATCCGTAATGGGAAACTAAGTTCATTCACCACAAAGAATATACGACGTTGTACCGACGTGCTCGGAGGTTCATTGACGAGCATTTGATGTGTCAAATTCTAGAATTCCCATACTAAATCCTATATATGTACTGCGCTAATTTGCCAAACTATGTAATGAATATTTTGTTTCTGAAAGTAAGCTATAATCGGATTATATAGATATATATAAACATCGATTGTTGAAATCGGTTTATGTGGGTACTGATTAAACTCCGATTCTGGGTTTACATCTTCATTCGGAATAAACCCAACCCAGAATCGGTTTACAAATGCACTAACATCAACCGATTCTGGATCGAGTCTTTTGGAAAAAAAAATTAAATTTTTTCAAGTGTTGATTATGCATTAATCATAGTTAATTTCATGATTAACTTGATTAAACAATATTTAATTATCCGAATTACCACTAATTTAAGAAGGGCATATTAGGTATTAACATATATATTGGATAAGGGGTTTCTAAGAATTGTTACTCAATGACCCTATTTTGTCATGTAGCTATAGGCCCCAATTAATCTACCTAGGCCCCAATTTAGGGAGGCAAACAATTTCTGTTCCAAGCAGAAAGTTTTTGTTGAAATTTTTCTAAGATATTATTCCATACTAATTTGCTCTTAGATTTACTACCCAAGAGGATGCCTAAGTAGTTGTGGGCGCCAATTGAGGCAAATTTTAGCTAAAAAGATATGCACAAGACTCATCATTATGTAATCCATACACACACACTACTGTATTCTAAGGTGCCTTGAGACCAAACACAAGTTCAATACCAAGCAAGATAACAATTAAGTTGTTCACGTGCTCTTCTTCATCATCAATAAAAATAATATAATCAAGCAAATTGCAAGTGATTTACCACAGTCACATGTCTCTCACCTTAAAACCAACTCCTCATAAGTTTTTTTTTTCAATCATCAAGGATAATATTTCAACAATAAAATTGAAAAGAAAAATGAAGAATGAAGATCACCTTGTCTAATACCTTTTTGTCTCTTGAATTTTAGAATCACAACATCTTGGAGTTGAAATATACTATCTAATCTGGCTCCTCCAAATCAGACCAGAGTCGTATCTACCCAAAGCAATATCGACACGGTTCCAATTAAAGTTGTCAAAAGCTTTCTGAAATTCCACCTTGCAAACCAGACCATAATTTCCCTCTTCTTATCCTGTAGTCAATTAGTTCTAAAGCAATGAGAATCCCATCATTTATCTTCCTTTCACGAACAAAAGCTCCTTGAAATTCAAATATAATAGCATCTTGAGCATTATTTTGTACAAACTGCTAATCAGATTAATTGATCTAAAGAGAGAAACACAACACCATTATACTTGGGAATTTTAAGAGTTATAAGTGCAAGTCTCCAATCTAACTTGCTAGTAGCTCCAAACTCTTTCACAACTTTCCTGATATTTTCTTTGATTATTTCCCAAAAGGATTTATAGAGTTCCATGGTGACACCAATTGGACATGGACTTTTATTAGAACCAAAATATCAAAATACCTCATTTCACCCCATCTTCCGTAAAAGGTATATCCAGATTCATACTCCCGAAATAAGAAAAGATAGGCATCTCGAGACTATCAAAACCAAGTTTGATTAACCTTAAAGTGCTTAGTGAATAAGGAGGGATAAAAAGATTTTGTTTCCTCAATTATTCTCTTCTTGTAATATCACATAATACCATCAATTCTTAAGCAATTAACATTATTCCGCTTATATTTAAAAGAAACAAAAGTTAATGTAAGTACCCAGAGTTAATTAATATTCTCATCTTTAATCTACTTATCTTTAGTTGTCTGACCATTTCTCCTTGCTAAATTAAGATATAATGAAGTGTTGGTTTTTTTTCCTCCTATCTAAAAAGAACATCATCATTCGAAAGAGTGTTGAAATTCGTTAGAGACTATTTATCATATCATAGTAGTATCGACAATTATCAATCTAAGATTGAAGATAACCATAATTTATTTTGTGTCAATTTTGAACAAAAAATTAAACCCTATACTTCTTATCAAACACATAACTAGGTTTCCTAGAAAAAGTTAAATATCCCCACCGCAACTTAACACTATTAAGGAACTCAGAATGTTGCAGAGCGAGATTATCAAATCTGGAAGGGATTTAACTTTCTCACTAAAATTGCAACATAGATCATGATCTGGAATTGATCTTCTTAATCTAAATTATACGAAAGCAAGAATAAGATCAAAATCAGCATAAACTAAAAACTCTTCCAATCTTATCAATAAAGGAGGATACTGGGAGTCTGGGAGTTAGTCCATGTGAATCTTCCAGCTGACATGGAATCAGAAAATCTGTTAACAAAGAAATTGAAGGATTTTCTATTAACACTTTCCACTACCAGGCACATTTCTATCCTTAGCATTGAGATAACATTAAAATCCCCACCTGAAAATGCGGGGGTATAATAACCACACCCAACAATTCGTTTGGCAATCGGAGAGGACATACTCCAATATACTTTAAAGAGAATCAACTAGATAGTCAGACTCAATCTTTAGACAAGTAAATCAAAGAGTGTATATCTCTATCTCTCAATTCAATCTGCAATCAGCAAATAGAAATTTGTGAGCCCGGTTGAATATAAGAGTAGTATCTTAAACGTTACCAAAGACCAATGTTCAAGGATCAATCAATTCCAATCAACAACCAAAGGTTGGATTTTCTTATTGATCGATACAACGCACAACCTGTGATATTTCAATTATATAACAAAATGTGGAAAAGAAATAACACAGACAACAGAATTTTGTTAACGAGGAAACCCGCAAATGCAGAAAAACCTCGAGACCTAGTCCAACTTTGAACACCACACTGTATTAAGCCGCTACAGACACTAGCCTACTACCAATGAACTTCGGACTGGACTGTAGTTGAACCCTAATCAATCTCACACTGATTCAAGGTACAGTTGTGTTCCTTACGTCTCTGATCCCAATAGGATACTACGCACTTGATTCCCTTAGCTGATCTCACCCACAACCAAGAGTTGCTACGACCCAAAGTCGAAAACTTGATAAACAAATTTGTCTCACACAGAAAAGTCTATTGGAATAGATAATTCTGTCTCCCACAGAAATACCTATGAGTTTTGTTCCTTCTTTTGATAAATCAAGGTGAACAGGAACCAATTGATAAACCGGTCTTATATTCCCGAAGAACATCCTAGTATTATCAATCACCTTAGAATAATCTAAATCGTATGGAAGCGAAACTAGATATTGTGGAATCACAAACGATGAGACGAAGGTGTTTGTGATTACTTTTTATCTTGCCTATCGGAGATTAAATCTTGAGCAAATCTTAGAGAAGATAGTACTCAAACAATAGAATCGGGCAAGATCAGAAAACGCAACTACAAAGAAAATAGTTGGGTCTGGCTTCACAATCCCAATGAAGTCTTTCAAGTCGTTAACCTACGGGGTCTCAAGAGAAACCTAAGGTTAAAGGAGAATCGACTCTAGCTATGCAACTAGTAACACATAAAGTGTGGGTATTAGGTTTCCCAGTTGATAAAGTTCTCCTTTATATAGTTTTCAAATCAGGGTTTGCAATCTAAGTTACCTTGGTAACAAAGCATTCAATATTCACTGTTAGATGAAAAACCTGATTCAACCAAGCTAATATGTTTCAACTGTTATATCGAACTTAGCTTGTTTCACACAAATTAAATGTACCCTTATTTAGGTTTATGTAATCGTACCTAAACATGTACACCATGTTGGTTCAATAATAGTTAACCAAAGTTAGCCATATGATCACTCTTATATCAACCTTGTTCATCTTAACCATAACTAGTTCAAATGACTCAAATGAAACTAGTTAAAGAGTTGTTCAATTGCTATATTCTCATAGAAGTATACAAGAACACAATTGAAGCAAAATCGGTTTGATTCACTCGAATCAATTCATGAACATTATATCCACGGTTTGCATTCCTTATTATATAAATGTTTTTGTTCATGTTCACAACCGATTTTAGAACTTTAACCTTCAAGTATGCAAACTTGTACGCATACTTGAAATACCCAGACCAAGATTGGTTTTTTTCAGTACGCAAACGGGTACGCGAACTTCCAATCCCAGCAGAAATATTCGGACATGAACCTGTACACTAGTACGCAAAAGTGTACGCATACTTAGGTTCCCGGATTTCTCAAGCCAACAGGTACGCGAACGGGTGCGCATACTCTGGTTCCCGGACATAGATTACATATGTGCAAGAATATACAACATGACATATCCAATAATGGTTAAGTGGTCTAAACTCTTATTTCAATCATTGAAACTTTCTTAGAGGATGACAATAGCCGTTTTCACAAACTACTAGCATCAAAGCAATTTTCAAGTTATTGAAATAATCATAACAAAACATTCCAAGTCTATACCAAATGATTGTATCACATAAACCATGTAAGATATTACTCGGAAATTTTCACGTGATCATCTTTTGACTTGCGTCAAGAATATAAGATGAACTTGGTCGAAGCGAAAGCTTGCCAACACATATTCCGAGAAATATGTAAGCAAGTTAAACTCAGCTCGAAATCTCGAATGTGTAAAGTAGAAAACTATATCGTAACACGACTTATGTCTCAATATAGGAGATAAAGTAGAAATAGACTTTCCAAGTGATATATGAGTTTCAGTCTCCACATACCTTTTGTCGATGAAGTTCCACAAGCTCTCCTTAGTAGTTCTTCATCTTCAAATGATGAACGCCGTGAAGTCTAAGGCTCAACTACACAATCTATGTCCTAGTCCGAGACATCTATAAGTAGACTAGAAATCATGACCTATAGTTTTGATCACTAACATTGACAAACATGCTTGAGATTGCAACGCATGCGAGTTCGACCGAGCAGTGCTCTAACAATCTCCCCATTTGTCAATTTTAGTGACAAAACTATCAATACATATGGATTACAAAATAAATAAAACTTTGTTTCTCATCCAAATGCTTGATCTCCTTGGCATCTTCAACACGACTCGAAATCTTCGTCACTTCCAAGTACTCCATGATTCTAAACGTGTTCAATTCAGCATCATAGTTGTTGAAGATCCGTAGCATTAACAATGAGAAAACAAATGCTCTCAATCATTGTTATTTAGTGTCATAGTATTATTTACACAGCATCAAAGTTCAATTGTATCACAACTTTGACAACAATACTATGGTGATATGTATCACTCCCCCTAAGTCAATACTTCATCTCGACATGAAAACCACTCCCCCTTACATAACGATCCGTAAACCATATGTATTTGTAGTATGAAACTACACATTAATTCTCCCCCTTTTTGTCAATATAAATTGGCAAAGGTACGAAAACTAGTGGGATCCTCATGAAATTTTCAGAGAGATACTTCATGACCAAAAGAGAATAACATACAAACTTATTTAGATGCAATCATATAGCCGAAGCTAAATGCATTAATCAAGGAGTTTATAAAGATACAAGATAACCCCTACAATATTCCACAGCCGCACTCCCCACAAAGATTTGGCAATTAAGCACAAGTTCAAAAAGAGCTCTCCCCCATAGTATGTCATTCCCGAAAGAACACATGAGCGACCTTACTTTTACGAGAAAAGAAGGATTTTCTTTGGACATAATCAAATCACATGAGAATCATGAATTTGTATCCAAAAATCACAATTGAATTAGCCACGAAAATGATCGATTCAATTGGCCATGCTCAACATAAGAGAACTTACGGAGCAACACAGTATATGCACAAAGAAGTGGATCAGGGAAGGACCAATACTGCGGAATAAACAAAGATTCATTCTATTTTTCATCACTATTTGCACAATGACATAGAATAGACTTAATCTTTGTAAACAAAAGTTCATCCTATCTTCCATCAATAAAGACATAATAGGCTTAACTTTTGTAGTCAAAAGTTCATTCTATCTTTTATAAATACTTTCATATCGACATATAGTAGAGATAACTTTTGAACAAATATGGGACAGTCAAGGTTCACGGACATAAACAATATATCCCATAACAATTTGCAATATATGAAACCATAAAGATTAATACTGCAAAAATCATCTTCCAAATAACTTAGAATTTAAATAAATAAATAAATCTAAAAACATTGAAAATGAAAACATTGGACATAGCTATGTGTACTCACAATAATGACTATTCCAAACCCTAGTTATCCTTCTTAAAAACACAAGAATAAATTCTCATAAGAAGTTTCCTAGGCATCAAGACAAACTCATAATGCACATATAAGATGATTTGTCCTTAGAGGGTGGAATCAATCTTTTTCGTCCGGATTTACACTAAGAATAGATACCATAGGCGTATAAAAAGATTTTTTTAACAAAGAAGAACATACAAAGTCATTAACGACCATGCACCATAGTTCACATAAAATGATTGTGAACCTTCAAGAATCCCATAGTAATGCGTACTACTGCCCATTCTTGAACTTCCTTCTTTGTGATTCACCAACAACATTCTTTTAAAAGCTACAAATGAGCTTAGAAGAGTAGCACTCTAAGAATCCAAGTGCCCAAGTCCAAGAGAAGTGGAACAAGTGCGACGAAATGGAGCAAAATATTCAAAAACAAGAGACAGGACAAATACCAATTTTAACTCATCCAAATTCAGGAATTCTCATCTCCATTTTGAAGATAATTCAAAGAGGAAGAGAATTTAAAAAGAATGAGGTCATTCCGAGTTCGGACGAAGAAGTTACGGCCAAAACAAGTTTATCGAATATCGACGTCTACAGTGCAGTATGCATACGGGTTTGCAAACGAATTTTCGTGACCTGGAGCAGTATGCAAACGGGTATGCGTACTAAAACCCCTGGATTTTGGTTTTAAATGATGGTATGCATACTTGGTAAGTGTACCATGAAGTCCAAACATCTCGAACTACTATTTTCAAACCTAAACACTTAAGAACCTTAAACACAGATCAAGTTAGGTAGAAATGAACGATAAGCAAGGTACATGGATCATTATAAGTACTCTAAGCAAATAAAAACACAAATCTTGCTCAAGTTTATAGACATACCTTTTTAGAAGAATCCAATCGAATTCTACAACCTTCCCGAACATAATCTGTGTGCCCCAATTCTCGTTCTTCCCTCACCGTATACATAACAGGGCATTCCTTGTGAGGATGCACTTACAACACAATCAAGTTGTGTTGAGGTGAAAAATGTCTTGCTCACCACAAGTGACTTTTGGATTATCATGAAAGAGATCGCTTTTAAAACCTTTCACATCCAAATCCATCTTTCTAAAGAACTTGTTAAGTTCCAACATCATGGATACTGCCTTCTCCATAGTCATGGAATTTTCTGGGAGATCATTCCTTTTCACACTCAAATCATCATTGACTTTCTTTGGTATCCACTTCTGAGTGCGTTTAGGAACAACCAGAACCTTTTTCCCATTACTCTCTTCTAGAATTCTCGGAAGAGAATTGGATTGGCTATTCTTTTGTAAGTTAGTCTTTCTCCAATTGGGAGCATCGGATCTTACCTTCGTCTTTACGAAGTTATCCTTTTGATAACCATTACGATTGTGAAAAGGATTCGTATGACGTTTATAGGCGAATCTAGGTTTATCACAGCACAGATTCCTTTGCCTAAAGGTTGGACAGTTACAACCTGTAACGTTAAGGGGATTAGTCTTAACATATGATCTTGGTTTCAAAACTTCTTGTGATGCCCAAACAAGAACATCATGAAGTTTCTCATTCCTTATATGGAAACAAAATCTCCTTTCCAGGTGACCTTTTTTTTTTGGGTAAAAACTGATTCTACTATTTTTAGTAAATTTGGGTGTGTTGATGAGAAACGAATTCAAACGCTAAACAAATGCACTGCACAGGAATAATTTTAGATTCGAGAGATCAATCTGTAAAACTCTGGCCTAAACTAATAAATGGCCGATCCAGATTCAATTCGGTCACAAGATGAAGGAGAAGGTTGATCTTAGGGAGGAAAGCGAAGAAGGTGTTTGAGATCAGAATGTTGAATTATGAAGGTGTTGTTGTTTTATGACTTGTATCAGAAAATGGTTTCTGGCTACTTGTATTGATAACACTTGTTGTTCGGAATAGGTTGAAAACCTATTTATAAAAGTCATTGAGCGCACCCTGATCTCATAGGAATTGGAGGAAGTTGAGTAGTGGAGAAGTGGAATTGTGTAGAAACCGGTGATCGTCGTGTTTCCTTTATAAGGGAAGACTGGTCACGCTTTCACCCACTAATCTCATTATTTTTAACTGTCTGTCCTTTCCTGACACTTTCTCGTAATGGGGCGTTGCACGCCGCACGCTGTAAACCGCCAGACCAATACCCCAGTGAGCATCCCCCAGTTTATGACTAAAAAAAACGGGGGTACAACAACCACACCCAATATTTCGCTTAGCAATCTGTATGGACTAACTCCAATATACTTTTTAGAGAATCAACTAGACTCAATCTTAATAAAGTATATCAAAGAGTTATTATCTCTCGATTTAATTCTTACTCAACCAAATAGAAATCTGCGAGTCTAATTGAATACAAGAGAGATAACTTGGATGGTACCAAAGACCAATATCCAAGTGTTAATCAATGTAAATCAACAACCAAAGGTTGGATATTCTAATTGATTGATCTAACGCACAACCTGTGATATTTCAATTATATAACAAAATATAATGCGTAAAAGAAATAACGAAGACACCAGAAGTTTTGTTAACGAGGAAACCGCAAACGCCGAAAAACCCCGGGACCTAGTCCAGATTGAACACACACTGTATTAAGCCGCTACAGACACTAGCATACTACAAACTAACTTCGGTCTGGACTGTAGTTGAACCCCAATCAATCTCACACTGATCCAAGGTACAGTTGCGCTCCTTACGTCTCTGATCCCAGCAGGATACTACGCACTTGATTTCCTTAGCTGATCTCACCCACAACTAAGAGTTTCTACGACCCAAAGTCAAAGACTTTAATAAACAAATTTGTATCACACAGAAAAGTCTATGGTAATAGATAAATATGTCTCCCACAGAAATACCTACAAGTTTTTGTTCCGTGTTTTGATAAATCAAGGTGAACATGAACCCTTTGATAACCCGGACTTATATTCCTGAAGAACAGCCTAGTATTATCAATCACCTCATAATAATCTTAATCGATGCGGCGAAAGAAGATATTGTGGAATCACAAACGATGAGACGAAGGTGTTTGTTATTACTTTTATATCTTGCCTATCGAAGATATCAATCTCAAGCCAATCGTTACGATTGTACTTAATACGATAGAAACAACAAGATCAGATCACACAACTACAAGAAAGTAGTATCGGTCTGGCTTCACAATCCCAATGAAGTCTTCAAGTCGTTAACCTACAGGGTCTAGGTACAAACCTAAGGTTAAAGGAGAATCGACTCTAGCTTATATAACTAGTATCATACATGAGGTGTGGGGATTAGGTTTCCCAGAGCATATTCTTCTTCACCATAACTAGTTCAAATGACTCAAATGAACTAGTTAGAGAGTTGTTCTTAGATCTTATAGAAGTATACAAGACACAATCAAAGCAAAAACGATTTGATTCACTCGAATCGATTCATGAACTTTATAGCCACGGTTTGCAAACTTGCATTCGTTAGTTAATATAAGTATAAGTTCAGAATAATCGTTTTTAGAATATAACCAAGCTAAGTACGCGGACTAGGTACGCGTACTTAAGTACCCAAAATAAGTTTGTAAATAGTTCACAAACTCCAGCAGATTTTCTCGGGAAGAGAACCTCTGACAGTACGCGGACTGGGTTCGCGGACTCTGTTCCGGTTTCATGAGCAACAAAGTACACGGACTTTGGTTCAAGGAATAAGGACTTATACATGTATGTGTTTCCACACAATGTTTATATCCAACAATGGTTATATAATCTAAACTCTCATTTCAATCATTGAAACATTTTTAGAGGACGTTATATAGTTGTAATTCACAAACTATTTTTCATCAAAGCCATTTTCAAGTAATTGAAACATAACATGACTTTCGTCACTAGGTAAAGATGAACTTGGCCAAAGCGAAAGCTTACCAACACATATTTCGAGAAATAGATAAGCGAGATAAACTCGGCTCGAAATATCAATTGTGTATAATCAAAGTCTATATAGCAAAACGACTTTTGTCTCAAGAGATGAGATAGAGTAGATAGACTTTTGAGTGATAGATAAGTTCAAGTCTCCACATACCTTTTAGTCAATGAAGTTCCACCAGTTCTTTGAGTATTTCTTCGTCTTGTATGATGATCGCCATGGAGTTCTTGAGCTCAACTACACTTTCTATCCTAGTCCGAGACTTAGCTATAGTAGACTAGAAATCAAGACTTATAGTTTTGATCACTAACAATGAAAAACATGCTTGAGATAGCAACGCATGCGAGTTCGACCGAGCAGTGCTCTAACAATCTCCCCCTTTGTCAATTTTAGTGACAAAACTATCAATACATATGGAATACAAAAATAGATAAATAAACTTTTGTAGCTCTTCTTCCACATGCCTAATCTTCAACATTACTCGAAATCTTCGTCACTTCCAAGTACTCCAATGATTCCAAATGTTATAAGTTTAGCATCATCGTTGTTGAAAATTCGTAGCCATAAAAATGAGAAAACAAGAATTCTCAATCATTGTTATACAGTTGTTGATGGTAGATTTTAGTTCAGGGCTAAAATTGTGAAACCAAATTTATGCGCTGACATCCTGCAAAGGATAGCCACTGATAAAGTGATGAATACTTCTTCACTTTACTAATTCACCTAGAATGGAGCATGTGGCAACAATCCCAATGATTCTCGTGAATTAAATACACGAAATTCATCCAGGTTGGAGCATGTGGCAACAATCCCATATACCCTGTGAATTTCAACATTATTAATTAATGCATGACCGGCCTTGTATTTCCTGTACTCATTATCGGTGCGGCATGACGACTGAGTGTTGTTCTCAGCAGAGCAACACGAACCCCCAAGCATTAATAATGAAGCATGTACGAAATACCCGTACAAGTTGCAACTCTCGGTGTGTTATACTAGCCCGATTGAGCATACATCTCTCG
Source organism: Papaver armeniacum (assembly GCA_023531295.1). Classification (NCBI taxonomy): domain Eukaryota; kingdom Viridiplantae; phylum Streptophyta; class Magnoliopsida; order Ranunculales; family Papaveraceae; genus Papaver; species Papaver armeniacum. The sequence continues at coordinate 788,816 of JAJJWW010000544.1, forward strand.
GTGTGTTATACTAGCCCGATTGAGCATATTTGAATGTGGACTGTCCATATCAGTCTCAGAAACGATCACGACCATCCAACTTCACCAACATGATTGGATGGCTTAGATTGAATCCATGACCCCAAGCAGGTATTGGAATATTCACTATCGACCCAATGCGGGCCCCGCATGGTCGGCCTCCCCAAAAGGGTGGGATAGCTTGCCAAACCGTCCAAGCCAAAGCAGTATGGAAGAAAAACCATAAATTAGGGTTTGCGGCACATTACATGTGTCGCAAAACAGTCTCAACCATCCATCTTCACAGGCATAGATGGAGGGTGTAGATGTAGATTCAAAGGGCCCAGAGCATGTCAACACAAACACCGTGGGCCCACCTAATTAGGGTGAACCCAGAGCATGTCAACACAAACACCGTGGGCCCAGAGCATGTCAACACAAACACCGTGGGCCCAGAGCATGTCAACACAAACACCGTGGGCCCAAGGCATGACGCACGGCCGGTGAACCCTAATTAGGGTTTGAACATCACGAGCGTCCATTTTTTCCTGCACGAATGAAGGGTCCAGGATTAGACTAAGCAGGTCCGGTGCGCATCAACATGACCACCGTGGGCCCATCTATCTCCACACCCGATCGGCCAAGGCATATCATGCCTGGTTGCCTCGATTCGCACGCCCGAACTAGGCATGGTCGCACCTCCCGATTGCAAACTAATCTCGACCACTCAACTTTGCCGGATAAATTGAGTGGCTTAGATCATGTTTCTATGGGATATTAAGGTATGGACGTGTACACCAGCTCGCCGTCTGTATACCGGACTAATCGAACAAGACCGACCAAGCTTGGTCGTCTTGGAACGCGCGCCCGAAGTTGGCATGATGCGGGGCTTTTGCGACACCAGATTTCTGTTGCAAATTGATCTCGAACACTCAATTTCGCCGGACAAATTGAGTGGCCCAGATCACACTTTCACGAGACAATGAGGTATGGGCGCCTACACCGTCATGTCGTCTACACACATGCACGATCGGCCCTGCCAAAATTATATCCCAAGCTTGGATTCGACCAAGCTGAAGAGTGATGCTTGCGCACCTCTTCAAAAACCCTAATTCCACTAACGGTCGCATATGAGTGTCTCAAAGATCATCTCGTCCGTCCAACTTCACCGGCTTGGTTATACAACCCTGGTCAGGAGTTAATTGGTCAGTGAGGCGTCATGGTGATCACCACCCGTCATTCTACCACACCATGTGATCGGCCAAGGGAGGACTTGCTTGCGTAACCTCCAAACCATCACATGATGTAGGCTGGACATGAGGCTATTTTGAGACGCTCAAACAGCGATGCTTCATACATGCTGAATATACTCGATGCAGTGCCTGCATAGAATACACACGATACTTCACAAGTATCGACTTCCTAAATAACTTAGTTATTTAATCTAGCATTACATGCTATTTTCTATGGGTCCCACGATCCACACACTCGAGACATCAATCATGTCACAAACTGGGGTATTGGTCTGGCGGTTTACAGCGTGCAGCGCACAACGCGCCATCACAAGAAAGTGTCAGGAAGTCATGGACGGTTAGTGATGATGGGAGAAGTGGGCAAGACTGGTCGTGTGACACCAACACACAACTCCGCCACTCCATCACTCCACTTTCTCCACTTCCCACGAGATACGAGGGTTAGGCTTAAAGACTTGTATAAATAGGTTCTCCTCCCTATTTTTTCAAAAAGAGGAACAAGGCAAGTCAAGACAACAGAGGCAAGTGTTGATACAATCGTATTCAAACAACGGAACTGATAGCTTACATCCTGCAAGCCAGTTCAGCTTTCTGATACAAGTCATACATAGCCAACACCTTCACAATCTCAACACCTTCTTCGGTTCCCTCCTTAAGATCAACCCCATCTCCTTCACTTTGTGACCGAAACAAGCCTGGAACGACCATTTCTTGGTTTAGGCCGGATTTGCACAGATTGATTTCTCGAATCTACGAGCACTCCCGTGCAGTGCATTTGTTTAAGGTTTAGACTCATTTCTCATCCACACACCCCAAATTACCAAAACCGGCAGAAATAGTTTTCACCCATAAACAATTGGCGACCGCAGCGGGAGGTTAATCTCTCGGTTGTAAAGTCAATTTCTTCAATACCATTCAATCAATTTCGAGATGGTTGGTCTTAGGACCGCCTCGACAGTCTCAAATCCTGACGGTTCCTCCAACGGAGATACCCCTCCTCCTATCGGCGTATCTGTAAGCATGATCAGGAGATTTCCAACATTAAGCGAACTAGCACAGGTACAGGAGATTCACACGAAGAACATGGAGCTAATCAAAGAAGTGGTAAACGGCATACTTGATCTCCTCATTAAGATGACATCAGAGATGAGCGTTAGGAGACCTCTACACCGGGACTAGTTCCCCTCGGATCAACGACTTTACTACGAAACCAGAGACCGGTGGATCAGGAAGCGGCATCTCTAGTGGAAAGCTTGTGTGAACTCTTGCACCTCTCGAAGAATCAACGGGCAGAGACGTTTGATGCAATTAATAAAATAGCTCTGGACGTACACCTGACTCCTTCACGTCCAGAAGTCCTAACTGCATCGGAAACATCCGCAAATAATGTTACATTTACGAGAAGACGACATGATGGCAGAGGAAGGTCACAACCGGGCCCTACATGTTACCGCACGCATCAAGGGTTCAGAGTTCAAGAGGGCCCTCGTCGACACAGGAGCATCTTCGAATGTTATTACTCTCAAGACTCTCAGGACAACCAAGGTTAGCCCATGCAAGATTGTACGGCAGCCCACCAAAATGACTGACTTCGAAGGAAACCAGACCAGCACATACGAGTATGTCAATCTGAATTTATCAGTAGGACCCGTTCAGTCAAAAGTGAAATTTGAAGTCATAGAAAAGGAGTCGGACTACCATATGATACTAGGGAGACCGTGGCTTCATGAAAATAAGGTTATCCCTTCAACGTATCACTAGTGCCTGAAGACCATGCTAAATGAGAAAGTCATCTGTATTCCTGCATCATTGTCTCCGTACGCACCAATATGCAGAGTGAAACTGTTAAAGCCAAAATAAACTCCGCGGGGAAGGTCAGACAAAGTCCTGTGCACCCCGCTACCCACGTGGGCTTCAATACAGGAAGAAGAACGACTTGCATCACCTGGTGGCTAAGCACCACGACACGCCTTTTCTGACGAGGCGTCCATCTTTATCCGGTGAAGCTTCAACCCATGCTCACACCAAAAGGGAACGCACTTTTGAGGCAAACCGTGATCAGAAGGGGAAGACAATATACCGGCGCCGATGTTAGCAATTAGCAGGAGAGACTGGCACCCGGTCTCTCCGCCCAGTTGAATGCTGCAAGAACGACGAAACACAAGAGGAGGTATTGGACGCTCCGCGACAGCTACAAGATGGCACCAACTCCACAACTGACGAGCCCGAGACTGTTAACATCGGGAATGAAGAATCTCCCAGGCCTATCTCTATCAGTTCGACTCTGTCCGTGGACGAACGTGTGAGTCTTGTCCAACTACTCAAGCAGTACCAAGATGTGTTTTCCTGGACATACGAGGAAATGCCTGGTCTAGATGAAAAATTGGTCACCAATCACCTACATGTCATACCTGGATCCAAGCCAATCAAGCAATCTCCGAGGCAATTCAGACACGAAGTGGAAGAACAAATCAAGAACGAAATTCAGAAGTTGCTAGCTACTGGCTTCATCAGACCTATTCATCATCCGACCTGGTTAGCTAATGTGGTCCCGGTAAAGAAGAAAAACGGACAGATTCGGTGCTGCATGTATTTCAGAGACTTGAACAAGTGCTGCCCCAAGGACGACTTTCCTCTCTAACTCGACCTAACATCGACATGTTAGTAGCATGTTCTCAGCGGACACGGATGGTTATAGCAGCTACAATCAGATAAGGATGTATGAGCACGATGCAAGTAAGACAGCCTTCCGAACCCCTCTTGGAAATTTTTACTATACTGTTATGCCATTCGGTTTAAAGAATGCCGGTGCAACGTATCAACGCGCTATGACGGCAATCTTCCACGACATGATGCATAAGCAAGTCGAAGACTACGTGGATGATATAGTGTTCAAATCCAAGACTCAAGCTATCCTCACAATGTCGCTACCGTGAACTGTGAAGGAGCTCCAAAACTTCATGGGCAATGTGAACTTTTGGTTCATTCAACAAATATTGTCATCTCTGAATCATCACAAAGGGTTAGCCTATTATGTCAGCCCAGACAAGAGCGAGCATGGGACATCTTCAGATCCACTGAAGCTGACACCTTAAGGGAGCAGCCTCGAGAAGATAACGATGTCCGCATGTCATGTTGAGAAAGAATCCGGGCGAATCACTCTATCAGAGGATGGTGCATGTCTACCGTGTTATGTTGGAGAATCTGCACTTTTGGTCATCTACGACAGCATCTACCTTGCTGGAAAGAACCAGGCCTTCCAGTAATGAAGAGCCTCATGATGTTAGTGGAAGCATACATCCCACCAACAGGCAATACAACCTTCAGCCTTCCATAAGCAGTTTCGCTGAAGCAGCAAGAGGAAAGCCACCAAGATACAACATCCTTCGCGTCCAAAATCGCCAACTCCAACTCCAGCACCATATGCACGACTACCGTAATGGTGAAACAACGTCCAAGATATTCCATATCTGGATCGATGGTAACTACATCAATGAGAGACGCTTTCAGAATTTGTCTCCCGTAGAAGATTTAGTTGCGTTACCAAAGGAGTATGACTGGGACTGCTTAGCACTGCCTATCTCAAAGACAGTCTCATGAATCTAGCGTGACAACATTTATCAAGTCCAAAGCTCTGGATACTCGTGGGCAGGGGATTGTCTCCCTCTTCTCTATTTCATGAAGAAACGTCAAGAAAGCCATCGGTTCCAGTTTATCCCTCTAACAATGAGACGAGCTCTATCAGTATATGAAGACTGCCAAGTTCGTGCCCGTAGCTATCACGCCTGTCCATGCCAGTCTCTTCTGATCACAATCTTTGCCGAGAACTGTTGTTGCTCGTCGATTAATACCATCCATAGCTTCACCATATCAACGACCATTACGTACAAAAGACCCATCGGGCATACAAGATAGAGCCACGTAGACCACGCTTGGGAACTGAGGTTCAGCATGAAATTCCTTTACCGTCAGTCAAGAACTTCTTCAACACTCTCTCCAGCATAAGTCGCTTCAACGCTCCACCCACTAGAAGTTGCTTCAACGCTCTCTGGGACCTGCTTGCTTTAGAAGATGCTTCAACGCTCTCAGCGGGGCCCACATCACGTTCGAACATACAAGGTTCAGTTTGGGCAAAGCAAGCACGCCTAGATCCAACGTTCGATCAAAGGGAAGACCGATGTTGGTTAGCAAGACCGGTATTCGTCAAGGCAAGACCGGTGTTGGTCGAAGTAGCAAGGATAACACTCGAGCAAGCACATAAACTGTACGGTCAAAGAAAGCAATGCATGTGTTGATCAAGTCACAAGGCCCAAGTCTCGCTCGAGTCACGAGGCTGGTATTGGGCCACAAACGAGGCCGGTGTTAGTCAAGTCCGCAAAGCCGGTGTTGGTCGAGATCGCAAGGCTAACATCCCATCACGCAAGCAAGACTGATATCACGTCACGCAAGTAGGACGGTATTGGGTCACGTCAGGCCGGTATTGGTCAAGACCGATCAACGTCACAAGGCTGGTATTGGGCCACGTTAGCAAACAAGACCGGTGTCGGTCAAAGCAGCAATCTCCGTCAGGGTTCGTCAAATCAGCAAGGACGGTGTTGGTCAAGGGTCAAGTCTGGTGTTGGGGTGAGGCAACAGGTTTGGTAATTGGTCGAAGCAGGCACAGACGGCCCCAAGCAAAGCAGGCACGCGGCAGCTCCTACTTGATTAGGCACATCCAGTCCCAAATTGGTCGAAGCAGGCACAACCGGCCCCAAGCAAAGCAGGCACGCGGCAGCTCCCACTTGATCAGGCACATCCAGCCCCAAATTGGTCGAAGCAGACACATCCAACCCCATGCAAAGCAGGCACGCGGTGGGTCCCATGTTCGAGCAAGGCAGGCATAACAAGCCCACGTTCGATCAATCAGGCACATGATGAGTCCCACGATCGAGCGAAGCAGACGCAAAAGCCCGTTGAGCAGGCACATCAGCCCCACGCTCGAGCGGAACAATCACGAAGAAGGCTCTCGACCGAAGCAGGCACAACAAGGTCGATCGAAGCAGGCAAGACCGACATCATGCTAAGGGAACGCTCACCTGAACGCCTCTTGAACGTGACATGCTCCAAGGACAGGACGACTCGTCTCTCCTGGTAACATCTAACTTTTTCTCATAAGTTTTATCTGTATATGTCACCATCTAATGCCTACCCCACAATAGTGTAACCATTATGTGCTAGGCAGGGGACTTAATGTTGATGTTGGATTTTAGTTCAGGGCTAAAATTGTGAAACCAAATTTATGCGCTGACATCCTGCAAAGGATAGCCACTGATAAAGTGATGAATACTTCTTCACTTTACTAATTCACCTAGAATGGAGCATGTGGCAACAATCCCGATGATTCTGTGAATTAAATACACGAAATTCATCCAGGTTGGAGCATGTGGCAACAATACCATATACCCTGTGAATTTACAGCATTATTAATTAGTGCATGACCAGCCTTGTATTTCCTGTACTCATTATCGGTGCGGCATGACGACTGAGTGTTGTTCTCAGCAGAGCAACACGAACCTCCAAGCATTAATAATGAAGCATGTACGAAATACCCGTACAAGCTGCAACTCTCGGTGTGTTATACTAGCCCGATTGAGCATACATCTCTCGGTGTGTTATACTAGCCCGATTGAGCATATTTGAACATGGACTGTCCATATCAGTCTCAGAAATGATCACGACCATCCAACTTCACCAACATGATTGGATGGCTTAGATTGAATCCATGACCCCAAGCAGGTATTGGAATATTCACTACCGACCCAACGCGGGCCCTGCATGGTCGTCCTCCCCAAAAGGGTGGCATAGCTTGCCAAACCGTCCAAGCCAAAGCAGTAAATTAGGGTTTGCGGCACATTACATGTGTCGAAAACAGTCTCAACCATCCATCTTCGCAGGCATAGATGGAGGGTGTAGATGTAGATTCAAAGGGCCCAGAGCATGTCAACACAAATACCGTGGGCCCGCCTACATACATGACCGATCGGTCAGGACCCACTATAGTTGGTCTTTCCAGTTCGTGCGCCCAAACAAGGCATAATGCACGGCCGGTGAAAAACTAATTAGGGTTTGAACATCACGAGCGTCCATTTTCTCCTGCACGAATGAAGGGTCCAGGATTAGACTAAGCAGGCCCGGTGCGCATCAACATGACCACCGTGGGCCCATCTATCTCCACACCCGATCGGCCATGGCATATCATGCCTGGTTGCCTCGATTCGCATGCCCGAACTAGGCATGGTCGCACCTCCCGATTGCAAACTAATCTCGACCACTCAACTTTGCCGGACAAATTGAGTGGCTTAGATCACGTTTCTATGGGATATTAAGGTATGTACGTGTACACCAGCTCGCCGTCTATATACCGGACTAATCGGCCAAGACCGACCAAGCTTGGTCGTCTTGGAACGCGCGCCCGACGTTGGCATGATGCGCGGCTTTTGCGGCACCAGATTTCTGTTGCAAATTGATCTCGAACACTCAACTTCGCCGGACAAATTGAGTGTCCCAGATCACACTTTCACGATACAATGAGGTATGGGCGCCTACACCGTCATGTCGTCTACACACATGCATGATCGGCCCTGCCAAAATTGTATCCAAGGCTTGGATTCGACCAAGCTGAAGAGTGATGTTTGCGCACCTCTTCAAAAACCCTAATTCCACTAACGGTCGCAGATGAGTGTCTCAAAGATCATCTCGTCCGTCCAACTTCACCGGCTTGGTTATACAACCCTAGTCAGGAGTTAATTGGTCAGTGAAGCGTCATGGTGATCACCACTCGTCACTCTACCACACCATGTGATCGGCCAAGGGAGGACTTGCTTGCGCAACCTCCAAACCATCACATGAAGTAGGCTGGACATGAGGCTATTTTGAGACGCTCAAACAGCGATGCTTCATACATGCTGATGCAGACCTGCATAGAATACACACGATACTTCACAAGTATCGACTTCCTAAATAACTTAGTTATTTAATCTAGCATTACATGCTACTTTCTGTTGGTCCCACGATCCACACACTCGAGAAATCAATCATGTCACAAACTGGGGGATACATACTGGGGTATTGGTCTGGCGGTTTACAGCGTGCAGCGCACAACACGCCATCACAAGAACGTGTCAGAAAGTCATGGACGGTTAGTGATGATGGGAGAAGTGGGCAAGACTGGTCGTGTGACACCAACACACAACTCCACTACTCCATCACTCCACTTTCTCCACTTCCCACGAGATACGAGGGTTAGGCTTAAAGATTTGTATAAATAGGTTCTCCTCACTATTTTTTTCAAAAAGAGGAACAAGGCAAGCCAAGACAACAGAGGAAAGTGTTGATACAATCGTATTCAAACACCGGAACTGATAGCTTACATCCTGCAAGCCAGTTCATCTTTCTGATAAAAGTCATACATAGCCAACACCTTCACAATATCAACACCTTCTTCGCTTCCCTCCCTAAGATCAACCCCATCTCATTCACTTTGTGACCGAAACAAGTCTGGAACGGCCATTTCTTGGTTTAGGCCGGATTTGCACAGATTGATTTCTCGAATCTACAAGCACTCCCGTGCAGTGCATTTGTTTAAGGTTTAGACTCATTTCTCATCCACACACCACAAATTACCAAAACCGGCAGAAATAGTTTTCACCCATAAACAAAAGTGTCATAGTATTATTACACAGCATCAAAGTTCAATTGTATCACAACTTTGACAACAATACTATGGTGATATGTATCACTCCCCCTTAATCAATACTCCATCTCACATGGAAATTACTCCCCCTTACATAATGATCCGAAAACCATATGTATTTGTAGTGTGAACTACACATTAATTCTCCCCATTTTTGTCAATAAAATTGGCAAAGGTACGAAAACGGGATCCTAATGAAATTTCCAAGGAGACATTTCATGACCAAAAGTAAGCACATATCAACTTATTTAGATGCAATCATATAGCCGAAGCTAAATGCTTTCATAAAGGAGTTTATAAAGGTACAAGATAACCCCTATAATATTTCACAGCCACACTCCCCACAAAGATTTGGCAATTAAGCACAAGTTCAACTAAGAACTCTCCCCCATAAAATGTCATTCCTGAAAGAACAACAAGAGCGACCTTAATTTCATAAGAAAAGAAGGATTTCTTTGGACATAACAAATCACATAGGAATATGAATTTGAATCCAAAAATACTCAATTAAATTAACCACAAGAAAACCCATGATTAATCTAATCGAAAATGCTCGACATAAGATAACTTACGGATCCTCACAGTATATACATAAAATATGGATCAGGGAAGATCAATACTGCAGAATAAACAAGGATTCATTCTATTTTCCATCATTATTTGCACAATAGACATAATCCTCGTAAACAAAAGTTTTATCCTTTCTTCCATCAAAATATGACATAAAAGGCTTTAACTTTTGTAATGTCAAAAGTTCATTCATTCTTTTATCAATACATGCATATCGACATATGAAAGACTTAACTTTTGACAAAGTATGGGACAATCATAGTTCACGGACGCAAACACACATACCCATAACAAATTGCAATATATGAAACCATAAAGATTAATACTGCAAAAGTCATCTTCCAAACAATTTTTTAGAATTTAAACAAATAAACCTAAAAACATGAAGATGAAAAACATTGGGCATAGATATGTGTAATCACAATAATGGCTATTCCAAATTCTAGTTATTCTTCTAAAAAAAACAAGAAAATAAAATTCTTAATGGATGATTTACTAGGCGTTATAGAGCTTTCTTAGAGCATCTACCGAGAATTCTTTCTCATTATTGAAAAACCCATTTATGATGGGATCGTTCAATTCCTCTAAATCTTCAGAAATATCTGTTAACTCACTAAGTTATCTTTTTAGCTCACGCAAGGTGTCCTTTGTTAGAGACAACATTTGTTCATAGTGAGTTATTTTTTCTAAAGACGAAACGATTTGAGATTTTAAACCATTTCTTTTGTTGATGAAATCTTTCATCAAACCTCTAAAATTATTATCAAGATGACAAACAGACAAGAGGCAATTAGAGGAAGAACCTTCTCCATTAGTTGTAGCTTTCACTTTCTTCGTCTTTGAGGAAGAGCTTCCTTTACACAGATACACATTAACTGCTTCGACTGCATCCCGACTTGTGGTGCCTCTAGTTACATGAGCCATGAACTGTATCTTTTAGGAATAAGAAGAAAGGAAGAAAGAACTACACGCAATAGACTTATGAACACCCAAACCCTAGAAGAATGTATAACAAGTCTTTCGTGGTTTAAAGAATAATTATCTAAACATTAGGAGAATATTTTCTTAACAAAAATAAAAACAACGTGTAAAAACACTACTTGAGCCACATAGATGCAAACCTCATTTTCTCAAGTTAAAGATGAGGATGAGAACGTCACTAGTATTAGATAGTGACGACGTGAGCCAAACGCTCCCCTCTTTTACCACGAAGTGGTTTATCAAGGTTTGTTGTATAAACAAATTCCCAACCTCTTATGACTCTGGAAGCACTGGTTTTAGGAGAACCATGTTGATTATCCAGATTCATCTTTTGCATGTTCTTCTGCAGTTTGGCAATTCTTTTGTTGTTCCTTTTGAATCTCCAACACGTGCTTTGAACATGATTTGCATTTCCACAAAACGAACAAATCAAGGATTCTTTGTCTTGTTGAATTGCCTTCTGTTTATCACAACTGTAGGATCCAAATATCGCAACAACTACACACTTGCGGAATCTTCATTAACAACGTCGCGAAACCGTCGCAAAGTGATTTCAGAAATAACATAACAAATGAAGATAACATAAACTTGAAGAAAGTGCGAAGATCTTGCGAAAACTAGAGTGTCTGCGAGATTTAACATTTATACTCTCGCGAGGATGTCGCAAGGTAAATCCGAAATTAAGGGAAATATTAGTTGTACATGAAATTTGTCATCCACTATGTAAATACTATATAAAGAGGAGAGCGGGGAGAGAGAAGGGAGGACACTTTTAGTAGGAGAGAGATATTTTTTAGGAGAGAGATATTTTTAGAGAAGGATTTATTTTCTTTATCATCTTCTTCCCCTAAAACTAGATCTAGAGCTCTACCAAATATCCATTAATGGAGATTGTAAATGAAATACTAATGTAACCTCAAAAGTCATAGTGAATAACCGTGGATGTAGATCACATTGATCGAACCACGTAAAAAATCTTATGTGTCTATTTAAATTTCTAGCACTTATATTTTGAAATTTAGATGATTAATATGTTTAGAACTAGAAATTATTATCAAGATATAGGGAGGGGTGTAGTGTAGGAAATCCTGCAACTACATATGCGCTAGAAACAGGGAGAGAGTAATGGATTTTGTCCTTCCTGTAACTTGTTGGATCAAGAAATTTCCATGAAAATTAGTTACTGTTCATACTTTTTATTTAGATCTATAAAATTTAGGTTCAAAAATGGAAGTTTTATGGAAGAAATCACACTTTCAGGGAGAAAACACCGTCAATAATTCAAGGACATGAAAAGAGGAAGAGAAAAAAATAGGTTGATGTGATGAAATTCAAGGAAGAAAGCTAATTTTTTAATAGAAGATTTCATACTCAAGAGAAAAAGAAAAAGGCAAATTGTTGAAGGAAATAAAGGAAGAACGAAGAAAAGGATAAGTACAAAACGCTGTGATTTTTATCACAAACAGAAACTCGCACAGATGGTTTGAGTTGGAGCGAATAAACAAGAGGTCACGGGTTAGAATTCGCAGAGACACATATTTTTTATTTTTCAGTGGCGAATAAGAGAATAAAAAAAAAATTGTGGATTAATTTCGCAGAGAGGTTCTTGAACAATTGGTTCAGCGAGCAATATGTGAGTTTGAGGTCGCAAGTTTGTTTCATTATTTCGCAAACAAGAGGCAGCACAGTTGGTTATCTGCGAGATTAATGAGTTCATGGTCGCGTGTTCAAATCCCAACAAATGTATATTTTTCGCATGGATATCTCGCAAGGGTATTTCGCGCAGAAGAAAGTAAGTTATAATTTCGCAGAGATAGTTCGCAAACAGAAGCCAACAAAGTTGGTTAGAGGTAAAGACAATAAGCTTGAGGTCGCAGGTTCAATTCCCACTTCTCGCGAATTTTCGCATATTTTTTGAACTTTCAAATGAGAAGAAATGGAATAAGGTTATGAAATTATGTGTTTCTTTCGCAAACAACAAGTAGCGCAGATGGTTAGAGAAGGAGTATGTAAACTAGAGAACATGGGTTCGAATCTCCTTCCTCGCAAAGAATTTTTTGCTTCGCAAAGAGGGGAAAAAATTGATAATTTCGCAAGGTTGTTCCATTATTTCAGAAATCATGGCTTGCACAGATGGTCGTTTGCGAAGAGAACAAGCTTGGGGTTGCGAGTTCGAATCCCACCTTTTTGCATACTTTTGAACTTCCAAGAGCGAAGAAGTGAATAAAGTTATAGTATTGTGTGTTTCTTTCGCAAGCAGCAAATAGCCCAGATGGTCAGCAGTGAAGAGAAGGAGTTTGATGTCTAAAGTTCGAATCTCCCCATTAGCAAAGAATTTTTGCACTTCGCAAATGTTTATCTTGCGAACGTTCGCAGCATGAACACTTCGCAGATGTTCGTTTACTTCATGCAAATGTTTACTTCGCACAGTCTTTGATAATCTCACAAGGGTATCTCGCAAGAAGAAAGTAGGTGATTATTTCGCAGAAACACTTCGCAGGGGCAAGGCTAGCACAGTTGGTTAGGAGGCATCAATGCAAGTAGAAGGTCGCGAGATCAATTCTTGCTCCTCGCACATTTATTTTTGTTATGCGAAATTTCGCAAGGACTTTGCCTATTTCGCAAAGAAGAAAGTTGATGACTATCTCGCAAACTAATTTCGCAAGAGAGGGTTAGAACAGTTGGTATGGTGCGAAAATATGCAAGAGGCGGGTCAAGGGTTCAAATCTCATTTTTCACACTTCTTTTTGCTGCGAGATAACTATATTTTTTGCGATGTTTATACATTTCAAGGATGCTAGCTTCGCAAGCAAATCATATATTTCGCAAGAGACAACAACAACAACAACGAATCACATAAAAGCTAAGTACCACTTTCTTTGAACATTTTACTTTTACAGAAAATAAAAGATTTTTGATTTGATTTAAAAAAAAAAAAAAAAAAATTTACAAAGATTTCAAGATCTCAAAGATTTCAAAGATTTCAAAAGAATTACAAAGATTTCAAAGATTTCTAAATTACAGAGATCTTAAAGATTTCAAAGATTCGAGAAAAATCTCACAGATTAATTTATATATTTCTCTTGAATATTTACTTTACTTCAAATGATATGATATTATGAGAATGAATGAAAGAAATGACAGGAATGAAAGAATAAGTGAAGGAAATGACAGAAATGAAGGAATGAATGAAAGAATGAAGACATGCGATAATTTCGCAGAGATAATGGAAATGCGATAATTTCGCAAAGATAATGAAAAGATAATCAAAAATGAATGATTGAACGAATTGACAAAAATGAATGAGTGAGTGAATGGGACGAACCTTTATGGCGTACACCCTAGTTCGCGAATGATATTTCGTAAGAGGCAAATGTAAGACCTAAAGTGCGTCATATAAGGGGGTATCTCTTGACATGGATCAGGGAAAAGGTTACACCGCTCCTGGAACCTGAGTCATGGAGATTTGGGGCCCATGAAAGCCAATCCGGGAGAGATACCTTGGATTTCCAACTATATATATAAGGTTATACCCTGGTTGGACGCCCGAGGGTCTCTTCCAAGGAGTCGATGTATGCTCAAGGCGCCGGGGTACACGGTTGAGCCAAGAGTGCCTCGGGGAATTTGAAGTGTCTCGGCCATTCTTGGCAAGTCTTGGTATATCTTTTCGCCCGAAGAAAACTCCACTTAGGGTGCAGTCTTGTAACCATAAACCATATAGGTATAAGGGATAAGAGGTTGCGAAAACAACTGGTTGTTGTTAAGACCGGATGGGAGGAGCTAGTCTTGTATGGCCGATGTACGCCTCCTTGAAGGGGCAACCAGGGAGAAGATAAGGCGGCACCCTCCATTAGGGAGAGCGATAAGTGTCAAAAGACGCAAATGTCATGAGGCTTTATTTTCGAAAGGAAATTTAGGCTTGTCATATTTGTGCGATGATCCTGAAGAGGCAATAATACTAACGCGAAGGTAAGACGAGATCAATGGGTCGTTATATGAAAGTGTAACGACGTCCTGCGATTTCGTCGCAAAGACGACAATGTCATGGGGCTTTACGTTCGCAAGAATATTTAGGCCTGTCATATTGTCGCAAGAAAAATATCCTGCAGAGGCAAAAATACTAAAGAAATGATAAGACAAGGTCAATGGGTCGTTATATGAAAGTGTAACGACGTCCTGCGATTTTGTCGCAAGACGGCAATGTAATGGGGCTTTATGTTTGAAAGAGCATTTAGGCTTGTCATATTGTCGCAATGAGGGGTGGCAAAATAAGACCTTTAACTAGGAAGGCGAAATAAGACCACACAAGAAAAATGATAAGGCAAGACCAATGGGTCATTACATGAAAATGTAAAGACGTCCTGCGATCTTGTCGCAATGACAAAATTCAACATAAACAATTTGGATGAAGGTAATACAGTTCTTTTATCGCAAAAAAGATTACATGATAAGCTTGCGAGCTTGAGAAAATGATTAAATGATAAGCTTGCGAACATATACATGATAATGAGACTGAGGCAATGCAAATGCCGCACACTTGATATTATGATCATATTATTATGCGATACTAATAGTGCAGGAATAAGAAGAGATGAAGCACAAGTAAGAACTTGCGAGAAACAATAAATACACAAAGAGGAATGCATATACTAGAGACAAAATCAGAGAAATGAAGAATGGAAGCGATTTAAAGCTACATCAATTTTAGAACGGCAAAATGAGCTAAGTAACACAAACATTAGCTATACATTGCGGTAAATAAGCATTCTCATCATACAAGCATTATACTCGCATCATGAAAGCATCGCATAAGCATTTCATGGCATAAACATCGCATACACATTTCATAACATAATCATCACATAAGCATTATATTCGCACAAGTATTTTACAAAAATTCGCAAAGTTATTCAGAGTTTCGCAGAATTATTCAGAATTTCGCAGAATGTGATTATTTCGCCAAATTATTTCTCACAATTATAAGCAACTTGAAGAGATTATACCATCGCATGAGAACAAAGTATGAGACAGAGGCAAGATAAGAATGAAGAAATAACTCGCTCATTCATACCTTTTTCAATGATTATACCCTCATAGATAAAGAACAGAGGCAATTATGGATAACCAAGAAAACATTTTATGTTCTTTATCTTCTCGGCAAGAATCACTTCCAAAGAAGATATTCACCAATGAACAACAAGAATCCTCACCAAAAATGGAATAATAACTTCGCATGAACAGAGGCAATACTTCTTATACTTAAAGGATTAATACTTCTTATTCACTTCGCAAAGCTTCGGAACTTCGCAAAAGAATAGAGGCAAGTACGTACTTTTCAAGTCCAGTATTCTTTCGCTCGTTCCTTCATCAACAAAGATCAAAGACTACTACAACAACAAATTTTTTCTTAAAGGTCGCTCTTCAAGCAATATTCAAGAAAAAAGAGGCAAGATGTAGGATCCAAATATCGCAACAACTACACACTTGCGGAATCTTCATTAACAACGTCGCGAAACCGTCGCAAAGTGATTTCAGAAATAACATAACAAATGAAGATAACATAAACTTGAAGAAAGTGCGAAGATCTTGCGAAAACTAGAGTGTCTGCGAGATTTAACATTTATACTCTCACGAGGATGTCGCAAGGTAAATCCGAAATTAAGGGAAATATTAGTTGTACATGAGCTGTCATCCACTATGTAAATACTATATAAAGAGGAGAGCAGGAGAGAGAAGGGAGGACACTTTTAGTAGGAGAGAGATATTTTTTAGGAGAGAGATATTTTTAGAGAAGGATTTATTTTCTTTATCATCTTCTTCCCCTAAAACTAGATCTAGAGCTCTACCAAATATCCATTAATGGAGATTGTAAATGAAATACTAATGTAACCTCAAA
Source organism: Papaver armeniacum (assembly GCA_023531295.1). NCBI lineage: Eukaryota > Viridiplantae > Streptophyta > Magnoliopsida > Ranunculales > Papaveraceae > Papaver > Papaver armeniacum. Next base: position 805,245 of record JAJJWW010000544.1, read on the forward strand.
AGTCATAGTGAAGAACCGTGGATGTAGATCACATTGATCGAACCACGAAAAAAATCTTATGTGTCTATTTAAATTTCTAGCACTTATATTTTGAAATTTAGATGATTAATATGTTTAGAACTAGAAATTATTATCAAGATATAGGGAGGGGTGTAGTGTAGGAAATCCTGCAACTACAACAACCATCAACCTTCATTTTTCCATGATCAATAGAAACAATGGGGTTGACTATGCCTGCAGTTTTGCCATTAAATCCTAAACCATTTGTGTTTCCAAAGGATTTCTGACCAAATAGCATTGCTGAAATTTTGTCTGAACTTCCAGATAATCTTTGTAGATCATCCTTGAGAGTATTAATCTCTTTTTCCTTTAGAGCAATGGTTCTGGTGAGTTTATCATTAAGACAGTCTATCTCAAGATTTTTCACCTGGATTGATGATTCCAGTTTCTTCAATGAAGTTTATAATTGAAGATTTTCTTGAAGAACCTCTCTATTCAAGAATTCAAAGATCTCTGTGTCAGATTCAAAAACTGAATCAGAACTTGAGTACGTAGATGTTTCTGCTGCAAAAGCTGAGGGTTCATTACATCCATCAGACGTACTCAAGACGTTGACACCTAGAGATTTTTCTTCTATTGAATCATCTGAAGCAAATGCTGACAAGGGACGTTTAACACATCTATTGCTTCTTTTTACAAACTCTTTGATCCTTTCTGTTATCAGTGGTTTATCGAAACAACCATCATTAGAACAACATTCATCAGCCCAAGACAAGTTAGAGGCTTCACTTGTGTTGGAAACAGCATTGAATGCAGTCGTTCGATCAGAACTTTGATCAAGAATTTTTAGCTTTCCTACAAGAGTATTAAGGTTATTTCCCTCAACGATGGCATGCTTCTTAGAATCGTATATCTAGATGGCAGCGATCTGAGAATTTTCATCACAATGTCCTTTTTAGGAATAGTCTTACCCAATGCAAAAGATGCATTAACAATTTTAGACACTTTGTGATTAAACTCATCAAACGTTTCTTCATCTGCCATACGAAGGTTTTCCAAATCAGAATTTAGGTTTTGAAGCCTAGCTTCTTTCTCACTGGTATTCCCTTCAAATACGGTTTCTAAGATATCCCAGGCTTCTTTAGACTTAGTGCACATAGTCACATGATACTGAAGATCTAGGGTAATGGCATGAATGATAGCATTTAAGCCGTCAAAATTATGCTTTGCAGCAAAAAATTCTTCTGGACTATATCTACCTATATCCTTCGGTATAGATACATCACCTTCTGTATTAACCAGAGGATCATAGCCATTAACAACTCGTACCCATGTTTGAAAATCACGCATAGCAATTTTCCACCATAAGTAATTTGAGCCATCGAAGACTGGTGGTACGTTTATGGAGATAGAATTCATGTCCATAGAGTCAGATCGCTACAAACACAGACTTGGAAGGTCTTTAAACGTGTTTGCCCGCTCTGATACCAATTGAAAAAGTGGGGGTACAACAACCACACCCATTATTTCGCTTAACAATCTGTATGGACTAACTCCAATATACTTTTAAGAGAATCAACTAGACTCAATCTTAATAAAGTATATCAAAGGGTTATTATCTCTCGATTTAATTCTTACTCAAATAAATAGAAATCTGCGAGTCTAATTAAATACAAGAGAGATAACTTGGATGGTACCAAAGACCAATATCCAAGTGTCAATCAATGTAAATCAACAACCAAAGGTTGGATATTCTAATTGATTGATCTAACGCACAACCTGTGATATTTCAATTATATAACAAAATATAATGCGAAAAAGAAATAACATAGACACCAGAAGTTTTGTTAACGAGGAAACCGCAAATGCCGAAAAACCCCGGGACCTAGTCCAGATTGAACACACATTGTATTAAGCCGCTATAGACACTAGCCTACTACAAACTAACTTCGGTCTGGACTTTAGTTGAACCCCAATCAATCTCATACTGATCCAAGGTACAGTTGCGCTCCTTACGTCTCTGATCCCAGTAGGATACTACGCACTTGATTCCCTTAGCTGATCTCACCCACAACTAAGAACAAGCAAATCTGTATCACACGGAAAAGTCTACGGTAATAGATAAATCTGTCTCCCACAGAAATACCTACGAGTTTTTGTTCCGTCTTTTGATAAATCAAGGTGAACAGGAACCAATTGATAACCCGGACTTATATTCCCGAAGAACAACCTAGTATTATCAATCACCTCACAATAATCTTAATCGACGCGACAAAAGAAGATATTATGGAATCACAAAAGATGAGACGAAGGTGTTTGTGATTACTTTTATATCTTTCCTATCGGAGATATCAATCTCAAGCCAATCGTTACGATTGTACTCAATACGATAGAAACAGCAAGATCAGATCACAAAATTTACAAGAAAGTAGTATCGGTCTGGCTTCACAATCCCAATGAAGTCTTCAAGTCGTTAACCTACAAGGTCTCGGTAGAAACCTATGGTTAAAGGATAATTGAATCTAGCTTATACAACTATAGTATCACACAAGAGATGTGGGGATTAGGTTTCCCAGTTGCTAGAGTTCTCCTTTATATAGTCTTTCAAATCAGGGTTTGCAATCAATGTTAGCTTAGTAACAAAGCATTCAATATTCACCGTTAGACGAAAACCTGGTTAGATTCAAGCTAATATCTTTCAACTGTTAGATCGAAAACTTAGCTTGTTACACACAAATGAAATGCACATTTTTAGGTTTGTGTAACCGTACCCAAACATGTACATTCGTTGGTTCAACAGTAGTTAAACAAATGGTTAGCCATATGAGCACTTTCATATTAACCATATTCTTATTCACCATAACTAGTTCAAATGACTCAAATAAACTAGTTAGAGAGTTGTTCAATTTCTTAGATCTTATAGAAGTATACAAGACACAATCGAAGCAAAAACGATTTGATTCACACGAATCGATTCATGAACTTTATAGCCACGGTTTGCAAACTTGCATTCCTTAGTTAATATAAGTATAAGTTCAGAATAATCGTTTTTAGAATACAACCAACCTAAGTACGCGGACTTAAGTTCCCGAAATAAGTTTGTAAATAGTTCACAAACTCCAGCAGATTTTCTCGGGAAGAGAACCTCCGACGAAGACGCTGGATTTGGGTTCGCGAACTCGTTCGGTTTCTGAGCAGCAAAGTACACAGACTTTGGTTCAAGGAATAAGGACTTATACATGTATATGTTTCCACACAATGCTTATATCCAACAATGGTTATATAATCTAAACTCTTATTTCAATCATTGAAACATTCTTAAAGGACGTTATATAGTTGTAATTCACAAACTATTTTTCGTCAAAGCCTTTTTCAAGTAATTGAAACATAACATGACTTTCGTCACTAGGTAAAGATGAACTTGGCCAAAGCGAAAGATTACCAACACATATTTCGAGAAATAGATAAGCGAGATAAACTTGGCTCGAAATAGCAAATGTGTATAATCAAAGTCTATATAGCAATATGACTTTTGTCTCAAGAGAGGAGATAGAGTAGATAGACTTTTGAGTGATAGATAAATTCAAGTCTCCACATACCTTTTAGTTGATAAAGTTCCACCAGTTTCTTGAGTAGTTCTTCATCTTGTATGATGATCGCCATGGAGTTCTTGAGCTCAACTACACTTTCTATCCTAGTCCGAGACTTAGCTATAATAGACTAGAAATCAAGACTTATAGTTTTGATCACTAACATTGACAAACATGCTTGAGATAGAAACGCATGCGATTTCGACCGAGCAGTGCTATAACAATGACATGTTTGATGTCTCGAGTGAATGGGTCAAGTCATGAGACTTGCCGCTAAAATCAGCACATTGTGCTTTTAGGTTAAATGATAAGTTATTCGTGAAATCAATAAATAATCGATGTGCTAGAAGCATCGCTATTTTAGAGCCCGATCGAATCAGTCACGAATTGAGCATCTCAAAGAAGTAGTACGACCGGCCACCTTTGGGTGATCGTTTGAGGACCCTATGGGCGAGCTATCACTTGGTCGATCGCTCCCTGTGAAGGAGGGGTGGCCGGTGATCACAATGCTACCTTGTTGGCTTTCAGAAAATAAATATACACCATCCAACTAGGCTAGCGAAGTTGGATGGACGAGATAATTTGCGGCAGTTATATATTGTCGTTGACGCAATTTAGGGTTTAGAAATCATGCGGCCAACCCTATTTTGGCTAATCGAACCAAAGCGTTGGGCGCTGATTTGAACAGGCCGACCAGCCATGTGCAAAGATGGGTCGCTTGTGAGCACGCTGACATCTCCTGGGCCATCTAAAATTAGTTCTAAGCCACTCAATTCGGATGGCGAAGATGGACGGTCAGGATTGATTTGCGATAGTTGTATCATGCCGCAACCCATATTAGGGTTTTGGAATGGCGCGCTCGCTCTAGTTTGGGCAAATATTTTGACATTCTATGTACTTGTCGTGGGCAGGTCGATCGACCAAGGGAGAAGTTGGGCCGCCAAAGAACACGCCAGCAATTCTTTGATCGTTCGAAATGCATTTACGTCGTCCAACCAGGCCGGCTAAGTTGGACGGATACAACGGGTTTTGAGATCGTTTTTGCCAGTCTTAGCTCGTTTGAGCTTGTTTTTCCAGTAGCGCGATCACCCACATTAGGGTCAATCGTTCGAAGCGCTGCGGATGTACTAGATAGGATTCGCTCGGTCGGGATGCTAGTGGGCCCGCCGGTGGTCATCGTGATGATTTCCTAATTCTTCCAAGAGTAGGCTAGGCTTGTTGAATTGCGTGGCCAAATTGTGTGGCCGTGATCGTTTTTTAAGACTGATACGGAAAGTATAGATTTTACTTAAGGAATTAAAACGTGTTCGATCGCGCTAACTTTTAATTAAAAAGTGTGTGAACACGCTGATCTCTTTGTGAGTGTTTTTTATGCAGGTCTCAATACTGACACTTCAAGAGATTTACGCTACTCCGCTGCGAGTGAACATTAATCATCATGTCATGCCAATATTGAGAGTTCAGCTGAGAACATAGCATAGGAAAACACTAGGCAGGTCAATGCATTAGTGAATAATGCAATAGGTTAAAGTTTACAGAATATCGGGGTTATTGCTTCACGCACCATTCTGAATAAACTTCATAAATATGTTGAATTGCTCAATACATATGTAAGTAAAGAGGTTTGGACACTCATTACTTTTAAATGGCCTTTATTCATTTGGAAGATGACAACGCATTAAATACAGGATTTTACAATTTTGACCCTGAACTAAAAACCACCATCAATATTAAGTCCCCTGCTTAGCACGTAATAGTGACACTATTGCGGGGTAAGAACTAGATGGTGACATACAAGATAGGATGAAGACAAAAAGGAAGAGGCTTACCGGGAAAAGTCGAACGTCGGCAGCGTGCGGGGCGGCATTGGCGCGGCCGTGGGGCGTCGGTGCATTGGGCCCAGCTGCCTCCCTTCGTATTCTAATCAAAAGAGGAAACTTCTCCCATTAAAATTTCGCCAAACGATCTGGTATAAAAGGGGGTTGAACTCTTTTTTTTTTATGTTCGTTTGCTCCAACTTCGTCCCTTGCATCTAACGTCTTCTCGTCGTAGCCGATAGCAGTTCCGTCGCCTAGTGTCCGTCAGCAGCAAGGAAGCCAGCAGCAAGGTAAGTGCTTCTTCCTCTTCTTCCCGTTTTTTTTACATGGGCGTAAACCCTAGCCTTGGGTGTATCTTTCATGAACTTGGCAACTTATCCCATATGAAGGACATCTCTCCGTTAGCAATATTGTAGTGAGCTTTAAAAGTAACATCAATGACAACATTACTAGAATTATGAGCAAAGAATCATATATGAATGTCGTCATTTGCTCTTCTCTCTTTTTTTTTTTTTGCAAAAGACCTAGCCTTAGTTTTCAACCGTGGGTGTAATACCCACGGTGAAATTTTAGTTCCATGGGCGTAAGTCCCCATTCATACGAACGTGGGCGCAACTCGGCTGTGGGCACGCATCCACGGCTGAGACTTGCACGGCCCCCATCGTCTTTGCTAGTTTGTTGTCCACATAATTCCCCATCGTTGAGCTTCGGCTATTAGTGATTCAATCGAATTCGATAAGAAGTTATGTGCATGATTCCTCCAATAGCTTGAAGTAGTGACTCTTTTCCGTTTTGCTTCATTTTAGTTATTTGAAAGTGAACGTAAAGAGTTCTCGTTAAGATGTCACCTGGAAATACTTCTTCCGCCAAGCCAGGAAGTGCTAGCAATGTCAAAGATATGCCAAATATAGATGATGAGCTATTTGTTGTGCCTTATCCGAACATTAGGACTCATCCTGGTCATAAGATAACCCTCCTCACATATTCAGAGAATGAAGAGATTGTTCCATCAGTTTCCCCAGAGCGTGTGATGAGGTTCTGTCTTCAAAAGAAAGAATATCGAGCTTCTCCTATTGATTTCAAAATTTGCCACACTCCGTTGCGCTCTTATGAAGGATGGATGAGGCATATGCTGAGCAATGAACGCGTCAAGAATAATCTGACTAAAGTGCAAGTTGTTGAAGTTGTCATGGTGTCTGCAACACTTCATATTAGGAAAGATGCCGCGGGTTTAATTACTTTCATTTCTCGATGGTGTCCTTCCACGCACACGGCCATATGCAGATAGGGAGAGATAACCATCACTTTGGAAAGCGTAACCACTTTGTTGAGTCTTCCAGTTGCGGGAAATATTCACTTTGAGTTGTCCGCTGAAGAAGATGTGATGTTCGACACTCTAGTTAAGAAGGCGGAGGGATATAATCAGAAAGAATGTGATGAAAAATGTTTTTATACTTGGTGGGTGTCTGAATGGTTTCCTACGCAACCGAAAGCGGGCCAGGTGTTGGATGATGTACTCAGTGTTGCCGCGTTTTTATCCTTGTGGATGTCTAGAGACGTTTTTGATGATGGCTCTGGTAAGAAGACTATAAGACAGAAACTCGTCATGTTTGCTATTAAGCTAGCGCAAGGCGTAGTCCTTCCCCTAGGCAGTTCGTTCCTTGGGTATTTGTACTCTCATCTGGATTCCCTGGCAGCGGACATGTATGTTTCCAACGGATATATAAAGGTGGAATCGCATATTCACATTGCTTTTCTCCAAGAATGCTTATGGGAGCACTTCAAAGGTTATGCTCCAGTCCCTGTGGCTTCGTTTTCTAGTTTATATGGAGGTTCTAGAATACTCCGTTGGCAGAAGAGGCGTCCAAAGCCTGGGTTGAAGCTCATCGATTTTTTCGATAATGTGCACGCCATAGATTTTTTCCCGTGGGCACCGGTTCATTCTTCTGTAGTTCAGCCAAAAACCTTTGCCGTCATTCCTGATACGGTGATGCACACTGGAGAGAGTATGAGTCTTGGAGAGATCATATTTATGCGAAGCTGCATGCAAGGATATGTTTCGTCTTTCTTTAATGAATCCCTTACTGTAGTTCCGTATAATATTGACAGGGCCGCTCGCCACATGGGATTGGATCAGGGTATTCCGTTTTGTCGTCCGCCCATGCCTCCAGCGAAGCTTTTGCTGCCTATTTTTGATACTAACCTCTTTGCCGCAAATAAGAGCCTTCCATTCTGGCTCCCAGGAAGGAGACCAGTGGCGACTAGTAAGTATAAGGATTTCTGGAGAGAAGAGCTCCTAGCTTTTCAAAAGTTCGCTGAAGAAGTTGTGACAGTCCCGTGTGACATGCCTTCTTCTGAGATCTTGAAACAACATAAGTTGTTGAAGCGACTTCCCTCGGGTAAACGAACCCGCAGTTCTAAGCAAGGTGAGCGCAGTCCCCAGGGGAAAGAGGCGAGGTCAAAGGGGCGTGCAGGTGGTTTTCGAACGACTTCGACTGCTCCGATAATTTTCAACTCTTCTAATATGCAGGTGCGTACGTGCCTTTTCCCCAGCCCGAATTTTTGTTTTGAAGCAGTCTTACCGAATATCTTCTTTCTTTGGAATCAGGGTTTTGGGAATGTGAACGCCTTTTCTATACTCGCTCGTATCCATGATATGATATCTCCAAAAGATAAGTTCGGGGATAATAGATCTCTCGAAGATAAGGATGATGTTGAATATTAATAAGACTCAGAATCCGACAGCGATGGAGAAAGAATTTCCAAATGTGGTAGGGAATCCAATTGTCCCAGCGAGCCGGAAGATGAAAAAGTATGTCTTTTGTATATCTTTCTTTCAAAGACGATTCGCTCTTTCATGTGAAATAAACATTAACCAGTGACGTTGCAGGGTGAAGCCATAACAGAGAATAATCTCGAGGTAGAGGTGGCTGATGATGCAGAGAACCTTTCTTCCCCTCCTGATGAGAACAGAGACACTGCGTCCATGGCTGTAGATGTGGTTGTCCCCAAAGAAACTCTCGGAAATGCTACGGCATTAGTTGTGAATTCTGTCGCTGGAGCCATTTTGACCCCCCCATTTGACGCCCCTTACACAGACCATGTGTTGGTTGGAGGATTTAGCGTACCGGCTAAGTATGCAGAGTTGTACACCAAAATATGGAAGAACACGGTCACATTTCCACTTTCAAGAAGATTAAGATTCGCTTTTCATTAGTGAATCGCATTGAAGAATCCCTATCTTCCATTCATGACATGTGCAACGTGACTAGATGCACCGTTTCTGAGGAGGTAGTTCAAAGCTTGGAATTCCATCGAGACGTGTTTGTGAAGTTTGAGTTTAACACCTCCTGGTTCTGTGAAGGATTTTCTAAAGTCCAAGAGCTGCAAGGCGAAATGTATGATGTTCCCTCCATGGACTTTATTACTCAGCAAGAGGCAGAAATCGAGAAATTGTCCCAGGAGTTGAAAGTCGAAGAGGCATCGCTCTCTCTCGAACATGAAAGACGCCTTTGCCAAGAAGGACGAGTTGTTGCTGGACGATTTCCCTTGAATTATTTATTCTTTCTCCTTTATTTTTAGGTATCTTTGAGTGACGTGAGGAATTCCTTTCATGGTTTGATTTCTGGTTTTGAATTAGCAAGTGATTGCTTTTTATGAAAATATTTGAATTTGTTTTTAGGATAATTCATGAATATTTTTCTGAAAGGAATTATGCTTGGGTCGACTACTCAGGCTGAAATTCTAATTTTTGAATGCAAGTATTGTAACCTAGAGAAATTGTGCATGTTGCATGGAAATTGAAAACATTGCACGAAAAGGGAAACATGTAGAGGAAAACATAAAACGGAGATTGGGAACGACATTAGCTTCATTCTCAAAATGGAACGCGTGCGTCGAGTCCCCAGCAAATTTCCAAAAGATCTCTCGTACAAATAATCGTTTTAACGAGACTTACTTGTTGACGAGGTTGCAACGAAAGAAATTGGGCTCTCCTAGATAATTGCTTAAAATCCAAGTTGCGACCCGATTTGTTGTAATATGCCTCTGACAATGAAAAGTCCCCAGCTGATTTGATCCCTTTTGTGAAACTACACATGTTGACTTGTGGAGAAAGGGAAGATTCCTAGTTCATAGATGCAGCTCCCCCGAATTAATTTTCTCCCGGACAATGCGTTTTAGGTCGTTGCATTCATTGGTAGGGTGATGAATGAATCTGTGGTAATGGCAATATCTCGGATCAGCCATCTCTTGATCAGTTGGTGGACGCTATACAGGAGGTAGTTGAACTACTCCGTCTTGCACCCAAACTTCTAGCAGCTCCAGAACCTTCCTCATTGGAAATGGGAAGTGCGGGTACCCTGAGTCTAGCTTTTCTTGTGTTTGCAGTTGTTTTCGTGAGAACTCTTGTGGGCTTTGATATGAGGCTCGTTTCAAGAGTGGAGTCGAGATGTGAGCGTGTATCGACACAGACGCAGATCGCTTATCTTGGCAGTTTTGCTGAGGTGTAACTTCTCTCGAGGGCCCTGCATCGATGGAAACAACACTGCAAAGTGGTTGAACTGAGTACCGTTCATTAGTGAAGCTTTTGTCTTCATGGAAGTCTTGGTAAATTTCCCCTTCTTCAAGCGTTTCTCTGCTCGGTAGAGTCGGAGCGGTCGTGGCAGTGGATTGTTGAACAACTCTCTGAACTTCTGTGAGAGCCTTGAGATATAGACTCTCCAACAGAGCTTCATAAGCCGGTTTCCTGTTCTTATTCTGCGGGTATTGTAACGCTCCTGGCTAGTATTTCCCTGTGAAACTGTTTTGGTTCTTTGTTGCCGGCTGTATTTTGTTGATCGTTTCCTTTCGGATCATGTCCGATGTGGTTACGTATTCTGTCTGCATCACTGTTGGCGGAAGCACGAACTTCAGATAAAGATCCAATGTCATCTTTATCGTTGATAGTGTTATCCGGGTGAATGCTTGCCGACTCCTTCCACAACCGGTTCACTATACTCCTTAAAAGACAAAACGTCTCGTGTGGAGATATCAGCCTGATTTGCGAGGACATCTTCTAATATCCTAGTCATTCCTTCCATGGTGATTGTACTTAGATCATTCATGACTTTCGGAGAGTTTGTTTGGCAGGGATGCATTACAGAGTGGATGTTGAAATTGGTGATTGAAACGAAATCGGTTTAACGAATGTGTTCATACCTAAGATTCGCCCTCTTGAATTTGATAAAATTGAAATGAAATTGAAAATTGATCTTGCAACCGAGAGATTAATCTCCCACTGTGGTCGCCGGTTGTTTTGGGGTAAAAACTGATTCTGTTGTTTATGGTAAATTTGGGTGTGTTGATGAGAAACGAATTCAAACCCTAAACAAATGCACTGCACGGGAGTACTTTTAGATTCGAGAGATCAATCTGTAAGACTCTGGCCTAAACCAAGAAATGGTCGTTCCAGATTCAATTCGGTCACAAGGTGAAGGAGAAGGGTTGATCTTAGGGAGGGAAGCGAAGAAGGTGTTTGAGATCAGAATGTTGAATTATGAAGGTGTGGCTGTTTTATGACTTGTATCAGAAAATGTTTTCTGGCTACTTGTATTGATAACACTTGTTGTTCGGAATAGGTTGAAAACCTATTTATACAAGTCATTGAGCGCTACCTGATCTCATAGGAAGTGGAGGAAGTTGAGTAGTGGAGAAGTGGAATTGTGTAGAAAGCGGTGATCGTCGTGTTTCCGTTATGAGGGAAGACTGGTCACACTTTCACCCACTACTCTTATTATTGTGAACCGTCCGTCTTTTCCTGACACTTTCTCCTAATGGGCGCGTTGCACACCGCACGTTGTAAACCGCCAGACCAATACCCCAGTGAGCATCCCCCAGTTTATGACATGTTTAATGTCTCGAGTGAATGGGTCAAGTCATGAGACTTGCCGATAAAATCAGCACATAGTGCTTTTAGGTTAAATGATAAGTTATTCGTGAAATCAATAAATAATCGATGTGCTAGAGGCATCGTTGTTTTAGAGCTCGATCGAATCAGTCACGAATTGAGCGTCTCAAAGAAGTAGCATGACCGGCCACCTTTGGGTGATCATTTGAGGACCCTATGGGCGAGGTATTACTTGGTCGATCGCTCCCTGTGAATGAGGGGTGGTCGTTGATCACAATGCTACCCTGTTGGTTTTCTGAAAATAAATATACACCATCCAACTAGGCTAGCGAAGTTGGATGGACGAGATATTTGCGGCAGTTCTATATTGCCGTTGACACAATTTAGGGTTTAGAAACCATGCGGCCAACCCTATTTTGGATAATCGAATCAAAGCGCTGGGCGCTGATTTGAACAGGCCAATCGGCCATGTGCAAAGACGGGCCGCTTGTGAGCACGCTGACATCTCCTGGGCTATCTAAAATTATATCTAAGCCACGCAATTCGGCTGGCGAAGATGGGCGGTCAGGATTGATTTGCGATAGTTGTATCACGCCGCAACCCATATTAGGGCTTTGGAATGGCGCGTTCGCTCTAGTTTGCTCATCTGTTGCTCTTCAATTTCAGTTTTTTGTGTTTTTTAATTCGATTAATCGAGAACCAGTTCGATATTTTATGAACGAACTGATTGATCATAACTGCAATTCGGGAATGCAGATATCTAATTATAAACTCATTTTTTTGAAACCATGATCAGTCGGCTGCCGATTTAATCGAATTGTGATGAAACCGAAAGAAAGTGCAAAATTGAAACCAATTACGTTGCCGACAATAATATGTCAACCCACCATATAAAAGGTCTCCCATATAATAAGTTAGATCGAGAATTTATCAAATATAATAACTCAAATCGACCAATTTCGGATTTCGGTCCCTGGTAAAACTTTATCTCGGGGAGATTTTCGGTAAAAATATCGGAGTACTATCAAAACTTTTTCGAATTTTATACCTATAGTATGTATATCAAACATTTTTCATACATATTTCTATCCAAGTAAACAACCAGGTTCCCAATGTGAATTGCTACCTTGTGGGAATTGCTAATATATTTGGTATCCTAATCGGTTCGGTAGCAATTCCCGATCTCCGATTCCCGATTCGAGAATCGATCAAACAACCGATTCCCGATTCCAAGTTAATATATTTGGTATCCTAATCGGTTCGATTGCAATTCCCACAAGGTAGTAAACAGCCAGGTTCCCACACGAATAAAAACAACAAATAATAATAATAACTAGAACACCGCTGCCACGGTGTGGAGGGCCGACCGAAGAAAAACAAAACAAATAACAATTTCCGCCGGTAGGCATATACTACCTTCGTTTCAGGAAAAGCGATATTTTCATAGTTTCATTTTGCCTAATAATAGGCCAAATTGATAAAGTGATCACTTTTCCTGAAACAGTGGGAAATTTAAAAGGTGAAAGTATCTATTTTGCTGAAACGGAGTGAAAGTATCACTTTTCCTGAAACGGAAAATTAGTCGATACATAAACCAAAATATGGCTGCATAATATGTTATGCATCCTTTGTGGTGATTTGATGAGTGCCAAATAGTGCATATTTATACACCTTTTTATTGGCATTTTACTCATCTTTTGCGCTTAGAAATCAGATATTATCCCAGATTCTGTGTTTTCCTTGTTTTCAAGAATAAATATTTGTATTAATTAATTTTGTGTTTTTAGGTAATAAATAAAGCTCGGAGAAACTGAGGAGCCTAAAGAGCAAAGAATTGGGGTCGAGCATCTATGGAGCAGAAAGCCAAAGCCCGCGCGCAAATCAGTTGCAACCCAGCAAGGAAGACTTGGGCTAGAGCTACCCACGACCCGGATCCGAACCCGCTCATCCCGAGCCGTTCAGATCGCGTCTAGCTACATCCTACGGTCGCTCCTTCGCTCACATCTACTTCTCGATGCTCCGCTCAACACCAGATCACTCCAAATCATGCTGAGCCGTTGAGATTTCTTCTCCTAGATCTGACGCTCGCTCCATCAGTCTCATCAAAGCTTGATGTCTCCGCCCCACAGAAAAACTACCTACCCTATACCTCTCGAGCCATACCCATTCTCTTCTCCATCTTCTCTTTCTTCACCTCTCCCGTCTCCATCAGAGAACCCAGAGCAGAGCTCTGCTCTTCCGCCACCTTCTCCCCCTCTCCACCCTATCTCCCGTCAACACCACCTCCATCATCACCTTCCTGACATCAAGCCAACAAACACACAACAACCCCTAGTTCTAGTTGTCTCTCGCAGAGCCTCTCTCATAACCCTAGAGGCTATGTGAGAGATAAATGGAACTAGGGTTTCACCTAATCAAAGCAAGAGGAGTTCTGAGCACGAATTGACAAGGGAGAAGCGATTCAGGGTATGGGTTTGTTGATTTTTCGAATTAAAATAGAAATTAGGGTTTGGTATTTTGGAATTTCTCTGCATGTATAAATAGAGGATGTAGAAGTTATTTTTTGCTCATGCCTGGATTAGCCAGAGCATCCTTGTAGATTTAATTTGTGTTATTTTTATGTTTTAATTTAGTTGCTAAGGGTTTCAATGAGACCCTAACTCCATATTCTGTTTTTAACTATGATTGAACCATCTTGAATGCTTAATGTTATCAAATGTCTTCAATTACAAATACCCAATGCTTTTCTCTCAAAGTGTATACCAAAGCCATGGATACACTTTTGTAGTTAGGTCACAACCGTGTTGAGTGTATTGCAGCTCAACCTTAGATACAAATGCTTTGATTCCCTTGACTAGTTGTACTAAATTAGACAACTAGTGCTCGGGTCGACACTTTAGCCGTTAATTGAGGCATTACAGGAGAGATAGGTGGTGGAATTGACACTCGCCCTTATCAATCACAGGACAACAAGAAGCTCAATTTAGTTCAACACGAGAATAGGAATTTAGAGGTGGATTTGATAACCCAAGCACCCCTTTGTCACTTTGTTTACCTTAGTTTAGGTTCACTTGAGTTCAAAATCAACCGTATCGGCACAAAATATCTGTTGTCACTATGTTACTCATTTAGAATTCAGTTGAAGAAGCCTTAGATCATACAAGAAGCACCCCTCGTCTCTGTGGATCGACCCGTACTTGCCGCGTCTCCGATAGACGCAGTGCACTTGCGGTATCACCGTAGGCCATAAATTATACATCTTATGAGGCCTACCAAGTTTTTGGCGCCGTTGCCGGGGACTTGGCGTGTGCCCTGTGATTTTCGGCTAAGCTTTACTGATTTTCAACCTTGTATATATGCCTTGCATTGTTATCTTTAACTCTGTGTTAGTGTAACTTAGTTATTTCAACCATCACTTGCATCCTTTATTACTTGCATCTATTTTTGTTACTTGCATCTACTTGCATCTATTGTTGTTAATTTTTCAACCTTTCATTCCATCTGTTAGAGCATCATACATCTGTAATCTTCCTTTTCTTGTTTAACTTAGTGTAACTTGGTGTAATTTTCATTCTAATTTGCATTATAGCTGTAGCTCAGTTCACCTTGTAGCTCAGTTCACCTTGCATTGTTAACTCTAGCCTTGTGTTAGTATAGCTTAGCCTGTCAAATCCCTGTCAGTCCAATTACTGATCTCTTTGCTTTAACATGCACCTTTCTTGGAACTGAAACTTCTTTGTTGAGCTAACAGGTGCATGTGGTATGCAACTGAGCAAGCCCTGTGACTCGTAAGGTACCTGAGCTCGTTGTGCCGTTGCACTGTTTGTGCTACTGCTTCTTGAGCAACCAAAGAAAGGAAATGCAAGGAGCACTGAGAACTTGAGGTGTTGTAATTGAACCTTGTATTAACATACAAATAAGGTAGGATTACCAAATGCGTACTTTGCGAGTCTCAGTGTAGCATTGAATTGATTGTTGATGATAACGAGACCTTGTAAGGCTTGCCAAGCTCGAGCATAACCCATTTTTGCAGACCCTGAATGCATGTTTGAACCAGCCTGAAAACTGTGCACATCACCCGAGCATAACCTTTGTGTGTACCCTCGTGTAGATCTTTGTCTTTGTGTAGGCCTGTAAACTTATGCAAACCTGTTAACAGAACTGAGTGGCTATTTATGGTGCGTAAATGAAAATTTATTGATCTTGTTGAGCTATCTGTTTGTGTGTGTTCTGTGCATTGAAAATTGGCTGAACTAGCCGTCTCTTCACTGTGAAGTTTGGGTTTTCAACAGCACTTGAGTTTAACTCCAGCCCCGTAGCCGAGAGAGCTTAAAGCTGCAATTTGCTTCATTGTTGCATCTGCAGATGAACCTTGCATACCCGGCATAAACCCGAGCTCGCCCATGTGCCTTGTGTGTCTTGTGAAACCTTGCCTTGCATTGCCCTGTCCTTAGTCGCCGGTGCCACAGAAGCCGTGAGCTTGAGTGAAAACCGAGCTTTGATTGCATGATAAAACTGTGTTAGGCGTTTCTCACACCACGAAATCTTTGCCTTTGGTAGGTTACGTGACACAGGTTGTCTAAGTTGTAACTAGCTCTAAACCGTGTGTGACTGTGAGCCATCTCGCTTTACACTTTTGGTGCAAAAACCCTGTTGACAAACCTGATGCTATGCTGGTATAGCCATTTGAGTTGTAAATTTGAGTTGTCAACCTGTGCCTAGTGAGCTACTACCCTGAGCTAAGTTGCAAAGATTGTGTGCACAGAACTAGTAAGTTGCACACAAACTGAAGCCCACCCATTGGGCTCAACCTAAGCTGCAAAACAACTAAGCCCACAAAACCAAATCTGAAGCCCAAATATTGGGCTGGGCACTTGAAGCTGCTCACTGAACTCAACCTGGGCTGCAACCAAACTGAGCCCATAGTCCATGGGCTATACCCCTTTTCGCTGGGCTGCACATGTTCATCTAACTTGGGATTACACCAAACCGAGCCCAACTCAACCTAATCTGGGCTGCTCACAATCAATCCACCTCGGGGCTATACTTTTTTGTGCAGTTTCACAAAACCTGGGTTTCAAACAACAAATCCCAAACAAACCAAAGCCCACAAAACCAAACTCACTAAAACCAAATTGAGCCCACAAACAACCTGGGCTTCCCACATAAACCAAAGCTCCCAACAAAACCAAAGCCCAATAAACCAAATTCCCACATAAACCAAAGCCCATTTTTTTGTTATATTTGTAAGAATGTTAATGTTTCTGTACATTATCTTCATTGTATATAATCCAGTAGGACTTGTTAATTTTTTTTTCTTTCTTGAATCGGTTGAGTCTTCTTGTGCATTTTTTTGTGCTAATCCGATATGATCACCACTGAGAATGTTGGATTTTGCCTTGATTAATGAAGCTCAACCTTGCTCCTGCCGACATCCGGTAATTTCTTCCCTTTTCTCTTTTCAGCATAGTTCTCTCGGTATGTGACTGTTTAAATTTTTTCTATATGTAGACACATTGAGGACAATGTTTGATTTAGGTTGGGGGTGCATTTGCATTTAGAGTTTTTAGTCTTTTATTTTATCTTTTAATTTTAAAAAAAAAAAAAAAAAAAAAAAAAAAAAAAAAAAAATCAAAAACTTTTTGCAAATAAAAACCTCCAACTTTTAGAGATTTTAGAGTCACTAGCATGCTTCTAGCTATGTTTACATAGAGAGTTTTGACCGAAATAACAAAAGTTAGAAGTACTTAGGAGAACGCAATCGGGTTTCTTAGTTGATTAGAGCGTTAAAGTTGGATTTAACCATCCGGAGGGCGAATTAGGTGTTGTTTAGATATTCGGTAGTAGAATTGTGATCACCCATAGTGGAGACTACCCAATTTACATCAAGTGAGGCACCAACCTTCAAATTTTTGCAACTTTCTAGAAAAGCTGTTAGAGTGTGTGTCACCGTACGTAAATTCCGGGTAGGAATGGTGAGCTACCCAACTTCGCACCAATTTCAGCACTACTTTTGATCTCTTGAGTGCTAGTTTTTGTCAATCATGAGGGTGACGTCTAAAGATGAAAACTCCTTCTAAATACCGATTTGCGTTAGCATCTCTCTCTCTCTCAATCGGCCAAGACCCATAGAAACACATCATCGTCAACAAACGGAGCAGCATCAGAATATTGAAAGAAAAATTGATATAGTCCAAGGTTTATGTGCAACAAAGAAAAGAAAATAAGATGAGAATTAATAAAATTTATAAAATCAAGACAATTCAAGTTGTGGAAAAATTGAGTGATAAAGTCCTTTGTCCATGGAGTTAGTTGTTTCATTATTTGTATTTTTATTTTCACTTATTGTAATGTAAAAAAAAAAAAAAAAAAAAAAAAAAGGACTTTACTAGATTCGACAAAAAAAAAAAAAAAAAAAATCAAAAATCAAAAAATATTGTAGTTTATTTTTGCTACCACCATGGTAAAGAAGAATTTAAAAAGAAAAATCCAAACAACAAGGAATGTGAGTAGAAAAGTTAAAAATTGTCAAATTTTGTGAAGTTTAGAAGTTCGTCATCAACATTTGAAGACCGAAGAAGATTGAAGACGTTTCTATGGTTCCTATGAGAGAGTGATATTAATTGCCGATCGGGTGAGAAGTGAGTGAGTACTCCCACCCTTGCTAATGGTTGATTTCCTTTCTTAAAGATCATCAGAAAAAGATTCTTTTTGTCCACACTTCTGTGGGGTCTCAGGATTTTATTTCGGAAGGTTATCCTTCTTACCTACAACGTGTGCGGGATTTCTCTCTTTATTCCTTCCCGCACACATGAGAGACTAAAAATCGATCTTTTTGAGTGCGGTTATCATAAAACCCTAATGGTGAGGCGAGAAGTTGAGACTTATGATCACAATCGAATCCGAATTCTTTCATATGGTATGGTTACTTCTCGCTCGGCACTTAAGGATGAGAATGCGTTCTTTAGTAGTTCTAACTTCATGTTACTAGCACGCAGAAATTCTATGTCCTCGTAGCTTCTTGGATGCTTGAGACTCTTTTACACTCTGAAGTTGGAGAAGGTTTTGTGGGTACACCTCTTGTAAACCCTCACGATACTACAACTCGTCCACTAGGGACACCTAGCGGTTTAAAGGCTTAGTGCATACGCTAAATGCATTCGAGAGACCTACGACAGTGGTATAGTTAGGATTTCTTCATTTCTGTTTCACTTGAGGACAAGTAAAATTCAGGTTTGGGGGTATTTGATGAGTGCCAAATAGTGCATATTTATACACCTTTTTATTGGCATTTTACTCATCTTTTGCGCTTAGAAATCAGATATTATCCCAGATTCTGTGTTTTCCTTGTTTTCAGGAATAAATATTTGTATTAATTAATTTTGTGTTTTTAGGTAATAAATAAAGCTCGGAGAAACTGAGGAGCCTAAAGAGCAAAGAATTGGGGTCGAGCATCTATGGAGCAGAAAGCCAAAGCCCGCGCGCAAATCAGTTGCAACCCAGCAAGGAAGACTTGGGCTAGAGCTACCCACGACCCGGATCCGAACCCGCTCATCCCGAGCCGTTCAGATCGCGTCTAGCTACATCCTACGGTCGCTCCTTCGCTCACATCTACTTCTCGATGCTCCGCTCAACACCAGATCACTCCAAATCATGCTGAGCCGTTGAGATTTCTTCTCCTAGATCTGACGCTCGCTCCATCAGTCTCATCAAAGCTTGATGTCTCCGCCCCACAGCAAAACTACCTACCCTATACCTCTCGAGCCATACCCATTCTCTTCTCCATCTTTTCTTTCTTCACCTCTCCCGTCTCCATCAGAGAACCCAGAGCAGAGCTCTGCTCTTCCGCCACCTTCTCCCCCTCTCCACCCTATCTCCTGTCAACACCACCTCCATCATCACCTTCCTGACATCAAGCCAACAACCACAGCAACCCCTAGTTCTAGTTGTCTCTCGCAGAGCCTCTCTCATAACCCTAGAGGCTATGTGAGAGATAAATGGAACTAGGGTTTCACCTAATCAAAGCAAGAGGAGTTCTGAGCACGAATTGACAAGGGAGAAGCGATTGGGGTATGGGTTTGTTGATTTTTCGAATTAAAATAGAAATTAGGGTTTGGTATTTTGGAATTTCTCTGCATGTATAAATAGAGGATGTAGAAGTTATTTTTTGCTCATGCCTGGATTAGCCAGAGCATCCTTGTAGATTTAATTTGTGTTATTTTTATGTTTTAATTTAGTTGCTAAGGGTTTCAATGAGACCCTAACTCCATATTCTCGTTTTTAACTATGATTGAACCATCTTGAATGCTTAATGTTATCAAATGTCTTCAATTACAAATACCCAATGCTTTTCTCTCACAAAGTGTATACCAAAGCCATGGATACACTTTGTAGTTAGGTCACAACCGTGTTGAGTGTATTGCAGCTCAACCTTAGATACAAATGTTGATTCCCTTGACTAGTTGTACTAAATTAGACAACTAGTGCTCGGGTCACACTTTAGTGTTAATTGAGGCATTACAGGGAGAGATAGGTGGTGGAATTGACACCTCGCCCTTATCAATCACGGGACAACAAGAAGCTCAATTTAGTTCAACACAGAATAGGAATTTAGAGGTGGATTTGATAACCCAAGCACCCCTTTGTCACTGTTTACCTTAGTTTAGGTTCACTTCAGTTCAAAATCAACCGTATCGGCACAAAATATCTGTTGTCACTATGTTACTCATTTAGAATTCAGTTGAAGAAGCCTTAGATCATACAAGAAGCACCCCTCGTCTCTGTGGATCGACCCGTACTTGCCGCGTCTCCGATAGACGCCGTGCACTTGCGGTATCACCGTAGGCCATAAATTATACATCTTCTGAGGCCTACCAGTTTGCATAATGGCTATGCATTGAATTTTCAAAAACTATGCCTAAAGTGAAAGTGACTTTTCCTGAAACGGATGGAGTACATCGTTTTATTAGTTGCAACGGAAAATTAGTTAGATGCATAAACCCAAATATGGCTACATAAAGTATTATGTATCCTTTGTGGTGGTTTGCATAATGGATATACATATAATTTTCTAAAATTTTGCCTAAAATGATAAATACCTCCGAATTTTTCGTAAAAACTCTAAATTTAATATTGTTGTTTGTACTCATTGCGTAGATTTTTTATAACCTTTCCAACAAGATAAAATTTGTAAAATTCTAAGGCACGGATTTTTAGATATATTATATTAAAGTTTGGTTGCCAATTATACCCCCAAAGAATAGGATATATAAGGAGTTATAGTAATAGTAGTTGGAGGGACGGATATTTTGGTATTATCAAGTGTACACTACCAAAATCTTTTTATGAAATTGCAAATTTATGTGAGGTTTCAATTTACAAAAAAGTGGCCATAAAAATGACTCCCTCCCTTCGGGCCCTCCGGTTGGTCGACCCAATAAAATAATATAAACCGCCTATAAATCCAAAATCTCCCCAATAAAGTCTTTTCCTTTTCTTTTACTCTCCCCTGTTTATATTTGTTTGTACCACTTTAGGGAAAATTAGGCGCAGGCCCAAAAAAAATAATATTTTCATTGTCAGACCCATAATTAATTTTAGGTACCGTGACACCCATAATTATATGGAATTATTAAAAAGTGTCAGCATGACGGATTATGCATCTTCATGACGGGTTATGCATCAGAGGTATAATTGGCAACGCAACTTGGATATAACATATCTAAAAATCCGCGCATTGGAATTTTACAAATTTTATATCGTTGGAAATCTTTTAAAGAGATCTATGCAACGAGTACAAGCAACAATATCAAAATTTTGTTTTACACGAAAAAATCGGAGGTCATCAACATTTTAAGCAAAATTTTCAAAAACTTGATACATAACCATTATGTAACCACCAAAAGAGATGCATAACATATTATGCAGACACAACAAAAAGATGCATAAAACGTTATGCAACCATATTTTGGTTCATGCATTTACTAATTTAGCTATGCAACCACTAAAACGATACATACGTCTAAAAAAATAACATCACAAAAAATAAAAGACGCATAACGAAATATGCAATTATTTTCTCGACTGCATAATAAGTTATGCATCCATTGTTTTGGTTAATTTCACTGCTTACAAAAAAAGTTGATGCACAATGCGTCATTGGCCGGTTGTCAATCCGTCAAAAATAATTTTCACTTTCTTACTCACTAAACTTAAATGAAGTACAAGGTAAGGAAGAGTTCGTATCCACAGAGAGGCAATTGTTGTTATGCAATTTTCAGTTTCTAAGGTAACCAAGGGGGGATGTTTGTTGTTTAAGCGAAATACTAAAGTAAAAATAAAATAGAGCAAAGCAAATAGTTGGAATAATCAATAAGGAGAAGATATTGGTCACGTGATAGTATCATTCACAAACATGTATTTTCATCAATGATTAGAATTGGTACTTTAATCTCTCATCTACTAAAAGTCCTAAGATACATTGATCTCAAGAATAACCCGCTAATTCCCTGATTTCATCACAACCACATTAAAAGATGCATATGTGAATTCTTCCTAGAAAGCAACCTAAAGTGTAAAAGCACAATTAGATTTAACTCCCTAAAAGCAATAAGTTATATGGAATAAGACTAATCAATGCAAACGAATGTGTAAAAGCACTAAACGTTTTAACAAAAGTTATGATTCACTTGTGACTAGTAGGATATATCACTACAAGCACTACCCACAATTATGCTACTTAGAATCAGGGATAAACAACTTTTTCGTATTGAAAACCCTAATATAGCTCTAGAGGTGAATGTAAATCGGATTGATTCCGGACTCAACCAAACAAACTATCAAATCATATAACACTATTAATTGTGAATCACAAACAATAAAATATTGAGACAAAACTAATTCATTGAATCAAATAACATATTGGAAATCAACTTTTATCCCATAACCAATAATATGTTTAGCTACTCATAGCTATGGAGTTCATCATAATAATATTAATTGAAAAGAAGAAGATGAACAAAAGCAAACCCTAGAAGCGTAAACAAAACCGGCTCTCCAAAGTTCCCTGAAAAATATGTATATCCCAAAAGTTGTAGAAGTCTTTCCTTTAAATAGCTCTCTTGTTTCCAAAATTAGGTCTAATCTCCAAAGGTCCAAAAGATAGAAGTCCACCAAGCCCATGTGTGAGAAAAACCCATGTGAAAACTCTGCCCAAAAACGGTCGCCAGAAAACTGGTATTGTGGCCGGAATTTGGCCGGAAGGGTCGCCGGAAAATATATCAGGTGACCGGCAAAGTCCACCCGGTCACCAGTCAACGAGTCAACTCGGGTCAACTCGGGTCAACTCGGTCAGACCGAGTCAGGTAGTCTAGTCAGACGAGTCAAGGCTGACTCAGCTGACATGTTCTAATCCACAGCCATTTCGCACAGGCCAGAGCAGTGCTGCATAATGATGATGCATCAAAGCTTCCTTCCAGCCAAGATGGCTGTGCATCTTGCAGTTCCAAACCAGCTCAATCGTCCTGCAGCTACATAATTCCACCTTACAACTCCTTCTTCGCAATCACGGCACAGAACCAACCCCGCAATTCAATCTCAGACTCAATTGCAGCGAGAACCCATCTTGCATCACCAGATCCTGCAATTTCAGTCCTCCATTCACCACCAGTTGCAGCTCCTCAATCCTATAGCTTCCCTGTATTGGCAATTCACAGCAACTGCATCTCACTCACACTTCACTGCACCAGCTTGAATCAAACCCATTCATCTTAGGTTCCAGCTGTAGCCAACATCAATTTCACCATTCTCTTCTAGGCCTCAATGCCACCAGACCCTCATTCTCCATTTCATCCATCCCAGAACTCATGAATCAGCTCAATAGTTGCGACTCTGCTCCAAATATCATTCCAACTTCCCAGCTGCTCCATTGCAGCATCGACACCATCATTTTACAATCACCAAGCCATCATCGATTCCATCCACACCGCCATCTCTGCATTATTGCCCTGCTCGCAACCATTGCAAACAATCTGAGCCATAGCCACTTGAGCCATCTGCCTTTGATAATCACCATTCAGTCACCACCGAATCCATCCTTGACTCATCACCTCAAACAATACATTCCCTCACTGCAACATTAGAATCGACACACCACTGCAGTTTTAATTCCTCATCTATGCTCCATCAACAGCTTAAGCTGCAAACTATCAGTTCGCATTCACTCAACAACACCAGGCACCACAGTCCACCTGCAATACCAATTTCGGTCACTGCTTCTACTTAGTTGCAGCATCATCTGTAGTTCATTATCTTCTTCATCTGTAGTTCATCTCAAAAACCTACAGCAGCATCCAACTTCAGTTCAAGTCCCTAGGTCCATTCCTGGCTGCAATCCATCGCCTCCATATCATTTGCTTCACTGAATTCATGGCTTCACAACATCCTCTTTATCTGTCGAGAACAAAGCATCAGTAACCCCTTTTGTAAACACCCATTGTAGCTCCTTGTAATTCTGCAACTGAAACTTCATCCCGTTGCTTCATTAACAGCTCCAATTCCATCTATTTCAGCTTAACAACACAACCAACTGCCAGACTCCATTTAGAAGTACCAGCACCAGCTGAGCCTGCAATTGTACCATCTCATGGTATCCTTCACCATATATTCCCATCTCAGGCCATACTTCTCATTCAACAGAAACCCACTTGTATACTCTCCCTAATTCAGCATCTGAGCTTGAACTTCAATTTCTGCTCAATCTTGTTCATCTGTTGCAGCTCAGATTCATTAAACCAAAATCAGTTGTATCAACACCTCCAGAGCCAACATCAACCAACAATTTGAATCCAGTAATCTTGCCAAGTTCCATGTTTCCTTAGTCTTCAAACAAATCCCATCGATCCATATCAACACAGATTTACTCAAAACCCATTTCAGTTCTGCTAACCCTAACTCCTAAGCATCTCAGATTCACTCTCAAATACCCTGCCAATCTCTAAATCACACCAAACCCACCTTAAATCTGTTTTACATCTTCTTCCTTGCTTATCAGATGCTCAATCATCTCAAACCCATCAATCTTCTTCTCAAACCCCAACTCTGAATCGATCGACCACATCTCAGAAACTGTAAAATCTTCTCAGATTCAACAGCATATATTTGTTCAAACCCTACCAACTCCATGAGTATCGAGGCACTCAGAATTACCAGGTCATTCAATTTCTTCACCATCTTCCCTCAATCTCTGAATAATTTCTCTAATTCTCAGACAAACAACAGCCGCCCTCAAGAAGAAATAAATGATTTTCTTCTCTGAATTTTTGGTATAAGGTAATGATAGAAATTGCTATTGGCACAACATTTAAGATAAGGGCCACCACAATGATACTTGGCTTGTCAGTTTTGCGGAACCGACTGCCTATTCACTTCCTTGTTGCGCATAACTTTCGCTGGCTCCAAGAATAGCTCGCCTATGAATTGACCTTCTCGGCCTTTACGCTCCAAATGAATGATTTCTCCTTCTTTTGCTCATAATGACTTCATTGTACCTGATTAGCTCAAAAGTAAACATAAGATACATAATTTACGGGAAAACTAGCGAAGAAAGCATAAATACTAAATAGTAAATTAGGTGTTTTACGACACCTATCGGATTCCCCCACACTTAGACTTTGCTAGTCCTCGAGCAAATTAAACAAAACAATTCTAAAGAATACATACAACTCCGTGTCGTCGAGGCTACGGTCACTTTTAGCATAAATAACAAGCCTTTAAACCCCTAGGTGTCCCTAGTGGACGAGTTATAGTCTCGTGATGGTTTACTAGAGATATACCCACAAAACCTACTTTTCCAACTTACTAGTTCTCCGTAATGATAGCATCCAACGCGCTAAGAAGACATAGAGATTCTGCACACTAGTCATAAGAAGTTAGACACATAAATGAACACAATCTCATCCTTAAAAGTTGAGAGAGAAATAACCATCCCTTCTCGACAAAAATTCGGGTTCGGAGTGATCGAAAGTCTCGACTCGCCTCACAAGAAAGGGTTTTATGAATTTGCACTCAATAATAAACTTGACTTTTTATGGGTCACACATGTGTCCGGTAGGAATGAAGAGAGAATCTGCGACACGTTGAATGGTAGGAAGGTAAAAACCCTCGAAGTTTTGAAAACCCACATCTTTTATAATTTTGAAAACCCATTTTTCGACGATCTCTACGAAAGGAAATCAACCACTTAACGAAGGTGGGAATATGCTTACTTACCTCGTTATCCGTTCGGCGTGCAGCTAGCACCACTCTCACAGCATCCATAGAAACGTCTTCGGTCTTCTATCGGTGTCTTCATCTTCGTCTTTGGTCTTCAACTCTTGATGATAACTCTTGAACTTCGTAGAATCTTGACAATATGATTATTTCCTCTAATTTCTTGTTGCTTGAAACTTCATTATAGATATTCCTTCTTCCCTTGGCTTTATTGGAAGAATACAAAACTAAAAACGAACTATACAAACCCAAAATAATTTTTTTTTCTTTTTTTCTTTTTTTTTCTTTTTCTGTTTTTTTTTTATCATATTTTTTTTTAAGACAAAAAATAAAACAAATACAAAATAAAAACGAAATAAAACAATAAACTAATAATGAACCTAAAGAAATTTTCTCTTGTCTCTCTTTTTTTTCTTTTTTTCTTTTTTTTTTTTTTGACAAGAGAAAGTAAAATACAAATAAAATAAAAATGTAAGTACAAAGGCCATGGTGTAAGTACTTTACCGCTTGATCCTTCACAACTTATATGTCTTGATATCATAAACTTCTCGAACTCTCATCCTTGATAATTTTCACTCTTGTACAATAGTCTTCAACTTATAAAAATTCTGCTCCTTGTTTTGTTGCTTTACTTGAATATGAAATCTGCTCAATTCTGTATTGTTGCTTGTAAACCTTGAACGTGTTCAACTTTCCTTCAAATTTGTGATGCTCCTCTTGTTGATGATGATGGTGTTTCTATGGACCTGTTGGTGTAGAGAGAGATAAGGTGGATGGTGCTAACTGCGAACAAGATTACAAGTGGTATGTAAGTTAGCAATTCGATGTCACCATCATGGTTGATAAAAATAGCACTCAAGAGATCAAAATAGTGCTTCTATGGTGGGAGGTTGGACAGCTCACCATTCTGCCCGGAATTTACGTACGGTGACACACACTCAAAAAGCACAAATTTAGATAGGTTCAAAGAATTGAAGGTTGGTGCTTCACATTATGTAACTTGGGTAGTCTCCACTATAGGGGATCACTGCTCTAATACCGAATTTCAGTCTGCACCTTATTTGCCACTGGCATGGTTAAATCCAACTTTAACTCTCATACAATTAAGAAACCCGATCATGTTCTCTGTCATCTCTAAGTTTAGTCACTATTATGAGATTCTCGATGTAATCTTAGCGACATGTATACTATGTGACTCTAAACTAACCATAAGTTGGAGTTTTCTTATTCACTAGTTTACACAAAAGTTGAAAATTTCAAAAATTTACAACGCAAACCACTCCCCCACACTTAAACTTTACATTGTCCTCAATGTAAATTGAATAAATCCAAAGTAAGTCAAGGTGGGAAATTCTAACAAGAAATCGAGAAAAATAAAAAACAAGACACGAAAAAACTAAAAACAAGATAAGAAATAAATACAAGACAAGAAATACTCATCCTTTGGGTTGCCTCCCAATTAGCGCTTGGTTTAAAGTCGTCAGCCCGACTATCTCCTTGCTTTCTACGACTCCTCCAGAGGTAGAACATCCACAAAGTTAACTCCTTCCACCACTTCGGAAGTGAAATTCTCATAATATGGTTTCAACCGGTGCCCATTAACTTTAAGTTCTTTTCCTGTAGCTATGCTACGAATTTCCACTGCACCATGAGAAAACACATTAGTAACAATAAAAGGTCCGATCCATCGTGACCTTAATTTACCCGGAAATAAATGCAAGCGAGAATTAAACAAAAGCACTTTCTGCCCAATGCAAAATTGTTTTCTAGAAATCATGTTATCATGAAATGCTTTCGTTTTTGCCTTATAAATCCGTGAACTTTCAAATGCATCATTACGAAGCTCCTCTAGCTCTTGGAGTTGTAACTTCCTTTGCTTTCCAGCCCCATCCATCTCCATGTTGCATTGTTTAATAGCCCAAAACGCCTTATGCTCAATTTCCACGGGTAAATGACAAGGTTTACCATACACAAGCCTAAAGGGAGACATCCCTATAGGTATTTTATATGCGGTTCTATACGCCCACAAAGCATCATTAAGTCGCATGCTCCAATCTTTCCTTGTTGGATTCACCGTCTTTTCTAGAATGGATTTCACCTCCCGATTAGACACCTCGGCTTGTCCATTGGTTTGGGGATGATAAGGTGTTGCAATATTGTGCGACACATTGTACTTCGTCAACAAGCTTTGCAAAATCCTGTTTTTGAAGTGAGAA
This sequence comes from Papaver armeniacum, assembly GCA_023531295.1. Lineage (NCBI taxonomy): Eukaryota > Viridiplantae > Streptophyta > Magnoliopsida > Ranunculales > Papaveraceae > Papaver > Papaver armeniacum. The sequence goes on from JAJJWW010000544.1 coordinate 833,023, forward strand.
CCCCCATCGCTAATTATGGCTCTTGGAATTCCAAACCTTGCAAAAATATGAGCTTGCACAAAATCTGAAACCACTTTAGAATCATTAGTTGGGGTGGCTTTAGCTTCCACCCATTTCGAGACATAATCAACCGCAAGTAAGATATAAAAATTCCCATGGAGTTGACAAAAGGCCCCATAAAATCAATACCCCATACATCAAAAACTTCAATAAATTGAATAAAAGTTTGTGGCATTTGATTTCGGGCACCTAGATTGCCGGTTCTTTGGCACCTATCACAATTTGTACAAAATATATGTGCATCCTTAAACAAAGTTGGCCAATAAAAACCACTTTCAAGTACCTTGTGAGCGGTTCTCTTACTCCCAAAATGTCCTCCGCAAGCATAAGAGTGACAAAAAGACAAGATAGAATTAAATTCAGATTCGGGAACACACCTTCGTATTACTTGGTCACTACCATGTTTCCATAAGTATGGATCATCCCATATGTATTAGTTCCATAACTTCTTAAGTTTGTCCCTCTCAGCACGAGACAAGTTCTTTGGGATTTGTTTAGAAACTAAGTAATTAACAATATCAGCATACCATGGTTCTCCAAAGGCAATTGAGAATAGTTTCTCATCCGGGAAACTTTCACGCAATGGGATAGTCTCCTTGTCCACAGCAAGTCGGCTCAAGTGATCCGCAACGGTGTTCTCAATTCCTTTCTTGTCCTTGATTTCAATATCAAACTCTTACAAGAGTAAAATCCACCGTATGAGCCTCGGTTTCGCCTCTTTCTTTGTAAGCAAGTACTTAAGCGCTGCATGATCAGAAAAGACAACAACTTTTGTACCAATTAGATAAGAGCGAAACTTTTCTAAAGCAAAAACAATGGATAATAACTCTTTTTCAGTGGTTATGTAGTTTTGTTGGGCTTCATTTAACGTTCTAGAAGCATAATAAATAGCATGAGGAAGCTTCCCCACACGTTGCCCAAGCACCGCACCAACCGCATAATCACTAGCATCACACATGAGCTCAAAAGGCTTACTCCAATCCGGTGGTTTAATGATAGGGGCTGAAATCAAAAGTTCTTTCAAACGATTGAATGCCACCATACATTTTTCATCAAAGTTAAAAACCACATCTTTTTGCAATAAGTTACAAAGTGGTGATGCTATCTTGGAAAAGTCCTTGATGAATCTACGATAGAAACCTGCATGACCAAGAAAAGAACGTATCTCCCTCACCGTAGTGGGAGGGGTTAGAGCACGAATAAGGTCTATCTTAGATTTATCGACTTCCAAGCCTTTAGAAGATATTATATGGCCTAAAACTATGCCATGAGTTACCATAAAATGGCACTTCTCCCAATTTAGCACAAGATTTGTTTCAACACATCATTCAAGGATTAGAGACAAATTTTTCAAGCAAAGGTCAAATGAATCACCAAAGACACTAAAGTCATCCATGAACACTTCGATTATGTTTTCAACATATTCCGAAAAGATACTTACCATACACCTTTGAAAGGTAGCTGGAGCATTGCATAAGCCAAAAGGCATCCTTCTATAAGCAAAAGTACCGAAAGGACAAGTGAAAGTGGTTTTCTCTTGGTCCTCCGGCGCTATCACAATCTGATTATAACCTGAATAGCCATCAAGAAAGCAATAATAAGAGTGTCCAGCTAAACGTTCAAGCATTTGATCAATAAAAGGCAATGGAAAATGATCTTTTCTAGTGGTGGCATTCAATTTTCTATAATCAATACAAACCCTCCAACCGGTTTGCACACGAGTTGGGACAAGCTCGTTCTTATCATTCTCCACCACTGTCACACCTGATTTCTTTGGTACTACTTGTACCGGGCTTACCCACTTGCTATCGGATATGGGGTAGATAACACCCACTTCCAAAAGCTTGAGTATTTTCACAACTTCCATCATGGGAGGATTCAAACGACGTTGCGCTTCCCTTGTAGGCTTTGCATCATCCTCCAAACGAATTTTGTGCATACAAACGGCAGGGCTTATACCCTTGATATCGGCAATTGTCCATCCTATGGCCGTCTTGTACTTACTTAGCACCCTTAGAAGTTTTTGCTCCTGTAAATCATTAAGCTCATTAGAAACAATCACAGGTAACTCTTCATTATCACCCAAGTACAAGTACTTTAGGTGGTTGGGAAGAGGTTTCAATTCTAAAATTGGAGATTTAACAATTGAAGGTACAAGCTTTTCATCACTGCATGGTAAAGAAATAAAAGAGATATTATGAGTTTCCGGGCATCCTTATAGTGAATTAAGATCATCAAGGTCTTCCTTGACTTCATTACCACACTCTACACCATTATCCATGGATGTAGTTAACACGGTTTCCAAAGCATCATCACCGTTTAATTCAAACATTTGTTGTGCCAATGTATCCATAACATCAATGGAGAAACAAGAGTGGACATCACTAGGATATCTCATCGTCTCGAAAATGTTGAAACGTATTGTTTCTCCATAAAACTCCATGGTTAATGTTCCCTTATCCACATCAATTATGGTTTTCGCCGTTTTCATGAAGGGCCGCCCAAGTAGCAATGGAAGAGACGAGTCCGGTGAACCTTCATCCATCTCTAACACACAAAAGTCAGCTGGAAATACAAGTTGATTAACCTGCACAAGAACATCCTCAACAATACCCATTGGGTAGATATTAGAGCGATCGGCTAATTGCAATACAATTTCAGCCTTTTTAAGAGGACCAAGATCAAGTGAATTATACATTGACGCAGGCATAACATTAACGGATGCACCTAAATCCAACATATCTTTGTTAAATGTTGTGTTACCAATTGTGACGGGAATGTCAAAACTATCGGGATCCTTGCACTTAAGTGGGAGTTTGTGTTGTAAGATTTCCGAAGCATTCTCCCCCACACTAAGCACTTCATTACCTTTGAGCCTTTGTTTGTTGGTACACAAGTCCTTCAACACCTTTGCATACTTTGGAACTTGCTTGATAGCATCAATGAGTGGTATGTTCACATGGATCTTTTTTAGAACGTCTAAAATCTCCTTTTCTAGTTCCGCCTTCTTAGAACTTGCAAATCTGCGAGGAAAAGGTAAAGGAGGAACATAAGTAGAAACCGGAGTTTTAGAGTTAGGAATAGGTACCTCGAAGTTTGGGGAGAATCCTCATTCTTCTCCTCCAAAACAGAGTTCCTTGGGTGTTTCCACCTTGCCCGAATCAAGTAACTTCGGGTTGCACAAGTTGTGTACCACTTCTCAATGTAATAGCATTGACACCTCTTTTGGGTTAATAGGTTGAGAAGGGAGTTTCCCACTATTTTGTGCCTTCAATTGGTTCAACTCAATAGCCATGAAGCCCATTTGTGTTTGCAACTCCTTGATAGCACTCTTAGTTTCATGTTGACTCTTTTTAAACATGGTAGAAATACCTTGCATCATTGTTTGAAGCTTTGAATCAATATCGGAACCTTGATTTTGCATTGATTGTTGTGCTTGTGGTTGCTGAAATTGTTGTCTCGGCTGGAATTGTTGTTGTTGAGGTTGAAATCCACTTGAAAAGTTGAGGGTAGGTTGTTGAACCGCTTCTTGCTTGTGCGTAGACTCCTCATTTTTTCTATTATCTCTTCCCTTCCTCCTACTACCTTTTATTTGTATCTTACGGTCTTGCAGGTTATGGTAGCTGCTCTGGGTTGTTCAACCATTTCGATTTTAGAACTATTTCTGTGATAAAAAAAAAAGGTATTAGAAACTGCATGAAATGCCAGTTAATATTTTCAGGAGTTCCTTGCACTGGCTTGCGTAGGGATAGAAAATTGATCTAAGTAATTGTATTGCCACATTCTTTTCAAATATCAAAGTTAAATGAACATCCACTCTGGAGGGTAAGATAAATCCCATCTTCCATTTTTAGCTATAAGCCAATAAGTAAATCGCTGAAATCTATATCGTGTAGTGTTCAACTCAAGTACTAAGACGTGTTATATTATACTAGAAACATAGAATCAATCTGATATGTCTTTATAAGTTAATGAACATGTATGGAGTATGATACATCCTTACAAACGAACCTCGGTTGAACTTGAAACACTACTTAGCTCTGACCTAGCACAGAGACGTCAGAGTTTGTACAACATCGGCATAGACACAAGGTTACATAACTGCAAGTTTGTAACCATAGTACTTCAACCCGTCAAAGCACCCAAATTAAGTTGCGATCAAATAATTGTTGCATACGTTTTCGGTATATGCCATGGAAACCCCGCTGCAGAAATATGACTGACTACCCAACATAAAGCCTAGTCATTGATGTTCGGTATATCAGCATTGTTTCAAACTCACAGTATCTTGCCAGCTAGAACTAATTAGGGTTTTGGTTAACTTTAAGAAGAAGTAGACAGAGATAGACTAACAGAAGAAGACTACTTTGATTATATTCGTACACACACTTTTCATAAGAATTACAAAGTATATATATACATGATCTTCCTTGAACTACAAGGTAAGAGTATTTCCTAACTTAAACTGATTTCCTAAAATACAAAATACGTGACTAACATGGTATCGTGTGTCAAGTAACACACGTACCAGATGATGAGTTAACACCCTCCAGCAAGCGTAACGGGTTCTCCTGAACCGTTAGCTTGAATCGCAAAAAGAGAAAACCGATCTCAGAGAGTGGTTTTGTGAATATATCCGCAATTTTATCTTTACTTGAGATAAAACGAACATCAAGAAGTTTGGAAGAAACCTGATCACGAACAAAATGATAGTCGATTTCTATATGCTTTGTTCGTGCATGAAATATAGGATTAACTGTGAGGTAAGTTGCACCAAGATTATCACACCATAAGATAGGAGGAGAACGTGTAGATATACAAAGTTCCGAAAGGAGCGACTGAATCCACATAATTTCAGCAGTAGCAATAGCAAGTCCTCGATATTCAGCTTCAATATAAAACGAGATACTGTTTTCTGTTTACGAGCACTCCAGGAGATAATATTTCCACCTAAATAAACACAATATCCACTAGTAGAACGACGATCATCAAGAGAACCAGCCCAATCAGAATCATTATAAGCACTGAAAGATAATTGTAAAGACGGTGATGGTCGAAGAAGTATACCAAAGGTACTTGTACTCTTGAGATAACGGAGAATACGCTTAATTAAACCCCAGTGAAACTCGGTAGGAGCATGCATAAATTGACAAACTTTATTAACAGCATATGCAAGGTCTGGACGAGTAAACGTTAAATATTGCAATGCTCCAACAATACTACGGTATTCAGTAGCATCAGTTAATAAAGTGCTATGATTAGAAGAAATATCACCAGAAGTACTCAGCGGAGTGCTAATTGGTTTAACTCCATCCATTTTTGATCGAATAAGAAGATCATGAGCATAACGTTGTTGAGAAAGAAATAAACCCGAAGAAGTACGAATCGCCTCAATGCCAAGAAAATAAGACAAGGAACCAAGATCTTTAATTGCAAACTCTTGTTGTAAACGAGTGAGAACAGAGGCAATACCTGTGGTACTGGAGCCAATAACGATAATGTCATCCACATAGACTAACAAATAAATAGCACCATAAGTTCTATTGTAAATAAACAATGACGAGTCACACTTCGAAGTAATAAACCCAATTTGTAACAAAAAGGTACTAAGCCTGTGGTACCACGCACGAGCCTGTTTAAGCCCATAGAGGGAACGATGTAATTTGCAAACATGTGTAGGAAAACGAGAATCCACATAACCCGGAGGCTGTTTCATGTACACCTCTTCCTGAAGTTTTCCATGTAAAAAGGCATTCTGCACATCCAGTTGATGAATCGACCAATTGGAAGATAAAGCCAACGTAAGAATAATTCGTATAGTACATGGTTTAACTACCGGACTAAACGTTTCAGAGTAATCAATTCCCTCTTGTTGATTGTAGCCTTTTGCAATCAAGCGAGATTTACGACGGGCAATTGTACCATCAGGATTTCGTTTGATACGAAATACCCATTTACATCCAATAACATTCATAGAAGGATTATATGGTACTAGCGACCATGTACCATTCTGAAGTAATGCATTAATCTCGTCATCGGATGATACACGCCAATCTGGATCTTTATGAGCCTGTGAAATACAAGTAGGTTCACAAAGTGAATCACATACTAGTGCGTATTTGGAGTTGGGTTTAAAAATGCCATCCTTAGCTCTAGTCACCATTGGATGTGTCGAAATACTTGGGTGTACAACGGAAGCCTGAACACTGGAGTCTGTTGCCGTAAGTGTGGATCCTGCTACTTCAAAAGAAGACATAGGAGCTGGTGTTGGAGACTGATCATGGGTTGAAAATAAATCCACATTGGAAGCAGGTGCTGGCGGAATAGCATCTGATGCAATAGCAACACATTCAACATGAACTGGTTGCGGTCTTGGTGTCGTCAGTTGCTGAACATGAGAAGCTTGCCTTGGTGGAGACCGAGGAGACAGTGGCTGAGTGGAAGAAAACACCCTTGTTGGAGACCGAGGAGACAGTGGTTGAGCAGAAGAAAGTTGCCTTGTGGGAGACCGAGTTAAGTGCAGCGGTTGGACAGATGTAGGATGACTAACCACAGATGTAGGCTGACTAACCACAGATGAAGTTGTATACTTTCTTGTTTGATATGACAGCACCGGATGAACAGTGGAACGAGTAGAAGAGACCAAAGGTAATGAAACATATAAGGGAGAAGGTGAAGTTACCTGTGAAGTAGTCGATGCCGGAGAAGGTGATGTCGCGGGTGCAAAGGGAAAGGTAGTCTCATCGAAAACAACATGACGATTGACGTATATTCGACCCGTAGGAATATGAAGACACTTATAACCTTTGTGAGATGGACTATAACCAATAAAAACACAAGGAGAAGAAAGATGCTCCATTTTGTGAGACCTATACGGACGTAAGTGAGGATAACACAGACAACCAAATACACGAAGAGAAGTGTAATCCGGTGGGAGATCAAAAAGAGCTTCATATGGAGAGGAGTTATTAACAGAAGTCGAAGGGACACGATTCATTAAATAACAAGCTGTGTAAAACGAATCATACCAATACGAAGACGGCACAGAAGCCATATTTAGGATTTTAAGACCAGTTTCACGAATATGACGATGACGACGTTCACCCAAACCATTTTGCTCAGAAGTATGTGGGCATGAAAAACGATGAAAATCCCAAGTTTCTGGAGATGCGGAGTGAGTTTGCGATACTCAGCAGCATTGTCGGACTGAAATATTTTTATCTTTCGATTAAAAAGATTTTCAACATGCTTTTGAAACAAAAAGAATATAAAAAAGACATCAGATTTCTGAGACATAGGAAACATCCAAGTAAAACGACTATACGCATCAATAAATATGACATAATATTTGTAACCTTCATTAGATAAAATATGAGAGGGTCCCCATACATCCGAGACAATTAAATCTAATAAATTGAAATAAATAGTTGTACTGGACTTAAACGGTAACTGATTACTCCTATGCTCATGACAGAATGAACAAAAACTAATAGTTTGGTTTGAAACCGGAAGAGAAAACTGTGAAATAACTTTGCGAACTGTGCGCATCATTGGATGTCCCATTCTAGCATGCCAGGCTTGTAAACTAGCACGTTCTCCTATGAAAGCTCTAGGAGATTGAGACGAAGCATCGAGTTGATAAAGACCACCCTTTCTACTGCCGCGAAGAAGAACCTTCCCGGTACAGCGATCCTTCACAAGACAAAATTTTGGATGAAATTCAAATAAGACATTATTATCAGTAGTAAGACGAGAAAAAAATAAGAGATTATGGGAGATTTGTGGTGCAAAGAGAACATTGCGAAGCTACAACTTACGATCGGGAGTTCCTAAAATAGAGGAACCAACATTAGAAATTGGTATAGAAGAACCATTCCCCAGCTGTATTTGGTCAGGACCAGTATATTCAGTTGGAAATTGAATACGAGAGAAATCATTGGTGATATGATCTGTATCACCACTGTCAGGAGTCCATGAGGGTGATGGTAGTAAGCCAGGTCCATGAGCAGCATATGCACGAGGTACGAAAGCTGGTGGTTGACGATGAGGAGGACGAAAAATTCGATCAAAGCGGTTCCAACAGTCTGGAGCTTCATGATTTGGACGACCACAAAGCTGGCAAGGAAGTTCAGAGCGTCCACGTTGTGATTGAGTAGCCGAAGGACGATTTGGTGCAGCAGCGGAGCGGTTCGAGTTTGGTGCAGTAGCGAACCTGTTTGGTGCAGCAGCGGACTGAACTGGAGATGAGTTGGAAGCACCAGAATAGCGGTTCGAGTTTGGTGCATTATTACGTGACTGTGCAGCAACATTAGCAACCGGCTGAGTAGCTAGGTTGTTGGCATGATGCTCTATACGGAGTTCAAAAGTTAGAAGAAAGGTAAGAAAATCTTCCACAATTAAAGAACTCATCGTGGTAGTCAAAGAAGTAACAATAGCATCATACGAACCGTCAAGGCCAGCTAGAAGACAGTGTCGGAATTCCTTGTCGGTGACTGTGGTATTGGAAGCAGCGACATTATCCACCAAATCGCGAGCATGATTGATATATTCTCTCATGGTTTTTGATCCTTTCTTAAGAGCACGGATCTCGCAGTGAAGATGGTGAATTTGAGCATCATATTTAGAGGCATATTGAGCTTCAAGAGAGTCCCAGATTGCTTTGGAAGTTGTAAGACGATGAACGTGACGAAAAAAAACAGGTGTAAGAGAAGAGAATAACCAACTTACTAGGATTTTATCCTGTTTTGTCCAAGAGAGAAACGCCGGTGTAGGAGCTGCATCAGCAACGGGAGATGCTGGACAAGGTTTCGCACCAGTAACATGACCATATAGATCGTAACCCTGAAGATATTGCAAAAATTGAGCACGCAACAAAGAATAATTGGTTTCATCCAACTTGACGGTGATTATATGATGAGGTTGAGAGAATTGGACAGAGGTTATTGTTGAAAGTAGAGAAGGAGAAGTTGATGCAATGATTGCAGAGGTTGTAGAAGATCCAGTAGACATGGTTTTGGTTTAAGAAAGAATAATCGAAGAAAATGGATAAAAGGACCTAAACCTAGCTGATACCAAGATAGAACTAATTAGGGTTTTGGTTAACTTTAAGAAGAAGTAGACAGAGATAGACTAACAGAAGAAGACTACTTTGATTATATTCGTACACACACTTTTCATAAGAATTACAAAGTATATATATACATGATCTTCCTTGAACTACAAGGTAAGAGTATTTCCTAACTTAAACTGATTTCCTAAAATACAAAATACGTGACTGACAGGGTATTGTGTGTCAAGTAACACACGTACCAGATGATGAGTTAACATTACCACCTTAATAAAGATTCAGAAGCATTGAAACCCGTCAGAATACAGATCACCCTTTGACACTCCACTTTAACAGGATGCGGCAGGGCCGGCTTTGAGCCAAAGCAGCCGAAGCAGTACTTCGGGCATCAAACTTTCCAAGGCAGCAATTTTTTTTTCTTCAAATCTCATTTCGAAAGTCAAGGTGAATCTGGGGTAACAAAAGAAAAACAAAATCTTTTATAGAGAGATTTATGGAAATATACTCCCGTAATTGGCTATTGAATCAAATTTGACTGCCTTGTTAGGCAATAGGTGACAATACATGTCCACACTTACAGTTAAGGAATGAAATATATGATTTAGGTAATAGGTGCCTCGTTGTCACCTTCCCACAGTTATGGAAGGAACAGATTAAGTTAAACACAACTCTTCCTCAACTTCTAATGATTTCCACGCGCCTTTGCTTACCAAATTAGAAATATGCCTCTTTTAACATTTTACCTCTTTTCTTTTTTAACTAGTCATCTTCTCGGGTTTCTTCTCATGTTTAAATTATCAGAGCATAAAAATATATGGGGAAAACAAAAAGAACCACTAGTAGTTCTTTGAAATAAATCAATAATACTCTTAACCTAATATTTGTTTACTAGTCATCCTAATATCCTATTTAGACTAATCAATTTTACTTTTCTTTCTTAGTTCATTTCTTTTGTGTATTACGCTTATAATCATGATTTAATAAAATAAGTAATCGCTTGATTTATTTATCTAACAATAATTTTTTTTTGTATATAGCTTGTCCAGGGGGCATCATTTCTTAGATTTACTTCGGGCATAAAATACCTCAAGGCCGGCCCTGGGATGCGGAGAACTTAACCTTTAAGTTCCTTTTAATTGACTCAAGAATTCATCGTTGGCCTTCTTCTCTTCTTTCGGTAGTTTTGAGTGATACAAAGAAGAGGTGGTTGTTAGTAATCGAAGATTAGGGTTGATTTCATATCTGTGCGGTGTTGTTCATAAATTTGGAGATAGAGTTCACTGAAGAAGAGTGATTTGGAGTTAAAGTTTACTGAAAAGGAGTGATTGAAGAGATCGAGAAGAAGCTATAGTTTGTTTTCCTAGTCTAATCAATTAAAGAAGAAGGATCAATGATGATGGTTATCTGGAATTAAAAGATTAAGATGGTGATGAAGCTGTTGCGATCAAGAGAAGAACTGAGAAGATGAGGACTGAGGTGAATCAGGTGATGTTAGTCGTTAGAGTTTCCCGCCTTAGGTTAGTTTGGAATGAAGAATAACGAAACACAATTTCACAAAATTATGGGCCTGTGCATAATTTTATCAACTAGAATGGGGGCGACTGTGAAGTTTTTTTGATGTGGTTTTCACAGTGAAATTTTTTACAGAATTGGGTTTGTTTGTAGTTTTCACTTTATATTTATAGTGCTTCTAAACAAACCGTGGTTTTAGACTACGGGAAATACAGGGGTCCCGCTTATGGTATTTGCTGTGTCTGCACGGTTTTCCCGTGGTCTAAAACCACGGTTCGCTAAGAATTTTTGTTATATTTATAGTACGCAACCCCACTCCGTTAACATAGAACAAAAGAAAAAGGAAAAAAATATCTCCTCTCCGTTTTTTTCTCTCCTTTCCTTCTCGAATCTCAACCTCAGCTTAGAGCTTCTCCAATCGAATGTGTGTGAAGGAAAAAGTCTTCATCCACATAGGATACACAACCATTTTTATAAAAAATCATCTCCAACCCATTGATATGAGGATGATGTGGCAAAAAAAAAGTTAGACATCCTCTAAGTGAACCTCCAGTTTTAGACATTCACTTAGAGGATGTCTTCCCATTCTAGTCATATTAAAAACAAAAATGGAATTAATTTTAACCAATTATTCACCTACAAATAAGCAAAAGAAGGATACAACACTCTATGGGTTGGAGATAAAATTTATTTCCTCTTAATATTTAGGATTTTATACCTAGAGAATGTCTTAAACCACATAGGAAACATTCACATTTACCGAGAAGCTCTTAGATCATAACCAAAAAGAAAACACGAACGAAACAGGTAACAACAAGATCGCTCCTTCTCTGTCCGTCTTCTCGTTCCTCTCCCTCGACAGCTAGAATCACCGATTTTAGGTTTTCATCCCTTCGTTTTTCTTTTACGGCTATGCTTTTTCCGATTTTTTTCTTTCGATTTAGCTTGGGTTTTTGTCTTGTGATTTTTCTGAGATTTCCGTAGTAGGTTAATTGTTGAAATTTTCAATCTTTGTGGGTTATTTGTGTTTGTTGATTGAAACCTTAACTGTGTTTTGCTTTTTCATGTTTCTGTGCTTGTGGGTTTTGATTTGTGGATTGTAAAATTCTGAAGTGGTGGTGTGTTGTTGTTTTGTTGTTGTTAAGTGTGAAAAGGAGTAAAAGGAGGAAAAGGGCTTTTGGCGGGAAAGACTACTGCGGCTAACAAAGACAAAGACAAGAAGAGACCAGTATCTAGGTCATCTCGTGCTGGACTGCAGGTAAACCCCCCCCTTTTTTTTTTTCTGATGGAACCACAATTAGTTCTATGTTTTGTTGTCAAGAGTTTCTGGACTCTTTGGAGTCTTTATAATCATGCAATGCCTGACAACTTCGCTTATTTTGAAACTATAATCAGCTTGATCTGCTGGTACTGGGCTTTAAATTAGTATATCATACATATTCCAGATAAACTAGCAATAAGTCTACATCAGTGAAGCGAATTAATTGAATAGTTTGTGAAATTGGAGATATAAATGTCTTTTGACATGTTGGTCTTCAAGAATGTAAAGCTTATTTGTTGGACTCGATTTGACATGTACAGCCTGACTATTGTATTACTTATACGTAGTTGTTCAACAAATTGAAGATGATTTAGAGGAATTTTGAATGATATTTGATATGGGTAGTGTTGAAGAACGCATAATTTCTTAAAACTGTTTGAATTGTATTATTGCATCGTTGCTGTCTTCGTGTTGGATTATAGTTGAGAGATTTTGATCATGTACATGCAAGGGTTCAGTTTCAGTTTATATCTCGATAACTAGTTATCTATACCCTGTTCTTTTCAAATCGAACACCTCTGCATTTGTGTTGCATCATCATAGTATAAGTGTACCCGGGTTTACTAGTTCTCATTTTGTATTTGATAATCTTTATGAGGTCGCTGTTAGCTTATCCACTGCCTACGGCTTTTTAAGCAAAATTTTACCACTTCAGCATATTTTGTTATTAAGCTATAGTTACAAAGGAGCATCCGTCTTTGTTAACTCTTGGTGATGGAAGTTCTGTCCTTTATGACCCTTTAGACTAGGAAAGACCAAGAGATTGATTCCATAGAACAACTTTTGTTTGTCTGCCTTATTTATTTCTCTTGTAGTTTGATTATTGTGTAGCAGTCTAATTCTTTTCGAAATGTCTCCTCTCCTGAGAAGCATAACCTTTTAATTTCGGACTTAGTTAAGCCTAGATTTAAACTTTTAGGTCTTTCTTTTGGAAGTCAACCTCGTTTAGGCTCAAGGACCCCTGTTATTGGACAGTACGATGGTATCTAACATGAGAAGTGATATACTAATGCGTATTCAGGATTTGATGGCCAAGAAATGAGTTTCTTGGAATTCTTTGGATGGAGCATAAAAAGCAAACCATATCAGTATAATGACGCTAAAGTCGTCTAGTGTTGATTCCTTGAGGCAAGGTCACAAATAAAGCATAGAGGTAATATCTTATGGTGCGAGTGAGAATGTAGAGAAGGTTTGTTGCCCTAACAAACAACTGCTGCAGATCTTTAGGAATGTGGACATAAATCCATAATGCCTCAATGTTTTACATAATTACAAACTATACAGTATCTGGTTTATTGGAAATCATTTTTTTTCAACTGCTACTGTGAATTGAACTTAAATTTCAACTCTCCTATCTTGCTCCCCTAAAGGCTAAACCTTTCTTTTTTTACTCTGGGCTTTTCTTTTGGCTTCTTCTATGTACCTGAAGGATGGTTGATGACTTGTGCTAACACATAGTAGGCTCGTGTTTTTCCCAATAGCTCTACATGAGCTATCAGCCAACCCCCCGAAAGGTTGAAAGAAAGAAAAAGATGAAGTGTGAAGTGAAACTGGCAACTTTGACTGGGAGTAAGTTTGATTCAGTAAACAAACTTGACTAGTTTAGGGTCACATTGTGGGAAAGGTACTTTTATTCTCAAAGGTGAAAAAGATGTCCTGGAACTCCTTGATTTGCGAGTTGCGATACTGGTTTTTAATTTTAGTAAATACATGATGTGTTTTGGGGTGCATGAACATCCTATTGTGGCATATGTGATCCATTTTTAGGTATATGTCCCGTCAAAAGACCTTATCCCCAGATTTACATTAGAATTTTTTTACTAGGGGGGAAAGCTAGAAGTTCCATTTCCTGATTTAGACAAGAAAATAAAAGAAGTACTTGAACATAAGTTGTAAAACTATGTCGTCAAAGGAATATAATTTGCATTCCTTGTTTTGTTGCTGTTTATTATCAATATGGCTGTAATTCCTGCGAGTATCTTAAAACTTCATCAGAGTTCTGTAGTATTGCTGAAATCATTGTTCTGCCAGTGAGGGGAACCTTACCTGTTATAATCTTTCCTCATGTCGTAGGATTTTCCTGGAATTTTCTCGAGTTTATTATACGTAGCTCGTTATGTTCTTAATGCACTGTTGAATATGCATGTTCATCTTTATTTGTAAGCTTCTATTACAACTATGTTGCAAATATTTAACAATTTTGTGCAACAGTGTTTGTCCATGGAGGATGATAAGATCCTCAGTTACAACGATGTTGTATTGAGAAGATCAGATTTAGGGATCCTCAGGGGTCAGGAATTCCTAAATGACCGTATCATTGAGTTCTATTTCAGTTATCTTGATTCTGGTTGTTCCTCTCAAGACATCTTGCTAGTTCCACCTTCTATCTCATTTTGGATTACGAACTGCCCATTTCCAGACAGCCTCAAAGATTTTGTTGAACCTCTTAAACTGCCTGAGAAGAGAGTAGTAATCTTTTCAATCAACAATAATACAGATGTGTCCCAAGCTCAGGGTGGTACTCACTGGAGCTTACTTGCGTACGAGAAGAATTCCAAAGTATTTGTACACCACGATAGCATGGGAAATTCTAATCAGAGATATGCTAAGAAACTTTACAGAGATGTTGTGGGATTTATGGGTGATTCCGAATCAGGGTCTTCAGAAATTAGCCTTTCGGAGTGTCCAATTATGCCACAACAGATGAATGGTTATGATTGTGGTTTATATGTTACTGCAATTGCAAAACTCATATGCGATTGGCATAAAAATGGTGGTTCCACAAATAATGAAGAGTTGTGGTTTTCTGCTTTGAAGGAAGTTAAACCGCAGATGGTATCTAACATGAGAAGTGATATACTAATGCTTATTCAGGATTTGATGGCCAAAAAATGAGTTTCTTGGAATTCTTTGGATAGATCATAAAAAGCAAACCATATCAGTATACTGACGCTAAAGTCGTCTAGTGTTGATTCCTCGAGGCAATGTCACAAATAAAGCATAGAGGTAATATCTTATGGTGCGAGTGAGAATGTAGAGAAGGTTTGTTGCCCTAACAAAGAACTGCTGCAGATCTTTAGGAATGTGGATATAAATCCATAATGCTTCAATGTTTTACATAATTACAAACTATACAGTATCTGGTTTATTGGAAATCATTTTTTTTTCCAACTGTTACTGTGAATTGAACTTAAATTTCAACTTGCTCCCCTAAAGGCTAAACCTTTCTTTTTTTACTCTGGGCTTTTCTTTTGGCTTCTTCTATGTACCTGAAACTGGCAACTTTGACTGGTAGTAAGTTTGATTCAGTAAACAAACTTGACACATGTTAGGTATTAAGTATATTTGTTCCCGCATGCCACTATCATTCTGTGATAGAGGTATTTGGAGATATGGATTTGGATTGGAACAGAAGAGAAAATCATTGTGCATAGATTCTAGTTAAGTTGTGATAATTGGTTATCTTTAGTGGGTGGGACTTGGGAGGTTGGGAAGAATCAATTTATCAAGATCAATAATTCATTTCCATTTCTTAATTGATTTATCACTTTCTAATTCAAACATACCCCCTCTCTCACTCTAGCTTAGGACTCCCATTACGGTTCTTAAAAGACCGTACCATTACCAAGTGATCTACATGGTTACAAATTGAAACCCGGGCAAGTATCACTATTGTTTAGTATAGCTGCGGAGAGGCACCACAATGCAACTTGTATGCGTATTTAACCATGACTGGGAGACCAGACCGTGTAAGTTGCTTCCAAGTTGCGAAATGCACCCTGAACCACAAACGCTAGGCAATCACGTCATGATAGATGCATGTGGGAATCATGTATATAATCAAGAAACAGAGGATGCATAACAGTAGGTCAACAAAATCCTACGTGGATGTCATTGTTAGACCCCCATTTATTTAGATTTTATCCCTGGATCTTAATAAGACCCTTTATACTAAAACTCATCTCCAGTAGTTAAGGTTATACAATGTATTTTAGATTTGGATAAACATTAAAAAAAAAATATTTAGCTTGATTCCATATTAAAAATTGTTTTTTAAAATAAAATTGATGACATGTTAGTTAAGGCTCATCCCGAGGGTGTAGTTAAGACTTTCTTTAACACCTTCGTATTTAGTATTTGATCCCTCCTAGTTTGTAGGACCTAACCATTGAAAATGTTTTTATACTAAATGGGGGCCTAAAATCCTATGTGTCATTAAAAAAAAATATTTTCACCTATCGATTGGAGATATCTAAAACAATTGCGGTGGGTGATTGGAGATGCTCTAAAACAATTAAGCTAAAAAATCCTATGTGGGGATCCTTATTTTGGTGAGGATGACACGAGACCAAATCAACATTAGTGGTGTCGAGTCATTAGCGACTCATTAAAGTAAGTTGTAACTTAATGTGAGACCCAAGACAAACGGAAGAAGTTAGTATGGGAGCAAAATTGATAAACCGACCGAAAAATATATACCGACATTTTCTCATTTTCTCCCGACTGAAATAGAAAAAGGGCCCACTCTGCCACGCTCCTAATCCAAATGATGAGAGGGCTTAATCTCATCCATTCACTTCACTATCGGGATTTTCCTCGAGAGAAAGCTCCGTTGGTGTAGTGCAGCATCTCCCCGGTTTTTTTTTTTTTTTTTAAAGAAAAGAGTGAGTTAGTGGGTTCCACGTACAGTGATACCATCTAATGAGTGAATATGTTGCAACAACAGCTGAAATTTTTACCTTTTCATGCCAACACATCCTTCCACCAACGGTAGACGAGCCGTCAAAGCACCACCTGATTGACACAGGTTTAGTAGCAACAGTTAGGTACTATTACAAATAACCATTACACTCCTGAGCCTCCTCACTGCTTCGACCGGTCACTCTATCAAGGGGCCAAGGCCTCCATGATTGTTGCATCTGTTTCTGCTACCTTCTGGTCTATGTTCTTTCGTATGTTTTTGGAATGCAATTGATTCGAATTCTCACGAGATTTTTCGGATTTGAAACCTATAATCCGCTCATTATAAGGTGTTGAGGTTCAAGTTGTACGTTATCTATATTTCAGCTAAAATTATAGTTAAAACAACAATAGCGTTAATAGTGCAGGATATTATCTGAATTGGCTGTGAAAATGGATCGCAAATTGTCCTTCGACATGTTGAACTTTAGCGTAATTTAGATTTGAGCGATTCTGGACGGACCGAGTTTTTGAACAACACAAAAACAAAATTCAGTTTTTCTCTCACAATTTATTTTATGGGTCCCGATGGGCCCGCGAAGGATAACAGGGGGTCCGTTTTATATGAGAGCTTTTTTGCTCGGTTTTCTTCTGGCGGATTTTTTCGTCTGTTAAGACTTTTTGTTTAGATTTTAGAACTGCTCTGACATGCATAGCCCGACTTGTTTCTTTCCCATACGTAGTGTTCAATGAATTTAAGATGATTTAGAGAGGAATGTTGGATGAAATTTGGTATGGGTTTGGTTGAAAATCCTAGTTTGATTGGGGGCCAACTTTTAATTGGGGGCCTTGCACTAGTGCACAAAAAAGGTCACCCGATCCTAATTTGGGTCACCCCTTAAAAAAATATTTTCTAAATGGCTAAAATGCCCTAAGTGATTAGTATTAATTTTAAATAATTAGTGATAATCTTACTTAATTTGAGTTTAACTTTTTTTTTTCAAATTTTTTATTTATCCATGTGTGAAAAATCGCTGAGATCATGGATAATTTTTTTTTTTGCCCAGA
Source organism: Papaver armeniacum (assembly GCA_023531295.1). Taxonomy (NCBI): domain Eukaryota; kingdom Viridiplantae; phylum Streptophyta; class Magnoliopsida; order Ranunculales; family Papaveraceae; genus Papaver; species Papaver armeniacum. Next base: position 850,731 of record JAJJWW010000544.1, read on the forward strand.
TCCGTATAAAAATCGTCATGGTATTGAAGTGATTCATTGACGACTCTAACCAGTCGTTAATGTTTAGACGGTTTCAGTGATGATTCTAAACAGTCGTTACATTTTATAAAAGAGTCGTTATTCGACTGTTGTAAACACTCGTTAATGTTTCGACCGTTTTAGTAACGACTCTAAACAGTCGTTATTTCTTATAAAAGAGTCGTTATCCTCTTCGAAGAGTCATTAATGGCGGAAATATACGACAGTTTGGAGTCGTCATATAAAGATCAATTCCCTGACGACCCTTTGGAAGGGTCGTTATTTTTTTTATTATGTATATGACGACCCTTAAAGTCATTATTGTCTTTGAAGGGTCATTAATTAGGGTCGTTATTTGAAAAAAAAAATAAAAAATTAGTCAAGGGTAAAACAGTATTTTCATAATCCGATGAATACCTCCCTTAAAATTTTGGGGTACAAATAAAATGTCATGGCCCCTAATTGGATTTTATATCCCCCAATCAAACTAGGTTAAAAATCTGTCACTGGTGTTAAATATTCCTTCAGCTTTTTTTGTTGTCATTGGTGTGATATCTAAAACTTTTTGGTCATCTTAAAATATTCTTCAACAAACTGTCTAAACCCTACTTTTGTTTTCAAATTTCACACTTCTGGTCGTGAATAATATGATATCTTTGCAGGTTTGTGTATATTGTTAATACCAATATTGTTAGTTAATATATTGTATCTCTTCAGTTTATCCATGGCTTTAGGCTGTTTAAGCAAATAATTACTGTTTGTACCCGAAATTACTTTCGAGCACGAAACACGATGAATTGATAGTTTGGTGAGTATTTTGGGTTATGGGTCGATTTGAAGAACAAAATGAAAGACAGAGGTTTAACGTGGTTCGGCATGGTTTGCCTACATCCACGGACGAATCCCCTTGGGGAGTGATTTTGTATTGATAGTCAAATTACATTGTATATTTTTTCCCCTATTGGCTCTCCAATTCTGTGATTTCTGCTCCTCATATTTATACAATTATATACATAATTTCAATGGCACTAACTGCTCATTTATGCCTCCCTCTTCAATTCCGCATGAAACTGCTGGAATGAATATTGCATGGTCGAATCTATTTGGAATTCAATTCGCATGGTCAAAATCTTTGGAATTGAATTTGATGAAACCGCACATTTATGCTTCCATGATAAATTCTGCATAAATGATGGCTGGCAGTATTGGTGGACACTTGCTGGTGGAACAACTGACTCCATGGGTAGGGAATGGCTTGATGGTTGACAAGCATGATGGCTGGCAGTGTGGATAGAGGCTGGCTGGCAGCATGGTTGGAGACTGGTTGGCAGTGCAGAAGAGTTTTTGGCTGGGAATTGGTTGGAGACTGGTTGGCAGTGCGGAAGAGTTTTTGGCTGGGAATCGGTTAGCGGCATTCGCTCTACAAGACTGAAAATTGGCTAGGGGTGCGACTGACTTCGGTAGTTGACCGACGGTTGACTTTGATTGTTGACCGACCGTTGACCTTGACCATTGACCTTGACCGGACGCTGACTTTGATAGTTGACCGACTTTGACCATTGACCTTGACCGGACGTTGACTTTGATAGTCGACCGACTTTGACCATTGACCGGTGCATGTGCGGTGATTGGTGGGTCGCCTTGGTTGATCGTCAGCGGGCTCGGATGAGGACCAAAAGATGATTCAAGTATCAATTTGGCCCATTAAGTGGTATTTTTACTTATGGTACAAACATCGGGGTTAAGAAAAATTTCGTGTTCCTTAGTCAATGATAAAACTCGCCCCCAAGTGTGGATTATTGATGTTGAGGTGATTGGCGAACTTCCCTTGTTGTTTGCGGAAATCAAGACGCCCCCAAGAGTAAATTTCTGTTGCTGAAGCGTAAATAGAGCGGCCTTCGTTGATTGTGGAGATCGTAATCAAGTCGCCCCCAAGTCCGCAAAAACAAGATCGAAGTGATGCAACTGGAAGCTTGATAATGGAGCAGAGTGATGTTGGAAATGGCGGTAACAACATTGAGTGAAGGTCTGCAGCCATTTGTGATCGATTGGACTGCGATTCTTTATGACAAGCCGATCAGAGTAGACTGCGATCACCGTAATGTCTGAAGAACGAGCAAAGTTTAGCTGCAGTGTTTGTGATCTTTGACTGCAGGAGATGCGAACATAGCTGGATAGTTCTCCACTTCGATCACCGTGGTAGTGCAGCAATGATCGGGCATTCGCCGGCCCAGTGCGATCACCGGGATCGCAGCGAGCGACGAGCAAACTGAATGCAAAGAAACCGCGATCACCGGATCGGGCAGGGAGTTGGCGGTCAGAGTCGATCACAGCCTTCGACCACCGTCTCAGAAGAAGATCGGGCATTGCAAAGAAATGGCGATCAAACGGATCACAGGAGTTGCGAACAGACGGATGGAAGATAGCTTCGATCACCGGATCGCGAGCAACGAACGTGAATCGGTGATCGCAAGAGCTTGTGATCGTACCGATTGCATGAGTTGCGAGCATAGTCAGACCTTGCATCACCGCGATCCCAACTTGAATGCAACAACAACAAAAGCTAAACCGGGCCCGGCTGCGACAATGTGGATCGCGGGAGCTGGACATGATAGCCGAATGCGGCGGCTGACAGCAAAGTTATACCACAAAGCCGCGATCACCGAGTGCAGAATCGCGAACATGGGTGGACCGCAGAGCTTCGATCACCGGGTTGCAGCGAAACGAGCAAAGCTACCTGCTGCAGCCCAGTTGCGATCACCGGATCGGAGCTGCGGACATAGATGGACTGCGGTGCGATGGTGGAATGCGCAGCGATGTGAGCAAAGTTATCATCTGCAGGTGCGATGTTGGACTACATGAAGCTGCGAACATGGTGGACCGCGGTAACCCGATCACCTGGTCGTGCGTGAACGAGCATTACAAAGAGTGCGATCAGTGGGGGGGAGAGGCGAACTATCTTTGGACTGCAGTAGCTTCAATTAGTCGGATGCGGCGATTCTTGAGGAATCAGGCTAAAGCTTGAGTTCGATAAAACTAGACCGCATCGATTGCGTCAACGAGTCTGAAATTGATGAGCAAAACTGGACTGCATCAGTTGCGTCCAACTGAGTGCAGCAAATGCTTTTGAACAAGACTACAATAATTTGATCAACTTAACTGTAGCAGTTTAACATTACTGATTGTAATAATTGCGTCAAAATATTAGGGTGTATGCTCGCCCCTCTTAATCTCGTAACTCGTTGTAGGATTAAGAAGTTTGGGTTACCTGAAGTTTCGATTTTCAGAAGCTTAATTCCGCATTGCATTTAGGTGCCATGTAACTCGCCCCCAAGCATATGGAGTGTTACGCAGTTTGCCCCAAAAGAGTTATTTTAGACCATGAGGTGTTACGTATCTCGCCCCCAGGTGACAGTCAGTCACGTTGAAGTGATTTGCAACTCGCACGAGGAAGATAGTGATTGTCATCTTTGCTCAATGCTCGTACAAGGGTGCACCGCCTTGCTGCATTTTGCTCGCGCATGAAATTTTGAAGATGTACGCTATCCGGAATTCGCGCGGGGCCCAATCCCACTATTCCGGATGCGCGCGGGAGGTGAAATGTGTGCATCTCCTCTTGAGAAAATGCTCGCCACATTATAGGTGTCCCATTGAACAAAAGTATGCATGAATATATGAAAAGATGCAAAAATATGTAAATTGTATACGTACCGTATTGAAAGTGTTATTGCGACTTCGTTTATGAAGCGATTAGGATGCCCACTGGTTATGTTGATGTTTTCCAGCGACGATGACTAGTATAGTATATCGTCTCGTCTCGACTTAGTAACTAGATTTGTCTGTGGGACTGGAATGCACCAGTTAAATCAAAACTGGATTGAAGACAGTTGCCATGGAACTGTATTTCGGCAGCTTCGATCAGCTGATCTTATATGATTATACATAAAAGCAGATTGAAGCGATTGGGGAAAATCTGTATTGAAACAGATTTTGGGAAAATCGGACTACAATGATTCGACCAATCTGGATCAGTAGGAATTAAAAAGGATCATAGCGATTCGATCAATCGACCAGCAGCCGTTCTTTGAAATGGATTCTGATAGTTCGATCAACTGGTTGTAGTAGTTATGTGGAAAAGGAATGCAGCAGTTCGATCAACTGGACTGCAGTATTGCTGAGGACAAGTAGACTACAGCAGTTCGTATAAGCTGGATCAGAGCGATTTTAACTAGCACCGAACATGTGCGTGTTGAGGTTTATGATTCCAACCAGCACTCACGATCTTTGCGTTGTGGGTAGAAACTCGACACAATAGCGCTCGCGAACATTGAACGTGTAGTTTTCACTTGATAGTGGTTGTCGTGCCACTCGGAACCTCAAAAATTAAATTTTCCAAACTCATGATTTTCACTTCCATGTTGTAGGGAATTGAAAGACGATTCCAACGAGCCAAAAATCACTCGATTCGGACTTAAAACGAAGAAGTTATTGACGAAACAAGATTTTCTCTTAGTGCGCGTGCTGACTGGACCGAATTGTTGACATGGCACGCTACATGGAACCCTTGCTGACGTGGCACGCTGACGAGGCGTTATGCCGCTGACGTGGCACGCTGACGAGGCATTATGTCGCTGACGTGGCACGCTGACGAGGCGTTGTGTCACAGACGTGGCACGCTGACGAGGCGTTGTGTCGCAGACGTGGCACGCTGACGAGGCATAATGTTGCTGACGTGGCACGCTGACTAGGCGCCGCTGTGATGATGTGGCATGTGAACGTGGCACCGCTTTGCTGATGTGACATGTTGACGTGGATTCCTTGCTAAAATTTGATGTAGCCTAGAGCATCGAAGTTTGATATACCACAGAGCATCAACGGTTGATGAAACTTGAAGCATCGAAATTTGATGAAGCTGGAAGCATCGAAGTTTTCCTGAGAATTGAATTTTGATGTAACGCAGAACATCGAAGTTTGATATACCAAAGAGCATCCACGGTTCATATTCATGGCGCATCGGAGTTTGACGTAACGTGAAACATCGAAAATTTTCCATAGCATTAACGTAAGTGGGTTTACAAAACTTTCGTTGAATTGGGTCAACATTAGCGTGGCTTGAAATGGCTCAATCGGCGGCTCGGCTTTGGCTTGCAGCCGCGGCTTGGCTTGGTGGCTCGGCTCGGGCCGCCGGCAGTTTTTTTTTTTTTTTTAGAAAAAGACGCCATTGGCAGGCTTATATTAATCATATGAAAATGTCAATTACACTATCAAGTGGTAAGAAATTGGAAGGGAGTCTAGCAAAAGTCGAGCCCTATCGCTTTTGAATGACAACACCTAACCTATGGAAAAGAAAATCTCCAACTTTGACATTTGCATCATTACTGGCCATATAATTACGGAGTCTCTTTAGGCATTTGATAGTGTCATCGCCGAGCTCACCTAGAGTAGTGAAGGCAAGAACTCCAAAGCCAAGCCCCTGCTCTGTGCATTTCTCAAGATATTTAACACATTTACGATCAATAGCATTGGCGAGAGCTTTCCCTGGGGTAAAAGCACGTACTCCGTCACCTGTGAAAGGGGAAACACCTGTCACATCCATACACACATCACGCCCATCAATTCAATTATAGACTAGAATGTCCGCTGGTCTTAAATCCAAGCCGGTATTGGAAAGGAGACCCACATCGACTTCCTTCCTGGCTGGGACACTTGCACGGTAACACATGTCAGCGATTGTGTCACGAACAAGGTCATGACGAAATTTAAGCCCAACTTCCTTGACACAATGTAAAGCGTGATCTCCAAAAATATCCATGTCTCTGCCACAACAAGGACAAGAGCTACCCTCCTCAAAAAGCGGTATACCCAGTTTATAACACATAACCGCGCTGAATTGTCTAGGACCAATCTTCTGATTAAGACCTTCAATTGGAACAGCCAACAAGTAATCTTGTGCATGTTTAATCCTATTACATTGCCAAAGAGCAGCATCACGTGCAGACAAATTAAAGTTTAAGGGTAACTCCTTCAACACAGCACTAAAGTATCTAACCGCCAAAGAACGCATGAGAACTTTTCTTTTAAGGGTAATCTTTTTTTTTTTTTTTTTTTTTTTTGTATGAGAACTTTTCGCAGTGGTTTTTCTAAACTGTGGTCTTTAGTCTTGAATTTCCTGTCACGGTTTGCTGGACTGTTGCCATTGCTTTTGAACTTTTGTAACAGTTTTCTGTTTTCTTCTTTTCCTTTGGATTTTTAGCAACGGTTCTAGGGACTGTTGTTGTTTCTCATGGACCTTTCACCATGGTTTTGCTGCACTTTTGTGGCCCTTTCTGGAACTTTCTGAGATGCTTTTCTGGAGGTTTTCCCTGCGGTATTCAAGCACCTTGAGATGTAGGCAACTTGACAATCTTGCGATCATTACAGTAGTGATTTTGACGTTTTACAAACTCGAACATGTAGACACTACGTTATTTGGGAAGCAAATTTTTCCAACTTTGGACTTGAATATACTGCGGATCGAACATCCACGGCAACAATCTTAGCGATCTTTCCGATGAGTCAGTCTTGGTGGCCTCGACTATGAAGCTAGACTGGCTGCAGCGATTGCGATCAAGCGACTGCAGAATTGTGATTAACTGGAATGCAGCAGCTGCGACCAGCTGGACTGCAGTGACTGTAATCAAAACTGGGCCCAACCATGTTGCGGATCGAATATCCAGCAACAATTTTGATGATGTTTTTACGCCATCTTTTACCGTGAACCGAACGTCCTGACAATAGTTTTAACAACCCTTGTAGCGGTATAGATTGGGTGCTTTCCGAAGGTAATAGTTTCCGAAAAAGTTTGAATTGCGAATCTGGACCGCAATGATTGCGATCAACTGGCGGCGATAATTTCGATCGATTGACTGCAGCAGTTTCGATTAACTGGGCTGCAGGAGTAACTGTTGAAGGCATCCAAACTGGAAATTTTTGGATTTTTTTTTTTTTTTTTTAAAGAGGTTTTTTCCTCGTTTCACAACAATCTTAAAGATCTTTGGCGCAAATTGCAACAAACTTTTGACCCTATCATGTTGCGGATCGAACATCCTACAACAGTATTGATGGTGTTTCACTACTGTTTATGGGTAAAAATCGTTTCTGCCGATTTCGGTAAATTCGGTAGGTGAGTGAGAAACTGGTTCAAACCCTAAACAAATGTGCTGCACGTGAGCACTTTATAGATTCGAGAGATCAATCTGTACAAGTCCGGCCTAAACCAAGAAATGGCCGTTCCAGACTTGCTTCGGTCACAAAGTGGAGGAGAAGGGTTGATTTGGGGAGGGAAGCAAAGAAAGGTGTTGAGACCGGAATAGTGCAGGAGAGTAGTGTCTCGACTTGTATCGGAAAGTGAAAGCTTCGGAAGCTTGCAAGAGATGAAAGCTTTTTGGAGAGCTTGCAAAGTTGCCTTTTACGAGAGTGTAGTATTTTTCTCTGACCGAGACTTGTTGTACGGTGGAAATAGGTAAGACCTATTTATACAAGTCGAGATTGAAACGTACCACTGGCCTCATGAAGGAAGAGAGTAAAGGGTGAAATAATGGGAGGAGGTAGTAACCGCATGGTTTAATGGGCGAAAACGTTTTCACCATTATTTCCTCTTTTATTTGACCGCTTTATTCCTTTTCACGCTTTCTTAATGTGAGCGTAGTGTACGCCGCATCTTTGTGACCGCCAAACCAAAACCCTAAAGAAGCATCCCCGGTTTGTGTTGATGTCTCGAGTGTTGGTTGCATCTTGAGTGCAAGTGGCGCTGCTAGTGGCGCTGCTAGTGGCGCGTGTGGCATGTGCCAATGGCATGTGCGGAATGCCTTGGTGGTAGTTTGCACGGTTTGCAAGTTGGGCTACCAGCGTGTGTGCTTGGCATGTGCCGATGGCATGTGCGGAATGCCTTGGTGGTAGGTTGCACGGTTTGCAAGTTAGGCTACCAGCGTGTGTGTTTGGCATGTGCCAATGGCATGTGCGGAATGCCTTGGTGGTAGGTTGCACGGTTTGCAAGTTAGGCTACCAGCGTGTGTGTTTGGCATGTGCCAATGGCATGCGTGGCCATTGGGGCCGTGACCTTGATAGGGAAACTAGCTAGCGAGCATGTTGGCATGTGCCAATGGCATGCGTGGCCGTTAGGGCCGTGATTTTGCTAGGGAAACTAGCTAGCGAGCATGTTGGCATGTGCCAATGGCATGCATGGCCGTTGGGGCCGTGATTTCGCTAGGGAAACTAGCTAGCGAGCATGTTGGCATGTGCCAATGGCATGCATGGCCGTTAGGGCCGTGATTTTGCTAGGGAAACTAGCTAGCGAGCATGTTGGCATGTGCCAATGGCATGCGTGGCCATGTTGACCTAGTTGCATGTTTTGCAAGCCTAGGGCGCTATGTTTGGCGTGGGCCAAAGGCATAACGGCTTGGAAGTATGGCTTGCGACACGTGTTGGCATGTGCCAATGGCACGTGCGGCCATGTTGACCTAGTTGCAAGTCTTGCAAGCCTAGGGCGCTATGTTGGGCGTGGGCCAAAGTCATAGCGACTTGGAAATATGGCTTGCGACACGTTTTGGCATGTGCCAATGGCACGTGCAGCCATGTTGACCTAGTTGCAAGTCTTGCAAACCTAGGGCGCTATGTTGGGCGTGGGCCAAAGTCATAGCGACTTGGAAATATGGCTTGCGACACGTTTTGGCATGTGCCAATGGCACGTGCAGCCATGTTGACCTAGTTGCAAGTCTTGCAAGCCTAGGGCGCTATGTTGGGCGTGGGCCAAAGTCATAGCGACTTGGAAATATGGCTTGCGACACGTTTTGGCATGTGCCAATGGCACGTGCAGCCATGTTGACCTAGTTGCAAGTCTTGCAAACCTAGGGCGCTATGTTGGGCGTGGGCCAAAGTCATAACGACTTGGAAATATGGCTTGCAACACGTTTTGGCATGTGCCAATGGCACGTGCAGCCATGTTGACCTAGTTGCAAGTCTTGCAAACCTAGGGCGCTATGTTGGGCGTGGGCCAAAGTCATAGCGACTTGGAAATATGGCTTGCGACACGTTTTGGCATGTGCCAATGGCACGTGCAGCCATGTTGACCTAGTTGCAAGTCTTGCAAACCTAGGGCGCTATGTTGGGCGTGGGCCAAAGTCATAGCGACTTGGAAATATGGCTTGCGACACGTTTTGGCATGTGCCAATGGCACGTGCAGCCATGTTGACCTAGTTGCAAGTCTTGCAAGCCTAGGGCGCTATGTTTGGCGTGGGCCAAAGGCATAGCGGCTTGGAATTTGGCGTTGTTGCCATGGTGCGCATGGTGCGGCTTGGTTTGGCATGGTTGCCATGGTGCGCAGTATGCGGCTTGGTTTGGCATGGTTGCCATGGTGCGCAGAGTGCGGCTTGGTTTGGCATGGTTGCCATGGTGCGCATTATGTGGCTTGGTTTGGCATGGTTGCCATGGTGCGCAGAGTGCGGCTTGGTTTGGCATGGTTGCCATGGTGCGCAGTATGCGGCTTGGTTTGGCATGGTTGCCATGGTGCGTAGTATGCGGCTTGGTTTGGCATGGTTGCCATGGTGCGCAGAGTGCGGCTTGGTTTGGCATTGTTGCCATGGTGCGCAGTATGCGGCTTGGTTTGGCATGGTTGCCATGGTGCGCAGTATGCGGCTTGGTTTTGGAATTAGGGTTCTGTGTTGAAAAACCCTAATCTGGTATTTTGAAAAAATACCCCTATTAATTATTTACACCTGAGTTGAATGCTCTTATTTAATGTGTTGTGGGTAACACTAGGTCATGGGGTTTTACGATTTTACCCCTTGTCTAAAAACCACCATCAACATTAAGTCCCCTGCTTAGCTCGGAACAGGGGCTTTGTTGCGAGGTAAGCATAAGATGGTGACAAACTATTAATGACAATAGTAAAGAAAATTGAAAGGAGGCTCGTCTGACCTTTTATAAATAGGATTTGGAATCCTTGCCTCTGGTCGTTTTGCACAAGTCAGGAGGCTGGCACAATTGGTGGGCCCGATGCAGCTTAGGCGACGCTGGGAAGTTGGCGTGAGTTTGGAAACTGAGTGGTCTAGCTGGTGGGACCGGCGCAATTGGTGGGGTCGGTCCAACTTGGAAACCATGCTTGCAGGCGTGACTTGGGCGGCATTGAGAAGTCGCAATTGGTGGGGCCGGTCCAATCTTGGAAACCATGCTTGCAGGCGTGACTTGGGCGGCATTGGGAAGTCGCAATTGGTGGGGCCGGTCCAATCTTGGAAACCATGCTTGCAGGCGTGACTTGGGCGGCATTGGGAAGTCGCAATTGGTGGGGTCGGTCCAATCTTGGAAACCATGCTTGCGGGCGTGATTTTGGTAAAAGGAAATCCTTCCCTATTTCAAAGTCTTTCACGCCTATATATATATATATATATATATAAAGCCCCTTTTTTCCCCATTCTGCGCTTTATTCTTTCTTCTTTTCATACTAGCGGCAAAAAGAGACCGGCTTCCAGGTATGTCTTCGAGTACTCTTCTTTCTCTATTTTTTTTTATAGGTATAAACCTTAAAAGTAAGCGCTTCCACCATCTTTGCATATGATTCCTTGGCGCGTCTCTGAAGAAAATACTGCGTGTGTATTTTCGAACCCGTAGAGAACCCTGTATGGATCCCGAAGAAGAATACTGTGTATATGCTTCATATGACTTGAACCGCAGGAAATATTGTATATATGATTTTGCTTTTTGAAAGAAGCATCACGCGCGTAGTTTTGGACCAATAGAAAAATGCTCCATATATATTTTTGAACCCGAAGAAGGATACTGTAGACACACTTGTACCCGTATAGAATGCCGCGTATATAGTTTGAACCCAGAAGAAAAAATCTGCGTATATAGTCTTGAACCCGAATAAAATACGTGTGTATATAGTCTCGAAACCGAATTTGTTGGGTACGATTATGTGTCGGGAGATAACCCGTCTTTCTCCATTTGTTTTGTGCAGATATCTTATTACCAAATTGTTGTGAAGGAATTCGACAAGATGTTACCTGAACCACATTTCACTTCGTCGAAGGATGCTCATAATTCCAAACCGAACACGGATGATGAATTCTTCACTAGAGCCCTCGCCCCTGCTCGGAAGAATCACCGGGTTTCGTGCCAATTTTGCTAACCGGTGGTGAGGATGACAGGAAGACACGTTCGGTTCGCCGAGAGAGCACCATTCGGTTTTGTCTTCATAAAGGGGTATATTCCTCTTCCAACATTGACTTTAGGATGTGTCAAAGTCCATTGCGTTCTTTTGATGAGATGGGTTGAGTTCATGGTGAGCGAGGAGCGTATAAATACCATCTTGACTCAAGCGCAGTCATTGATCTTTGTCAAGACTTGATGAAATCTTGATTAGGAAGGACATCCCGAGCTTAGTTGCTTTCATCTCCGGATGGTGTTCGGACACCCATACAATCATATGTAGATGGGGTGAGATAACTTTCTCCTTGGAGAGTGTGGCTCTCTTCTTTGAATCTTAGAATCGGGAATCTCGAATCCAATTATCGAAAGCGAGGCGAAGATGCGGGATGACTGGCCGCTAAGTTGGGGGATTTCGCTCGGAAAGACTCCATTGCGAAGTCGAAGGACTCTGCCGGAAAGAGGATGAAAGATGCCCTTACGGTTGGTGGATATCTCAATGGTTTCCGGACGAGTTGGAGCTGAGGAAAAGCGATGATCTTCATGTCGCAGCATTTTGGCTCTCCGGTTGTCTAGAGACATTTTTGATGACGGTTACGGCAAGAAGGGAATAAGACCGAGTTGTTGGCGATTCTTTGTGAAATTGGCAAAGGGTGAAGTTCTTCCCATTGGCGGCCGTTCCTTGGTTCCCCTGTATGTGCATCCGGATCACCTGGTTGCGAACATGCGAGTTTCGAATGGTTTCATGAAGGTGGATTCATATGTGCACGTTGCTTTCTCGCAAGTCGGCTATGGGAGCACTTTGAGAAGTATGCTCCGAAACCGTTGCCTTCGCTTCCCGTGAGTTGGGGTGGCTCCCGAATTCTTCGATGGGTGAACAGGCGTCCAAGAGTTGGCGTGAGCTTGGTCAGTTCTCTTGATAAGTTGCATGAAATCAATTTTCGTCCATGGGGGCCAGTCCATAATTCAGTGGCTCAAATTGGCACTTTTGCTTCTGCTCCGCTCATGTCTTTGTCTTCTGATGACGATTTGAGCGTTGGTGAAAACCTGTTCATTCAAAGCTGCCTGCCCGGTTATATGCCGTCTTTCTTCGTGGGGTCTTTCCAGATAGCTGCTTATAATATTGACCGTGCTGCTCGTCACATGGGTTTCGATCAAGGGGTGCCTCTCGTTTACCGGCCGGTGATCCCTAAGGATTCGTTGCGTGTCGCCCTTGACGCCAGTGTCCTTAAGCCGGGTATCCGTCTTTCCTTTTTTCAAATGGGAAGAGTAACTTCGACGACCTTTGGCTATAATGAGTTTTGGTGCGACGAGTTTACTATGATCCGAGATTTCGTGAATAACGTGGTGGAAAACGTTCGTTGCAAACCTTCTCCAGCAGTTCTGAAGGAGTATCCAATGTTGAGAGATCCCAAGCGAAAGTTGCCCAGCAATTCGGAAAGCCCCCAGGCCAAGGAACGGAGAACGAAGAATCGTGCTGGCGGGTTCCGGACGGTTCCGCAAGATCCTCCCATGGCTCTTGTGTCTTTCAGTTCTTCCAATAACCAGGTATGTGTCGCCTCTTCACAGGTTTGTCTCAAAACACACGTAAATTTCGGCTGAGAATATGTGTCTTGTTTCCTTCAGGGCTTCGGTAGTGTTAATGCTTTCGCCGCCCTTGCACGTTGCCAGGAGACGGAAGTTTCTTCAAGGGATTCCGGTGGCACTGAGCCTACTCATAGCGGTGATGAGTCAGAGAAAGAAGAAAGTTCAACAAGCGAGAGTGATTCCTCGGGCAAAGACTTTGGTTCTTCTTCGGGAAGCGGTTCGGTGAGTTTCGCGCTTCTTTCTTTCTTCTTCTTGTTTTCTTCTTTTGAAAAGTGTCTAACTCAAGTTTGCAGGAGGAATCGGTTCGGAGGATGATTCAGGATGGAGTCACACGAAAACTTGCCTTTGGTGACCACCGCCGGTGACTTGGAGATGGGAGTTAGCCAATTGCCGGGCACAAACGTGGTTCAGACGGTGGATGATTCTCTGATGGTTGTTGCCGTAGACATGGAAGAAAACCCTTTGCGAGTCGTGAGGCCACTTGCAGGCGCCATTTTGATCCCCGTACTTGGTTCCTCATCCAGGTCATGTCTTTGGTTGGCGGCTTTAGCGTGCCGGCTAAGCATGAGGCGTTGTACACCAGAATCTGGGAGAAGCACGGACATATGGCTACAACCAAGAAAGTCACTAGTCGATTTGCGCTGGTTAAGCGTGTGGAAGAGGCTTTGTCTTCCATCGAGGACATGCGTGAGGTGACTGGTCACACCGTTTCTGAAGACGTTATTGCCGACTGGGAGCACCATCGCGACGTGTGCGTAGAAAAGGAGTTCAACACTTCGTGGTTTGTCGAAGGCCTTGCTGAGATCCAAAAGTTGAAAGATGCAACAATCGAAAGCCTTTCCGCCGAGGAGATCGCCCGACAGGAGATGGAACTCGAAAAGCTTTCCAAGATGTTGACTATGAAGAGAGCGGCTCTTGAAGACGCAAAGCTGACTTTCTCCAAGAAGAGCAGACTTCTGTTGGACGATTTTCCTTGAACGTTTCTCTGTTAAACTTTCATTTAGGTTCTTTTTTTTTTTTTTTTTTTTGAAAGACATATTGGATGTCTGGTTAAAAAATTAACCTTTGATAGATAGCTGGTAGCTTTTTAGGGTGTTGGATTATTTCTGGGATGAATGGTTTTGATAATATAACTCTGATTATGTTTTGGGAAAGGAATATTGCTTTTATGAAAGTGTGTGCTAGCAATAGGCACAAGACGCAATAGTATGGCGGTTTTATTAAGAACCTAAAAAACAGATCGTATGTCTTGCCCAATCTAAATTTACTCACTTGCAAACACGCCTCTTTCCAAGTAAAAGGCGGCTTTTCTTTGGTAGCAAGCGACTTTCTTTGGTAGCATCTTGATTAGTCCCCAATTCTTTGGTAGCGTCTTGGCGAGTCCCGGTTTTCGGTGTAGTTTTAACAACCGATAACCGGGTTGTCGGCAGCGATTGAGTCGAGTCGCAAGTCCCCAATCGTGGTGGAATCTTCAACGAGTCCCCAGTTTCTTCGTGTAGTTTTTGCAACCGGTAACCAAGTCGCTTTGGTAGTTGAGTCGGATCGAGTTGCCTTCCCTACCATCTTGACATCCGGGTGAAGAACGAGATCGATCGACATTGTAGCCGATAGATCAATCCTCCCATTGTGGTCGCCAATTGTTTATGGGTAAAAATCGTTTCTGCCGATTTCGGTAAATTCGGTAGGTGAGTGAGAAACTCGGTTCAAACCCTAAACAAATGTGCTTTGCACGTGAGCACTTTATAGATTCGAGAGATCAATCTGTACAAGTCCGGCCTAAACCAAGAAATGGCCGTTCCGGACTTGCTTCGGTCACAAAGTGGAGGAGAAGGGTTGATTTGGGGAGGGAAGCAAAGAAAGGTGTTGAGACCGAGAATAGTGCGGGAGAGTAGTGTCTCGACTTGTATCGAAAGTGAAAGCTTCGGAAGCTTGCAAGAGATGAAAGCTTTTGGAGAGCTTGCAAAGTTGCCTTTTCCCGAGAGTGTAGTATTTTTCTCCGACCGAGACTTGTTGTCCGGTGGAAATAGGTAAGACCTATTTATACAAGTCGAGATTGAAACGTACCACGGCCTCATGAAGGAAGAGAGTAAAGGGTGAAATAATGGGAGGAGGTAGTAACCGCATGGTTTAATGGGCGAAAACGTTTTTCACCATTATTTCCTCTTTTATTTGACCGCTTTATTCCTTTTCATGCTTTCTTAATGTGAGCGTAGTGTACGCCGCATCTTTGTGACCGCCAAACCAAAACCCTAAAGAAGCATCCCCAGTTTGTGTTGATGTCTCGAGTGTTGGTTGCATCTTGAGTGCAAGTGGCGTTTGCTAGTGGCGCGTGTGGCATGTGCCAATGGCATGTGCGGAATGCCTTGGTGGTAGTTTGCACGGTTTGCAAGTTGGGCTACCGGCGTGTGTGCTTGGCATGTGCCGATGGCATGTGCGGAATGCCTTGGTGGTAGGTTGCACGGTTTGCAAGTTAGGCTACCGGCGTGTGTGTTTGGCATGTGCCAATGGCATGTGCGGAATGCCTTGGTGGTAGGTTGCACGGTTTGCAAGTTAGGCTACCAGCGTGTGTGTTTGGCATGTGCCAATGGCATGCGTGGCCATTGGGGCCGTGACCTTGATAGGGAAACTAGCTAGCGAGCATGTTGGCATGTGCCAATGGCATGCGTGGCCGTTAGGGCCGTGATTTTGCTAGGGAAACTAGCTAGCGAGCATGTTGGCATGTGCCAATGGCATGCATGGCCGTTGGGGCCGTGATTTCGCTAGGGAAACTAGCTAGCGAGCATGTTGGCATGTGCCAATGGCATGCATGGCCGTTAGGGCCGTGATTTTGCTAGGGAAACTAGCTAGCGAGCATGTTGGCATGTGCCAATGGCATGCGTGGCCATGTTGACCTAGTTGCATGTTTTGCAAGCCTAGGGCGCTATGTTTGGCGTGGGCCAAAGGCATAGCGGCTTGGAAGTATGGCTTGCGACACGTGTTGGCATGTGCCAATGGCACGTGCGGCCATGTTGACCTAGTTGCAAGTCTTGCAAGCCTAGGGCGCTATGTTGGGCGTGGGCCAAAGTCATAGCGACTTGGAAATATGGCTTGCGACACGTTTTGGCATGTGCCAATGGCACGTGCAGCCATGTTGACCTAGTTGCAAGTCTTGCAAACCTAGGGCGCTATGTTGGGCGTGGGCCAAAGTCATAGCGACTTGGAAATATGGCTTGCGACACGTTTTGGCATGTGCCAATGGCACGTGCAGCCATGTTGACCTAGTTGCAAGTCTTGCAATCCTAGGGCGCTATGTTGGGCGTGGGCCAAAGTCATAGCGACTTGGAAATATGGCTTGCGACACGTTTTGGCATGTGCCAATGGCACGTGCAGCCATGTTGACCTAGTTGCAAGTCTTGCAAACCTAGGGCGCTATGTTGAGCGTGGGCCAAAGTCATAGCGACTTGGAAATATGGCTTGCGACACGTTTTGGCATGTGCCAATGGCACGTGCAGCCATGTTGACCTAGTTGCAAGTCTTGCAAACCTAGGGCGCTATGTTGGCGTGGGCCAAAGTCATAGCGACTTGGAAATATGGCTTGCGACACGTTTTGGCATGTGCCAATGGCACGTGCAGCCATGTTGACCTAGTTGCAAGTCTTGCAAGCCTAGGGCGCTATGTTTGGCGTGGGCCAAAGGCATAGCGGCTTGAATTTGGCGTTGTTGCCATGGTGCGCGGGGTGCGGCTTGGTTTGGCATGGTTGCCATGGTGCGCAAAGTATGCGGCTTGGTTTGGCATGGTTGCCATGGTGCGCAGAGTGCGGCTTGGTTTGGCATGGTTGCCATGGTGCGCGCAGAGTGCGGCTTGGTTTGGCATGGTTGCCATGGTGCGCAAAGTATGCGGCTTGGTTTGGCATGGTTGCCATGGTGCGCGTATGCGGCTTGGTTTGGCATGGTTGTTGGGCGATATGCGGCTTGGTTTTGGCATGGTTGCCATGGTGCGCAGAGTGCGGCTTGGTTTGGCATTGTTGCCATGGTGCGAAAGATATGCGGCTTGGTTTGGCATGGTTGCCATGGTGCGCGGATATGCGGCTTGGTTTTGGAATTAGGGTTCGTGTTGAAAAACCCTAATGCGGTATTTTGAAAAAATACCCCTATTAATTATTTACACTGAGTTGAATGCTCTTATTTAATGTGTTGCGGGTAACACTAGGTCATGGGGTTTTACGATTTTATCCCTTGTCTAAAAACCACCATCAACAACTACATCTTTTGCCGCGGACCGGGCGTCCCGCCAACACTTTCATCAGATTTTGTAGTGATGCGATTTTCAGCGGTATCAGAAGGTAATAGCTTCATCAAATATGAAACAGTGAATCTTGATTACAGCAGTTGCGATCAACTGGACAATATGTGCGGTTATATGGTGCATGCAGAAGATTTGCGATCAATTTGGATTTGCGATTATTACGATCAAGCGTATTTGCAACAGTGATTTTTCAAGACGTTCAAACTGCTTCTCCACTGACACGATCTTGAAGCATTTTGTACAACTTTTCTCAACGGGAGAACACGATTCCTTTTCTCGTATCCCCTTTGTCGACGCCAATGTTTGTACCAGAAATTACTTTCGAGCACGAAACACGATGAATTGATAGTTTGGTGAGTATTTTGGGTTATGGGTCGATTTGAAGAACAAAATGAAAGACAGAGGTTTAACGTGGTTCGGCATGGTTTGCCTACATCCACGGATGAATCCCCTTGGGGAGTGATTTTGTATTGATAGTCAAATTACATTGTATATTTTTTCCCTATTGGCTCTCCAATTCTATGATTTCGCTCCTCTTATTTATACAATTGTATACATAATTTCAATGGCACTAACTGCTCATTTATGCCTCCCTCTTCAATTCCGCATGAAACTGCTGAAATTATTATTGCATGTATGAAACTGCTGGAATGAATATTGCATGGCTGAAACTGCTGGAATTCAATTCGCATGGTTGGCTTCTTTGGAATTCAATTCTGCATGATGAAACTGCACATTTATGCTTCCATGATAAATTCTGCATAAATGATGGCTGGCAGTATTGGTGGACACTTGCTGGTGGAACAGCTGACTGCATGGGTAGGGACTGGCTTGATGGTTGACAGGCATGATGGCTGGTAGTGTGGATGGAGGGCGGGGGCGGCATGGTTGGAGGCGGAGTTGCGATGCGGAAGAGTTTTTGGTGGGAATTGGTTAGCGGCATTGCGCTACAAGATGAAAATTGGCTAGGAGTGCGGCGACCGATAGTTGAATGAATGGTTGACTTTGAATGTTGACCGAACGTTGTCTTTGACCATTGACCTTGACCAGACGTTGACTTTGATAGTTGACCGACTTTGACCATTGACCTTGACCGGACGTTGGCTTTGATAGTTGACCGACTTTGACCATTGACCGATCTGTGCAGACTGGTGGGCTGCCTTGGTTGACTGGTTAGCGGGCTTGGATGAGGACCAAAAGATGATTCAAGTATCAATTTGGCCCATTAAGTGGTATTTTTACTTATGGTACAAACAATTACCACCTCATGATTAAAATTACACTGTATCTTGTGTTAGTTTTTTTTTCTTTTGGGCATGAAGAAGCATTTGGTTGGTAAACCTTTAGTCTTTTATGCAAATCGTGTATGTTGCAGCTTATAGACATTTGGGATTTGTGGCTAATCCTGTTGTGATGTCTGTTTGTTGTATGTGATCTGGAACCCATCTCGCATAATTTTCTTTTAGTAGTGTCAATATATAACTTTTGTTTTGTTTTTGTATACTAGTAAGGACACATGTGCGATGCACATGCTTGAATTTTTACTCATCCAACAATACTAAATTTGAGAGTCATGAAATTTTTTTCCTAAAACAAAAATTTACTATTTTTATTTGTACTCGTTACGTAGATGATTGAAAGAGTTTTTCAAATATATAAATTATAAAAAAATCCGGTGTATATTTTGAAAAATATCAAGTTTTTAAAAAATTTGATCTATTTTTAAAGTAATGGTATTTATGTAAATATGTTGAAGATAGGGACAACTAAGTAATTTCCTACCAAAAAGAACTCTTTTCTTTATATTAGTATAAGATAAGATTTTGAAAATGTTTATATGTCAACAGAGAAACGTTGCTTGTGGGTCTTCCTTTTTCTATGCTTTCAATTGTTCTTTTTAAAAAAAAATTAAATGATCCACATACGTTAGTTGATCGGAAAATGGGTCATATGACCATAGGCCCCTATAGGCTGGTAGCAATGGACTGCTAAAATATGTGTATGGGTGAAAAAGACATACAACTAAAGAGACCGTCTTACCCTTCCAGTTTATGTCCTCTTCACCTCGTTCATATCAACCCATCGTCTTCTTTCCAAAACATAACTTCTCCTCTCCCCCAAAACCCATCGTCGACAGTGAACAAATCTCTCCACCACCATCATCTTCTTTTCTCCACGAAAACAACCACCACCACCGCCATCACCAACATCTTCTTCTTCTTCTTCTTCTTCTTCTTCTTCTTCTTCTTCTTCTTCTTCTTCTTCTTCTTCTTCTTCTTATTTTCCATCATCAACGTCAACACCAAGACAAGCATCAAAAAATGACCTAAATCTGTTTTTCAGATCTTGGAAGTCTAACTTTTCAGTTCAATTATTCCGTAAAGCTCATAAAGGTTGTTTATTTCATCAATTTCACAAGATGAACAGCGAAGGACCTAGAAATCGTAAGCTCCTAACCCTAATTTTTAATTTTTGATTTCTGAATTAGGAAATGGTACATGTATCTATTTTGAAATTATGTTTTTGAATTGGGTATCTATTTTCAAATGAAACTTTGGGTGTATCAATTGGTTTTTTTTTTTTTTTGAATTGAAATCAAACTGCATGTTTGGTTTGCTTGTTGCAGTGAACTCAGGATGCACACAGGTGCATCCTGAGTAAATAGGTTATGTTTGGTTTTCATGTTGCAGTGAACTCAGATGCACCTGGGTGCATCCTGAGTAAATAGGTTATGTTTGGTTTGCTTGTTGCAGTGAACTCAGATTCACCTGGGTGCGTCCTGAGTAAATAGGATATGTTTGGTTTTCATGTTGCAGTGAACTCAGATGCACCTGGGTGCATCCTGAGTAAAATTGGTTATGTTTTCTTTTCATGTTGCATAGAACTCAGATACACCTGGGTGTATCTTGAGTAAAATTGTATATGTTTGGGTTTAATGTTGCAAAGAACTCTGATACTGGTATTGGGTGTATCTTGATTAAATTTGGATATGTTTTGCTTAGTTTTCATGTTGCACCTGGGTGTATCTTGACTAAATTTGGCTATTTGGTTTTGATCTTGAATACATTTTGTTGTTTCCTATTGTAGGAAGCAAAGGAAGGAGGAAGACTGCCGAATTAAGAACGAAGAACAAGCACGATGTTAATGTCAATGTGGATATCACAAATCAGCGAGTGGAACATCCAGTCAGTACAAAGGAAGTAAATAAAACGTTTCGATCAAGTTTGTTACCCACAATGACTGTACTAAATTCATTGACAATAACATCAAAGCAGCAGGAAGTGTTGATGAAGACTGAATTTGGGCCTATGATTCTTGCACTCAAAGAACTGGATAAGACAGAATTTTGGAAAGCACCTAAAGTTTTAGATTACATCATTAGTAGATTTGTTAAAGATAATACTTTTAACATTGCTGGTGAAACTTTAGAGACAAGTGCAGATGAACTTGCCGTCATATTTTTAATGAAGAGATTCAAGATGAGTAAAGCAGATAGAGAAAGGTATGGGCCAAAGGATGATCCTACTCTTAAAGATTCTGAGTTTTACAAGGAGTATTTCCTAGTTGAAGAAGATATTGAAGAAGATGAAACTGAAGAACCTAAGAAGAAGAAGAAGAATGTTGAACAAGAATATCAAAACATGAAGCCAGAGAAGAAGAAGAAAAGTGTAGTGAAACTTGAAAAAAAACGCATCTATGAAGGAATAAAGCGTGTTGCTGAACAGGAAGGCAAAGAAGAAGATTTCGTGAAGCTTTTGGTGTTATACATGTTCTGCACATTGTTTTTACCAACTGCAACGCCACGTACATTCACTATAAGTATCTGAATTGTGTGCAGTCAGTCGATGCAATGAATAAGATATCATGGCCTGACGAAATCCACTAGCATCTGATGGAAAGCATTGCTTCGGTAACAAGATATAAAAGTAAAACGAACACTGTGACTGGTTGTACCGTGTATCTTAGGTGAGTTTCTCAAGCAACATTCTTCATTATAAGTACTATTTTATTTGCTATTAGTTTCTTCAACCTAACTTGATAGGTAATATTCTTTTCATTGTTGCAGCTTTGGTTTCTTGAACATGTTAGAAACATCAAAAGGAAACCAAACACCGACAACTTACCAAGGTTCGCTAGGTGGAACTTGTATGACGGATCTTCCGAACTTGAAGGCATGTTGGATAGTCTTTCTAAAGAACAAGTAAGACAACAACTACTTTTTATATGTTAGCTTTACACTTTGCAAACACTTAGATACACCTAGGCACAACAAAGTTCTCAAAGTATGTTCAAAGTTTTGTTTTTCAATCTTGTTATAAGCCTAGATGCACCTGGGTGAAATATTTGTTTTAAATTTGATTTTCATGTAAACTTAGATGCACTTGTGTGCAAAATTGGTTTCCAGTTATATAAACTAAGATGCACCTGGGTGCAATGTTATGAACAGGTTAGTCAAGAATTTGTGGTTTCTTTTACTGATGAGGAAAAGAAGCTTGGTCACTTTGATTAAAGTGAGGTTCAAACTTTGAAAGCTGAAGTACAAGAATTGAAAAATGAGGTTAAAGTAAAGGACAAGATAATTTTGGATTTGAATGGTGAAATTGAAGCATTGAAGAGTCGGATCCAAATGTTGAGAGAATCAGGCCCCGCGAACACCACTTCCTGGCGGTTCTCCACTTCCAGTTGTTATTTATACCCCTCCGAGTTTCAATCTGAACGTGACTCAAGAGATGAACAAAGTGGTTACACCTGAAGAACCGGTAGTCGGAAACATCCAAGTGGATCCGTAGCCAAGAACCGGTGAGCGGAAGTACTCGTAGTCTAGGAACAAAGTGGTTAGACCATTGTTCCTTTTACTACGTAACAGAAGCTTTGGATGAAGCTTCATCTAAGGGTATGGCGCATCTCTAAGCATGTGTGTAACACCCCGTGTTTTTAGCATGGTACATCTAAAAGATGCACCATGGCATGAGATGAAGCTTCATCTCAAATTCCGTTGCGTATTAAAAGGAACATTGGCCCAGGTAACACGCCAAAAATGGCATATTGCATGGGCATATTGGTCAAAACCAATATGGCACCAAGAGGGTGTAAGCTGTAAGCTATATTGGCCAAAGGCCAATCTCGCATCAAATGATGCATTAGGCCAGTTGGGAGGATGGCCTAGAACAAAGTAGCGCCAAAATTGTGCAATACGCAGGTCATTGGCCTATGGCCGGACATTAGAACTGGCATGTGAGCCAGAACTGAATGTACAACCATCATGGTCGTACATTGCAGTTGGCCAGGATGGAAAGGTGCAGCCATCACGGCCTTGGGAGTTGATGAATGATTTTTTTTCTCCCCTGATCTAAGTTGTAAAAATGTTAAGTTAACATATATAGGGACGGGTAATTGGTTGAAGGTGCATATATGGATTATGCATCAAGTAAGCTTCATAGCTTAGCCAAAAGAGTATAAGTGATGCGTAAGCCTCATTTATAGTTGCGTAGCCTTGCCAATGGAGCATATTAAGCATGGGAATCACTATGCCATGTCGCGGACCAAATATGAAACAATTGGATGTATTTTGACGGAACGACCTATACGGACTAGGCCATTACCATTATTGCTAGGCCACGGCCTTACAAACGAGTTTGGCTTAAGTTGCGTTCCCTTCGGGGATGAACTACAGGTTGTTCTTGATCCCTTTAGAGTAGGGAAGGGTACGTAGGCAGCCACAATGAGTTGTAGCATTACTAGTACATCACTTTGTTGCTCATATTATCTAATTGAGGGATTATTGCGACACATTGGCCTCTCATATCATCTGGCTCGGTAGTTCGATGCAAGAGATGATTATGTCCAAACTTTATGAGGCAAGTTGCATTATATTCCTTGGATGCTCATACTTCCTATCAAGGCGTTCAACATAGGCATGTTCCAATAGTACATTAGACATGGCCAGGAAAGTAAGTCATATCGGTATTCAAGTAGCGGAGCTTACATGAGCCTAAGGGAGATGGAATTAGGCTGTCAATGGCCTATGTGTAAGTTCAAGCATTCCTTATGCCTGGACAATACTCAGAATCCAGTGATGCATGCAAGGTGCATCATCCATAGCCTTTCAAGGATTTAAACCCTTGCAGAACAAGGGTAAGTTGAACAGTGTGGAAGCTAAGTTAGCATTTTTATGCTCCACGAGCATGCTAACAAAGGAAAATAAACGTGCATTTTCCTAACTTTGAGGCCCGGATCATAGGATCATCATGGCGCATCGGGAAGTTATGGATCGCGCACTCGGGGCGTAATTTGCCGGTCTGTCACGGTTGGTATCATAGAAAGTTCGAGATAAATCTAGGGACTGTACGGAGGGGACTCATTAGCGAGTATTTTTCCTTCAAAGGAAATAAAGTTGGAGAGTAGGCCAACTTTTGCGCGGGAAGAGTTTGTAACTGCTACGCCAGTTACTATGCGAATCGAGTTGAGCTTGTCTAAGTACTGTGAGTTTGCCTGGCCTAAGTGGCACCCCACTTACGAGTAAAAATCCGGAAGACCGTCTAGGACGGTGGGTAGACAATGGGACTGATCATCCCCACACGTTGGCACTACTGGCCATTGGTATGCTTTGTCAGGCTCGGCTAGCATCCCACTTACGAGTGGCAACCTGGATGACCATCGGGGATGGTGGGCAACTAGATTCTATTCAACACAAAGATCGCTTGGCTTAGGATCTTGTCATTTCGATGACATCTTCAACCTTGTGAACTTTAGGGATTCGAGTGGTTGTATGGGATGCCCCTTAGGATACCTCGTTGAGATATCCCTTGCCAATTGGCCAATTGAGATTCTCGTTAACGTTGTGGACTCTTTATGGATTCACGAGTGTACGGTATGGGATACTTGCTCGGAAGGTCTAAATTGATGTTCACGACGACTAAGAAACTCGTGATTTTTGAGCATACGGTATGGGACTTTTTCTCAGAATCTAAATCGAAGAGCTTGTCCAAAATAGTTTTTGTTTTGAATTTTGGGGACGAAATTCTTTAAACGGGTGAATATTGTAACACCCCGTGTTTTTAGCATGGCGCATGCTAAAAGATGCGCCATGCTAAAAGATGAAGCTTCATCCCAAATTCCGCTGCGTAGTAAAAGGAACATTGGCCTAGATCTATACACTGCTAAAAATGGAATATTGCATGGGAATATTGGTCAAAGCCAATATGGCACCAAGAGGGTGTAAGCTGTATTGGCCAAAGGCCAATCTCGCATCAAATGATGCATTAGGCCAGTTGGGAGGATGACCTAGAAAAAAGTAGCGCCAAAATGGCGCAATACGCAGGTTATTGGCCTATGGCCAATATCACACCATAATGGTGCAATAGGCCGAAACAGTTTGGCCTTGGAAAAGTACAACCATCAAGGTTGGACAATTTGGAGTGTGGTAGGTCTGGGAAATTGATGTAGAACATCTAGACAAAGTCACCCCCGTTTGACATTAGTGTCAAACCGTATTCTATTTCTAGTATTATTTCCTAATTTATGATTTCCCTATTCTAGAACTATTCTAGAACATATTAGTTTCCTAGTTTGGTATGATTTCCTTTTCTAGTTTTATTACTTTTAGGAAATAGTGAAGCCTATATAAGAAGGCCTAGCCTTGTAGAATTCCTACACATTCAACATTATTATCTTATTTGATTTATCAAAGATATTTTATTTAGTTATTGTTCTCTAGTTTTCTTATAGCTTTTGTGAATCTATTGATTTCACACTAGTTTTCACTACCTTTTGGATCCTTGATCCAAATTATTACGTTCCGCTACGTTAAGTGGTACCGAGCCTCGATTGAGAGCCTCCACTAACATGGGTGATAAGAAGATTGAAGAGTTAAGAACTAGTTTGAGGAAAGACCTAGAAGCTGATGTGAAAGCAATGGGAATCAATATTGAAAAGAAGCTAACCACAGTAATGGATGAACGTTTCGATGATATCACAAAAAAAATCGAAAGTATGTTTATTAAGTTCATGGGAGAAGAAGGAAAGAAAGAAGAAGGAAAGAAGGTACTTGGAGAAAAATCTAAGACCCAAGATGAAATTATCCATCCCCATACTTCCACCCCTCCCAACTCTACTACTAATCTTCAAACCCCCACCTCTTCCCCAACCTTCTTCCAAAGAATTACGCCTCCCTAAATAAATCATATTATCATCCATTACAATCCACTCCAAAGATACTCTTCTTGTCCACCTTACACAACCCCACAATTTGAATTCTTGAAGATTTCGGCTCTTACTCTACTCCCCAAAACTTGCTCAAATCTTCTACAAAACAACAAGCAATTGATGTTGAAGATTATGAGCCATATTATTATCCTCCACCACCGCGCCACAAAGGAACATGGGAAATCCACAAAACTATCGCCCCAAAGCCGATATAACCCCGTTTGATGGACTCTTACACATTGAAGATTTCTTAGATTGGCATGCATGCGAGTTGATCGCTTCCTTGCTTATATGCGCATACACGAAGATCAACAAGTAGAGCTTGTTGCTTTCAAGTTCTTGGACCAGCTTCTTCATGGTGGGATCATCTTCAAATAGAACGAGCCAATCAAGGATTGCGACAAGTTCAATCCTGGACAGTCATGAAACAACTGTTGAAGAGAAGATTTCTTCCTCCGGATTACATACAAACCTTGTTCATCAATTTGCAAAACTGTCGCCAAGGCAACCGCACGGTACAAGAGTATGTAACTGAATTTTCCCGTTTGTTATCTCGGAACCAAATTGAATGAGACGGTTGATCAAACAATTGGGCGGTTCATCAATGGACTTGATTGGAATATACAAGAAAGGTTAGCTACTCAACAATATACTTCTCTTCATTCTGTCATTAATAATGCTTTAAAGATAGAATCTTTCATGCTTTCTCCACAACCATACCCAAAATCCTCATTCTCATACCCTAGAAAACCTTCATTTCAAAATTTTCCTAATAGGCAACAACCTTCTCCATTCCAGTCCAGGTACTTCTCCTACTACCACTACCATTACCACTACCACCCAACCATCTTCTTCCCAAACCCACCTACCACAAAGACTCTTCCACCTCCACCCCAGCCTAGTAATGCTCCACCCATTAGACCAAAACCTCAAAACCCTTATGCATACCCAAGCGAAAACAAGTGCTATAAGTGTAAGCAACAGGTCATACATCAAACCAATGTAGAAGTGGGCGTACATTGATGACCGAAGAAGAGTCTGGCTGTGTATGAGGAAGAAAGTGAAGATGTTCATAGAAATATCGAAGATATACAAGCATATGCGGAGGAAGGAGATGAAAGTGATTATGTCTCTTATGTTATTCGAAATCTATTGTCCATTCCTCGTGTTGACTATCCAACCCGTAATCGTCTATTCCGCACTCAATGCCGTGTGCAAGACAAGATATGTGATATGATCATTGACGGTGGAAGTTGTCAAAATATTGTTTCATCTAGGTTGGTGGAAAAGCTGCAATTATCTACTCATCCACATCCTAAACCATACTCCATTGGTTGGATTGATGATAACAACAAGAAGAATGTAGATTCTCAATGTTTCGTGTCATTTAAAATTGGAGCATATAACGAGACGGTGGTTTGTGATGTTGTGGATATTATCGCTTGCCACATATTACTTGGACGTCCATGGCTATATGATGTAGATGTGACTTATAGAGGTAAAGCTAATACGTATTCATTCATGTACAATGGAAACAGAATCATATTGCAACCATCGTATGCGAAACCTAAGCCAAGTCTACAACAAGAAGAGACTACAATCTGGTTTCCCGGATATCTTAGCGAGATGCACAAGAATCAGGTATGATTTATGCTTTAGTTGTACAACCTTCTACCCGGACCTTCCGACAACTATTCCTACTCAAGTGCACAGTCCTTATTAGATGAGTTTGCATGTGTTTTACCATCCGATATGCCCGAGTCTTTGCCTCCTATGAGAAATATTCAACACCAAATAGATCTCACGCCTTGGTGCAAGTCTACCTAATCTTCCCCACTATCGTATGAGCCCTAAGGAACATGATATACTTCGAGGACAAAGTTGATGAATTGCTTTCTAAAGGTTTCATACAACCTAGTTTGAGCCCTTGTCTTTGTACCCGCCCTTCTTGTGCCTAAAAAGATGGAACTTGGCGTATGTGTATTGATAGTAGAGTCATTAATAAGATCACAATCCGCTATCGCTTCCCAATCCCAAGATTAGACGATATGCTTGATATGCTCTCCGGTTCCATAATATTTTCTAAGATTGATCTTAAAAGTGGATATCATCAGATCCGATTCGACTTGGGGATGAATGGAAGACGGCATTTAAGACAAAGGATGGTCTCTTCGAGTGGCTTGTTATGCCATTTGGTTTGTCTAATGCTCCAAGTACATTCATGAGACTTATGAATCAAGTCTTAAAGTCCTTCATTGGTAAGTTTGTTGTGGTTTATTTCGATGACATCCTTATCTATTCTAAATCTGAAGAGGAACATCGCTCTCACTTAAGGGCTGTTTTCAATGCTCTCAAGGAGAATGAGTTATTTATCAATCTGAAGAAGTGTCAATTTTTCACTTCAAAGGTTACATTTTTTTGGGTTACGTTGTTTTTGATGGTATTCAAGTAGATAATTCAAAGATCGCAGCTATTCGTGATTGGCCTACTCCTAAAACAGCCTCCGAAGCTCGAAGTTTTCATGGTTTAGCTTCCTTTTACCGTCGATTTATAAGAGATTTCGGATCTATTGCAGCCCCTATTACTGACAGTTGGAAGGATAAAAGGTTTGTATGGACAAATGGCTTCGAATCGAGTTTTCAATTACTCAAAGAAAGGCTTACTTCCGCTCCTATCCTTGCACTACCCGATTTCAACAAGCTTTTGAGGTACATTCCGATGCTTCTATATTAGGAGTTGGTGATGTTTTATCACAAGAAGGTAAACCTATTGAATTTCTTAGTGAAAAGCTTACAGAAGCTCGACAAAAGTGGTCTACTTATGAGTTAGAATTCTATGCGGTGATTCGTGCACTACGAAAATGGAGACATTACTTAATACACAAGGATTTTGTCTTGTATACCGATCACCAAGCCCTCAAATATATATTAATCAATCACCATCCAATAGAATGCATGCAAGTTGGATCTCTACTTTACAAGAATATACGTTCTCTATTCAAAGACAAATCTGGTTTGAACAACAAGGTTGCGGATGCACTAAGCCGTTTCACAAATCATAGTGCTCGTGACTTACTCCTTATTACTATCCGTCTTTGAAGTGGTTGCTTTTGACTTCCTTAAAGAGTTATATCCTAACGATCCGGACTTTTCCTTACTTTGTGAGAAATGTTCCTCCGCACAACAAGGTACAGTGGTGATTTTGCTCTACATAATGGGTTTCTTTTTAAGGGTAGTCGTTTATGCATTCCCGATGGTTCCATTCGTGAACACCTTATTAAGGAGTTACATAGTAGTGGTCTTTGGTCATTTGGGCAGATAAGACTATTTCTCTTGTCGAAACTCGTTACTTTTGGAATTCTCTCAAAAGGATGTCCATGATTTTGTAATGACGTTGTATGGTTTGTCAACGAAGTAAAGGTCATGCACAAAAATCTTGGGTTATACATTCCTCTCCCGATTCAGGATGCTCCTTGGGAAGATATATCAATGGATTTTGTTCTAGGTTTACCAAGAACCCAAAGAGCTCATGATTGATTTTTGTGGTTGTTGATCGCTTCTCAAAAATGGCACATTTTATTCTTGCAAGAAGACTATGGATGCTGTGACTACGGCAAATCTTTTCTTCCGTGAGATAGTCCGTTTACATGGTATTCCAAAGACCATTACTTCTGATCGAGACACTAAGTTCTTAAGTTGGTTTTGGAAGACACTTTGGACTCGTCTCCAAACCAAAGCCGCAATTTAGTAGCACAGCTCACCCACAACCGATGGGCAAACTCAAGTAGTAAACCGATCATTAGGGAATCTTATTCGTTGTTTATCCAGGAGACAAGCCTAGACAATGGGATCTATCTCTCGCTCAAGCTGAGTTCGCCTATAATTCGGTTCCTAATCGGTCTACCGGAGTTATGCACCTTTCGCATTGTTTATTCCAAGGTTCCTAACCATACATTGGATCTCGTCTCTTTACCATCCATTCCTAGTTCCAATGTTGCGGCAGATCACATGATAGAATCCCTACAAGTGCTACATGATAAGGTAAAGAAAAACTTGAAGGCTGCTAATGCCAAGTACAAGATAGATGCCGATCGTCGACGTCGTTTTCAATCCTATGAAGTTGGTGATCCGGTTATGGTGTACTTAAGCAAGGATCGTTTTCCAGCCGGGTACATACAACAAGACGAAGTATAAGAAGATTGGTTTTATCCGCATTCTCAAGAAGATCGGCAACAATGCATATGTTGTCGACCTCCCAGCTAATATGAACATTTCGTCCACATTCAATGTTAAGGATATCTTTCCTTACTTTCCGGCGATGATGTTTCTCTTCCAACACCAAACTCGGGTCGAGTTCTTTTCAAGAAGGGGGCACGATGTAGAAACATCTAGACAAAGTCACCCCTGTTTGACATTAGTGTCAAACCGTATTCTATTTCTAGTATTATTTCCTAATTTATGATTTCCCTATTCTAGAACTATTCTAGAACATATTAGTTTCCTAGTTTGGTATCTAGCCTTGTAGAATTCCTACACATTCAACATTATTATCTTATTTGATTTATCAAAGATATTTTATTTAGTTATTGTTCTCTAGTTTTCTTATAGCTTTTGTGAATCTATTGATTTCACACTAGTTTTCACTACCTTTTGGATCCTTGATCCAAATTATTACGCTTCCGCTACGTTAGAAATGGTCTTATTTTAATGCCTACTTGTGATAACCGCAAGTGCTCGGCGCCTGTTGGAGGCGTGGCAAGTACGGGTCGAACCACAGAGACTTGTGGTGCTATGTATTGATCTATGGCTATGCTAGACTGAATTCAAGGAGAGTAAGTGACACAATTCAGGGTTGTCGAAGCGACTGAGGTGAAGATGTGACTCTAAGCTAAAGCTGTAAACAATATAGAAAGAGCACTAGAGTGTCGAATCCACCACCTAATCTTAGCTACATCGATTCATTTTCAATATTGTTCTTGTCCCCTGTAATGGATGCCAGACAAGATGCAAGTTTGCCTTTCATCCAGGGTCTCAATGGATGGCTTACTATCAACTAAGGCCATTAACTAATCCCTAGTATTAGTTGTCTTGTCATAGTACAACTAATCACAGATCAATTCTTACTACTTAGATGATTAAACCTATCTTAAGATGGATATTCTAATCACAATTAGGGTATCTCTCCCAAGCACTAATTGTCTTCTCAGGGCACAACTAGTCTGAGGATTAATAGCATTCAATGAAGCATGAATTGCAACACAATCAACATAGTATTTATCCAACTACAATGCATACATGGCATACTTTGTGAAAGTAAAATCTTTGAGTGTTAAGATTATATTTATCCTAAACAATATAGCACAACAAGAACAGTTATCAAAATATGAGCAAATCTTAGCAACAAATTATGGGTTTCATCTCAACCCTAGCCAATGTGATTAAAACATCAGAGGAAATAATAAAACACAAATAAACCTAAATTGCTGCTCTGGCTAATCCAGGCATAAACCCTAACACACACAGTTCACTGCTATTTATACATGCAAAGAAAATATCAAACCATAAATCTTTTCAAAACATGAAATAAATGCAAACCCAATCTCTCGATAGCCTCGAATCGAGCTCTCCTCTTGTCACTTCGTCTTTGGTAGCCTTGCTTGTGGTGATAGAGAAAACCCTAGTCTTGTTTATCTCTAACTTAGCTTCTAGGGTTGTGAGAAGCTATGTGAGAGATAACCACGACTTAGGTGCGGCGGAAATGGTGACTGAGGCGTCTGCTGTGGCTGACAAGAGATGGAGGTGGTGATGGCTTTGTCAGGGAGAGGGAAGTGGAGGTATGGTCGGGTAAAGTTTTGCAGAGGCATGGGGGAAGAAGAAAGAGAAGATGGAAAAGAGAATGGGGAGTTGGTCGAGAGGGTATAGGGTTAGGCGACTTTGCTATGGAGCGGGCGCGTGAGTGATGATAAGAATGATGCGGCGGCGTAGGATCTAGGGAGTGATAAGCGAAACGGCTCGGGGAGGCTCGGGTAATCTGGTGTTGAGCGGGAGCGACAAAGCGTGATGCGCATGAAGGAGCGACCGTTGGATGTAGCGAGGGAGATCTCAACGGCTCAGAAATGATGGCCTTGGATCCGGGTCGTGGGTCGGAGATGGATAGCTCGAGCCCATGTCTTGTAGATGAGTTGCTACTTGTTGGGTTGCAACTGTTGCGCGCGCGGGCTTTGGCTTTCTGCTCCATAGACGCACGTCTCCAATTCTCTGCTCCTTTGTCTCCTCGATTCTCCGAGCTTTATTTATTCCCTAAAAACACAAAATTAATTAATACAAATATTTATTCTTGAAAACAAAGAAAACACGAGAATGCGAGATAATATCGATTTTCGAACACAAAAGATGAGCTAAATGCCAATAAAAAGGTGTATAAATATGCAATATTTGGCACTCATCAAATACCCCCAAACCTGAATTTTACTTGTCCTCAAGTGAAACAGAAATGAAGAAATCCTAACTATACCACCATCGCAGTCTCTCGAATGCATTTAGCGTATGCACTAAGCCTTTAAACCCCTAGGTGTCCCTAGTGGACGAGTTGTAGTCTCGTGAGGGTTTACCAGAGGTGTACCCACAAAACCTTCTCCAACTTCGAGTGTAAAAGAGTCTCAAGCCTCCAAGAAGCTATGAGTATATAGAGTTTGTGCATGCTAGTAAATGAAGTTAGAACTAC
Organism: Papaver armeniacum; assembly: GCA_023531295.1. Taxonomy (NCBI): domain Eukaryota; kingdom Viridiplantae; phylum Streptophyta; class Magnoliopsida; order Ranunculales; family Papaveraceae; genus Papaver; species Papaver armeniacum. The sequence continues at coordinate 882,729 of JAJJWW010000544.1, forward strand.
CAAAGAACGCATTCTCATCCTTAAGTGCTTTGAGCGAGAAGTAACCATACCATATGAAAGAATTCGGATTCGATTGTGATCATAAGCCTCGACTTACGCCTCACTATTAGGGTTTTATGATAATTGCACTCAAAAAGATCGCTTTTTAGTCTCTCATGTGTGCATGCGGGAATAAAGAGAGAAATCCCGCACACGTTGTAGGTAAGAAGGATAACCTTCCGAAATAATATCCGGAGACTCACGAAAGTGTGGACAAAAGAATCTTTTCGATGATCTCTAAGAAAGGAAATCAACCATTAGCAAGGGTGGGAGTACTCACTTACCTTCTCACCCGATCGGCAATTAATATCATTCTCTCATAGGAACCATAGAAACGTCTTCAATCTTCGGTCTTCAATTGTAGATGACGAACTTCTGAACTTTACAAAAACTTGACAATATTTTATTTTTTTTTATTTTTTTTTTTTTATTTTATTTTATTTTTTTTTTTTTTTTTTACATGACAATAAAACTCAATTTTTCACAAACTTCATTAATCCTCATTCTATTTTCTTTTCTTTTTCTTTGTTGCACGTAAACCTTGGACTATATCAACTTTTCTTTCAATATTTCGATGATGCTCCGTTTCTTTGACGATGATGTGTTTCTATGGGTTTGTTGATTGAGAGAGAGAGTGATGCTAACGCAAATCGATATTTAGAAGGAGTTTTCATCTTTAAACGTCACCCTCATGATTGACAAAAACTAGCACTCAAGAGATCAAAAGTAGTCTTTGAAAGTGGTACGAAGTTGGGTAGCTCACCATTCCTACCCGGAATTGATGTACGGTGACACACACTCTAATGCTTTTCTAGAAAGTTGCAAAAATTGAAGGTTGGTGCCTCACTTGATGTAAAATGGGTAGTCTCCACTATGGGTGATCACAATTCTACTACCGAATATCTAAACATCACCTAATTCGCCCTCCGGTATGGTTAAATCCAACTTTAACGCTCTAATCAACTAAGAAACCCGATTGTGTTCTCCGGTACTTCCAAATTCTGTTATTTCGGTCAGACTCTCTATGTAAACATAGCTAGAAGCATGCTAGTGACTCTAAAATCTCTAAAAGTTGGAGGTTTTTATTTACACAAAGTTTTTTTTTTTTTTTTTTTTTTTTTTTTTTTTTTTTGAAAATAAAAGATTAAAAAGACTAAAAACTCTATATGCAAATGCAAATGCACCCCCAAACCTAAATCAAACATTGTCCTCAATGTGTCAACAGATGATAAAATTTTAAACAGTCACATACCATGAGAACTATCTTTGATAAGAGAAAAGGGAAGAGATTAGGATGTCGGCGAGAGCAAGGTTAGAGCTTCATTTGTCAAGGCTAGAATCCAACATTCTCGGTGGAGATCATATCGGATTAGCACAATATATGTACAAGAAGACTCAACCGATTCAAGAAAGAAAAATTTAACAAGTCCTACTGGATTATATACAATGAGAATTCACCATACACTAACAATCTAAAGAGTTGAGGATCAACCCAATAGAAAATATGTACAAACATCAGCAGCCTTACACAAATATAACATGATAGTGCAAGTAAGACTGCAAATGGGAATGATTTTCCCCCAAACCTAAACTTGTGAACGGATGCGGTTTTGAGCACAAAATCTTGCAATTTTAAAGGTACATCATGCAAAAGGTCTAACTCAAAATGAGTTTTGCTAAGAACATGGACATACACATTCCATTTGTGGTTCCCAAAAGGTGTTATACTTTGATGCAAAGTAGTCCAAGAGGACTTGGGAAGCACAAAGTTCTAGGCCTAAGTTAGGCATTTTCAGAAAAGTTGGTTTTGCAATTTTGTTACAAACTACACCTAGGTTTGGTGGAGGAGTTTCAATTTGTGACTCAGGAGAGAGATTAGGTACATCTAAGTTATTTTCATGTAAAAGGTCATTTGCACCATCACATACCCCTAGGTCAGAAGAAGGTAAATCATGTTCACCTGCATAGAACAATTCATCAATCTCCATGTCATAATCATCATCACTCTCATGCACAACATAACCCGGGAGAGATATCATCTCGTAACCTAGGCATGGAATCAGGCACATGCATTGAATCATCTGTGTCATGAGACAATTCAGACTATTCCTAGGTCACAAACAGGTGGTAAATCATGCTCACTTTCACAGGACAATTCCACAGGTTCCAAATCAACATCACATGTATGAATATCGGAAGAAGCATCATTCATAGGGTTCTGAAGAGACACTTAATGTCTCGAACCTAAAGATTCTACTACATTTTCAAAATACACATGCTCTTCATATTCATCATCATCATCATAGCAAAAATTCATCTCTCCATTCAAAATGGTAGTATTTTTAGTGTACTCATCTACCTCTAGATTAGGTTCATATTCGGTGTTAGTTGCATGAGTAAGACTAGAAACACTATTTTCGTAATTATCGGGAATAATGAGACATCCTATCATGTTGTAACTCAATCGGGTTCCTTTGAAGAATCATAGTGAGTTGTTCTATTGAAGGAGAGTCTTCACTAGTGGGTATGCATTCCTCATATGGATATTCTTTTGTATGGTTGTGCATGAGGTTCACTAGAGAAGGGAAATTCAGACATGTTGCTATGTGGATGGTCATGAATTGCATTCATTTCAAGCCTAGCATTTTGCTCCATGAGTGTGTCCATTAGTGATTGCAAACTAGGAGTTGGGGGAGTATAAAATTGTTCATCTCCCATTGTGGTGAATGATGCATGTGTGCGGGTTGATTATGGTCCCAATGATTGCAAAGCATAGTCACTTCTAGACAATTCGTACATTGGATTATCATGGTTTTCCCTAGATTGTCTAAAATCATGCAAAATATAGCGAGTTCTCAAATGGGTGGTCTAAGCTACCACATAAGGTGCAAGCATACATTTCATATTGCCTAGAGGAATTAGATTCGACAGATTGCTCATGTAATTGCCTTTCTAAAGCAGATACTTGAGCTTCTAATTGATCTAAAAGTGATGACTGGGTATGAGAAAAGTATTCATTTTCAACCTGTGGTGGATGATGCATGTGCTCATAATGATTAGGGTATGTGAGGTCAGGGCCCTGAGAAGGCTCATAAAATTCCCTAAAATCACTATGGTATGTGGGGAGTTCATATTGTGAAGCATGCCCGTAAGCAAGCTCTCTAATGGATTTGTTTGTATCCCCAGTTGCAGACCAAAATCCTGACATGATTTAGCACTTCAAATTGAACTCAAAGCCCAGTTGTAGTGGACTCGGTTTGGTTTATTGGGTTTCATTTGGTTGAGAGGGCTTTGGTTTGTGTGGGTTTCAATTTGGTTTTGTGTGGGCTTAGTTTGGTTGCAGCTCAGGTGTACAGGCTTATATGGGCTTCAGATTTGTGCAGAGCCCAGCAGCTCAACTTAAGTTGGGTTCAGATGCAAAGTAAGGCCTAGTGGTTGTGGGCTTCAGCTTATGATCAGCCCAGGTCATGGGCTTCATGGTTTATGTACAAATTGTTTTCAACCCAGTGCAATTTGTGCTAACTACACAGCACTGCCTATATAGGATTGTGCTCACAGTTTAAGCAAGACTTAATGGTAGAGCTCAGTGGTTGGGTTGTGTGGTCAGGCTAAGCACAAATTTGCAATTGAACACACGGGAAACTCGAGCGGCTTGTGCACAAAGTTGTTAAATGAACACAAAACAAGAGCACAAACTCACGAAACAATTCAAAGACAAATAACCCAAAAGGAAACACCAATAAAGCACCAGAATTTAGGATTAAAACACACAGAATGCTTCAATTGCACAAAGACAAGTCTAAGTCTAGCTCGGCTCATGGAAAGGCTATGTGCACGAGTAATCTGACACGAGAGATAAAATGCACAACACAGAATAGCTTAAGCTTAGAACAACAATGTTTAGAGCACAGGAATTTCAAGGCAGATTGGTTAACCAATTTTTTTTTTCAGAGCATGCTCAAGTTTGGTTCATAGATCACACAAATTTGCAGGCTTAAAAGCACAGGTAGGCACAGAATGGCAAGAACTGAATACGTGCACAGACTACGGGGCAACTTATAAGGCAGAGCTTATGCAGGGTAGGTTTAAGCTCAAACAAAGCTTGTGCACAGCACAGCTTAGGTACAGCACAAGTAATGTGCTGGTTGGCTTTGCACAGACTCAGATGGAGCAAGAAAGATAGAGAATGTAAGCACCTTATAGCAGACCTGACATACCACAAGGTGTCAACTGGTTCAGTTGACTTCAAAATTCAGCGGTTATACACAGATATGCATGGTTTTGAGCATGTTCAGTCAGGCAACAGATCAGCAATTACTCATATACACAATTTCAAAGACTCTCACAAAGACACCTGGGTATACAACACGGGTGGTTATGCAAGCATAAGATATGAGATAGCAACTTGAACTGAAGGATGATGGACTCAACAAGGAAGTATGCTACTTAAATTCACAAATCATGTGCAAAGATGCAGGACAGATGCACAGATGGATATACAACTCAGTATGCTACTCAGATGCATCAGTTCAGCTACCCTTGATATGCACAGATGCACAGATAATGTTAACAGGGTCAATTGGTTTTGCTCAGGGTTATGCTCAGTAGACCAAGTTGCAGCTTAGGCTCTACAGGGCAGATGAGTGTGCTTGCTCAAGTCACTCAACCCTCATTCAAATGCCACAAAATCACACACATACAAGTGATACCGATTCGAGAGATGCAACGGGTGAGCAATTTCAACTAGTTCTTGCAGATTGTCAACTGGTTCATTTGATGTCAACTAGGGTTTGCAAGTATCGGGGTTATATGGGTTCTTTGCTCAAGCTCACAACTTCGGGGTGGAGTGAACACATGGGTTGCGAGGCGGGTTGAAGCTATGGGCAGATCACGGGGATGGCTTTTCGGCTAGCGGCTACTGACCAAAAACTTGCGGCTTTGGGGGCTAGCAAGGTGGCGGAAGGCTCACAAACTTAGTTGACACACTTGGTTTTCAAAGGTTATGTTCAAAGTTGACAGAGTCAAGTGGATCGATTGACCTCAACCAATCCAAGAGATTTCAAGAGGGTATTGCAAAGCAAACTTGGTTAACCAAGTTGCAACACACCTCACAAAATGAAATGGAGGGTTGCACTGTGTCGATTACAAGTTTGGCCAATTTCAAAATCACGACTCATTCACCTATGTGACAGGGCAATATGCTTGTTATGGGGCATAAAGAGCTTACTCAGCTATCAAGGGTTCACTCACCTGAGTCCTCAAGTTATGCGCCTTTCTCTTCTCCTCCTTGGGCTTGCTCACAACTCACAGGCACCTCAAGTTCTGGGCTTTCCTTGGTTTCCTTGGGTTGGCTCAGCTGCTCGGCAGCACAGCAGCACATGTACCTGCTAGCTCAAGAGAAAGTTTAGTTCCCAAAATGTGCAACTTAAAGCAAAGAAGGTATAGCACACTGCAAGATTCAACTATTGATGAAGCTGAGTTGTTGACAGCTCAAGATGCAGCTAAAGATGCAAGTGCAAGTGCTAGTGCAAGTGCTAGTGCAATGAACAGGGTATGTTACACTATCAAAGGAAATAATGAACTAAGATGCAATGAGCAAGATGTAATAGAAGATGCAGAATGTAAAAGGAAGAAAGAATTTAAGCTAAGTTATAGATGCAGGGCTAGAATTAACAATGCAGATTATTATGCAGTGTACAAAGCTTGCTAAGTTATCAGTTAAAATGCAATGAACTAAATGCACTGAGATGAGGTAATGATGCAGGGATATGAAAGTTACAGCTAATATGTACAGGGTAGTTGAAATACAGCTAAAACAGCAATGAAAGACTAAGAAAAACAGTGAAGGGAAAGTTACAGCTAAAACAATAATGCAAAGCAAATATGTACAGGGGTAAAATGAAACTCAATGAAGTCAGGCCAATGAACAACAGGGCACACGCCAAGTCCCCGGCAACGGCGCCAAAAACTTGGTAGGCTGGGAAATGGTCTTATTTTAATGCCTACTTGTGATAACCGCAAGTGCTCGGCGCCTGTTGGAGGCGTGGCAAGTACGGGTCGAACCACAGAGACTTGTGGTGCTATGTATTGATCTATGGCTATGCTAGACTGAATTCAAGGAGAGTAAGTGACACAATTCAGGGTTGTCGAAGCGACTGAGGTGAAGATGTGACTCTAAGCTAAAGTTGTAAACAATATAGAAAGAGCACTAGAGTGTCGAATCCACCACCTAATCTTAGCTACATCAGTTCATTTTCAATATTGTTCTTGTCCCCTGTAATGGATGCCAGACAAGATGCAAGTTTGCCTTTCATCCAGGGTCTCAATGGATGGCTTACTATCAACTAAGGCCATTAACTAATCCCTAGTATTAGCTGTCTTGTCATAGTACAACTAATCACAGATCAATTCTTACTACTTAGATGATTAAACCTATCTTAAGATGGATATTCTAATCACAATTAGGTGTCTCTCCCAAGCACTAATTGTCTTCTCGGGCACAACTAGTCCGAGGATTAATAGCATTCAATGAAGCATGAATTGCAACACAATCAACATAGTATTTATCCAACTACAATGCATACATGGCATACACTGTGAAAGTAAAATGCTGAGTGTTAAGATTATATTTATCTTAAACAATATAGCACAACAAGAACAATTATCAAAATATGAGCAAATATTAGCAACAGATTATGGGTTTCATCTCAACCCTAGCCAATGTGATTAAAACATTAGAGGAAATAATAAAACACAAATAAACCTAAATTGCTGCTCTGGCTAATCCAGGCATAAACCCTAACACACACAGTTCACTGCTATTTATACATGCAAAGAAAATATCAAACCCTAAATCTTTTCAAAACATGAAATAAATGCAAACCCAATCTCTGATAGCCTCTGAATCGAGCTCTCCTCTTGTCACTTCGTCTTTGGTAGCCTTGCTTGTGGTGATAGAGAAAACCCTAGTCTTGTTTATCTCTAACTTAGCTTCTAGGGTTGTGAGAAGCTATGTGAGAGATAACCACGACTTAGGTGCGGCGGAAATGGTGACTGAGGCGTCGCTGTGGCTGACAAGAGATGGAGGTGGTGATGGCTTTGTCAGGGAGAGGGAAGTGGAGGTATGGTCGGGTAAAGTTTTGCAGAGGCATGGGGGAAGAAGAAAGAGAAGATGGAAAAGAGAATGGGGGAGTTGGTCGAGAGGGTATAGGGTTAGGCGACTTTGCTATGGAGCAGGCGCAGCGAGTGATGATGAGAATGATGCAGCGAGCGTAGGATCTAGGGAGTGATATCTGAACGGCTCAGGGAGGCTCGGAGTAATCTGGTGTTGAGCGGGAGCAGCAAAGCGTGATGCGCATGAAGGAGCGACCGTTGGATGTAGCTGAGGGAGATCTCAACGGCTCAGAAATGATGGCCTTGGATTCGGGTCGTGGGTCGGAGATGGATAGCTCGAGCCCATGTCTTGTAGATGAGTTGCTACTTGTTGGGTTGCAACTGTTGCGCGCGCGGGCTTTGGCTTTCTGCTCCATAGACGCACGTCTCCAATTCTCTGCTCCTTTGGCTCCTCAGATTCTCCGAGCTTTATTTATTCCCTAAAAACACAAAATTAATTAATACAAATATTTATTCTTGAAAACAAAGAAAACACAGAATCTGAGATAATATCTGATTTCTGAACACAAAAGATGAGCTAAATGCCAATAAAAAGGTGTATAAATATGCAATATTTGGCACTCATCAGAGTGGCCTATAAGCCAAAACTGGAAATATAGCCATCACGGCCTTTCATTGGACCTGGATTAGGAAATTTTCAGCCGTCATGGCCGGATATTGGAACTGGCATGTGAGCCAGAACTGAATGTACAGCCATCACGGCTGTTGATGGGGAAAAATGATTTGCTGGTTTTTTAGGGAATAAAGAGACGACCGTGCGGAAGGAGGCTACTCAACCGAGCAAGCTAACCTCAAACAGATGCACTGTATGGGAGTGCTTTGAGTTCGAGAAATCAATATGTAGGATTCCGGCCTAAACCAAGACAATGTCCGTTCCAGAGTCAATTCGGTCACAAAGAGGGAAGAGGGTTGATATATAGGATGGAAGATGAGAAGTGTGTGACATCAATGATGATCAAGGATTGTGAATGTGTTTAAGGTTTCAACAAGTTTTCTATGAACTATTGAGTTCGAATAAGCTCTAGTCGATTGATTGAATTCTTGAGAGTGATTGCTCGATTAGAATTCTTCCGTTTTCAATCGTGGATTCAGAGACTTATTTATATTGCCAGAATATAGACACATTGATCTCCAGTAAGTTTGACGGTTTCTCGAGTGAAAGAGTGGGAAAGTGGGAAATCGTGGTTTAACCAGTTCCAGGCCGTGCAGAGACTTGGTTGATTGTCCACCCACTACTTTGCTAACTCCCTCAACTGCTTGCACAACTTACTCACATTTCTCATCGTGGATGAACAAACGTGTTGTAGGCCGCCAGACCAAAGCCCTAATTAATATCCCCCATGTGACGTGATTGATGTCCCACGAACGTGGTGTATTTTCAGTCGTTGACTTGATTAGACGATGAGTCTAAGTATTTTTCAGTCGAGCATGGTTGCTGGATGCTCTAGGATTCATGAATTGAACATGTCTGCTGGGACGTATAGTTCTCGAATGAATGATGTTGATAATTGAATCGACATAATGAATATTAATAGTCTGAGCAAATATTGCTCGTTTGATGAATTGTTGAATATTGATAGTTGGATAAATATTCGATCATCTGGGCAAGTATTGCTCATTCGATAAATTACTGAATATTGAAAGTTGAATCAATATTCGAGCAACTGAGCAAGTATTGCTCATTTGATAAATTGTTGGTAACATGATCAAATAAAATATTAATTAAAATATTGGTAGGCTGACCGAATATTGTATAATTAATCCAGATGTTGATTGCTGGATCAACATAAAAATATTGGTGTTTGAACTTGCTCAGAATTATGATTTGCAGAGCATTTGTTCGAAACCCTAATTTTGATCAATTGCTGATCAATTGATGAATTACTGAAAAATAAGAGTGAAGGAGGGGCCGCCTACATGGGATGATGACCGACCATGTAGCGCCTAAGTGCTCGAGTGAGCATGCACCAAAGTCCTTTGTTGACCAGTTGGTGAAAGAATGATCAAATGCTGGTTTAATCATTTATTATTAAATAGTGCTCGTGTGAGCGTTAGGTAGTAAAACCTAGTTATGTAGAGATGAGGGACCGACCGAGGGGTCATGGGACCGGCCCTTGGTGGTCTTGGGACCCGCTGATGGTCGATTGAGAAAGTCCCAAGTTAATTGAGAGAGTTTTGACACAATATGAGCAGTTGAGAGATAATTAGGTCAAAATTATGAAAGAGAGTGGGACCGGCTCTTTGCAAGCCTAAGGGACGACCTTGGTCGGTCAAGGTGGCATGCCCGTGTCACCTGTCGTGAGAGTTTTGGTATTTTTTGGTGCGCGTTTGAGCAATGTTTTGGATATTCAAAAGAGTTTGATCTTGACTGAAAAACTCTCAATTTTTCTCGAATGAGCGAGTAGAACTTCGATCATGCGACCGATATTTCGAGAATATTAAAATAATAATATTTTATATGAGAAGCCTAGTCAGTCATGGGACTATTTGACTTTTTAGCCTCTTCATGGTTTGAGCAATATTTGAGAAAATATTGAAAAACTAGGGTTTTCGCTCAAACGATGGAGTTCCATGAGATGATGGAAATAATAATATGAGAAAACAAGGGATTGTAAGGTGTGGGACCGGCCACGACTAGGGCATGACCGGCCAGCTAGGTGGCCCGGTCTCGTGACACCTTTCCTTATTTTTGTTCGATCAAAGTATGGAGAAACTAAGAGTTTCGCTCAAACGAGGGAGTTTGCTCAAATGAAGGAATCTTCATGAGATGAGGGAAATAAATTAAAATAAAATAAAATAATGGAAGAGGGGGACCGCCCACGGCGGCATGACCGGCCGACCGGTGGGCCAGGTCCCATGCCTCTTATTTATTTTATTTAATATTATTTTTCTTCATAAGTTCCTCGTTCGTCCATATTTTCGAATGCCCGTTCATGCGTTCGGGTTCTCGTTCGTGCATTATTGTCAAGTACTCTTGCACCGTTTTCTCGGGGCTTACTCGGTGGTGGCCCAGACGCCCGATTGTTGAATATTTATTACTACTTCATGAAATTCAGCTAAGAATGATTCATGAAACGGAGTAATAAAATGAGTTGAGTATCTATTACTAATCCATGAAATCCAGTCGGGGATTCATGAAACAGGGTAATGAGATAAAGTGGTTATCTATTACTAATCCATGGAATCTAGCTGAGGATCGCCACGGAACAGAGTAATGAGATATAATATATTATTTTCTAGGAATTTAGTTGATGAATGACACGCTAGAATTAATATATTTGCTGAATCGAGATATAAGATAATGGAAGCATATACTCGTTATGAGGGGTGCATAGTCAGGGAACAACGAGCGGCGTGACGTCCTGAAGGCGTTAATCTATCTAACAAACATTATGTCTAGGGAACCGCCCACTCATTAAGAGATTCTATACACGGTCTCTCTACATAGTCAGGGAACAACGAGCGGCGTGACGTCCTGAAGGCGTTAAGCTCTCTAACAAACATTATGTCTAGGAGCCACCCAATCATTTTGATTCTATGTTGAGGTGATGATGAAATGTGTGAAGCATCGAACGCTCAGCTGGGAGGCCTTTCGAGAAACATATTCATCATAGCTCTGAGAGGAATGTTCTCTCAGTCAGAGATCGTGAAACGGTTCACGGATCATAAAATATGAATCCTCACATACATTCGTGAAGTCGGGTCAGAAACATGCAGTATCATGATTTTACGATTTTATCCCTTGCCGAAAATCCACCATCAACATTAAGTCCCCTGCTTAGTGAGGGACAGTCATGTTTCGCGGTAAGCATTAGATGGTGATTTTCCAGTAGACGAGATAAGTAGTCGAACTTAGTCCTGGATTTGCTCCAAAGATGTCATGTACGAGCAAATGCCCAGATAAGGACTCTGGCAGTGTGATAGAGTGTCATCTCATGAGTACGGAGAGACGAGGCACTGCTGATTTGGTCGGACAGATGTCTAGCGTTTACGGGCCCGACCCGAAAAAGGAAATCCTTATTTTATTAGGTTTTTGGAAATAAAATTGATATAAAAGGGAGAAGCCCTAATATTTTTTCCTTAAGATGACCGACCACCTTTCCCCTTGATCTCTTCACGTCAGAGAAGAAGGAGAAAATTTTTGCCTGGAGCTGACCGTCGTCGCCACCGTCTGGCAAAGTTCCAGCCAACTCCGGCCAGTTCGGGTAAGCGATTTTTTTTTGTGTGTGTTATTCGTGAGTTGTTCATGATTTGATCATGCTAGAAAATTTGTACACATGCATATGTAGAGGTGAGTTTTTATATGAAACCCTTGTTTTAGGAACATACGTTCGTTCGTTCGTTCATTAGTTTAAGAAACGAACAATAATCCCTAACTTAGGAGAGATTTTTTTTTGAAATAAACCTGCGCCTAATGATAAGATTTTGTTTACAAGCTTTCATGAAAAATCAAAATTTATTTGGAATATGTGGACTTTTGGAAAAAATAGGAAAGACTCCATTTGATAGACAAACGCTCGTATGAGCGATTTTTTTTTAGATACGTGACCTGTTCACGTAATTTTTTTTTTTTTTGAAATTTACGTGAGTTATTCATGAAATTTTAAAAATCTTGTGAAACCAAATTTTGATTTTCAATAATTGTTAGTAGCAAACAATATATTATTTGTATGGATTTGGTGGTTTGATAGTGTATGCATTAAAATCAATAAGTGTTCACTCGGTGAGTGTCGCTCGTACGGTGAAAATTATGTGAATTGCTCACATGAAAATCATGTTATGATTTTGAATAATGAGTTTTGTTCGTCGCAGGTTTAAAGGAGCGAACAAATCCTCAAGATTTTGCGTTGTAATCACTACATCTAGTGAAATTGTAAAAGGTAAGAGTTGGATTGTTACCGTTTTTGTAGATGCGCACTTTCATTCCATGATCCATTGTTTTATTGAATCATGTGTTGAAGTAAAAATTTTATATGGATGTCACATCAACTTTGCAAAGATGATTGATTCTCATGATGGCACCTCCAAAGATGATGATGCTTCCAGAGATGATACTTCCACAGATGCAACCTCGGAAAATGGTACCTCTGTAGATAGAACTTCTGTTGACGAAGAAGAAGAAGAAATAACTGGAACAAAGAATATTCCAAATACTGACGACAATTTCTTCGTTGTTCAATATAGACCTGAAAAAAGTCTCCCAGGTTCCTCGTTTCGTCTTCTTATAAATCCCATGGATATTGTTCAGAGAAAATTGGTGTCTCCTCGAGCGACTATTCGATTTTGTTTACAAGGGAGACATTATGTTGGTTCACACATATACTTCAAGCTTTCTCGAAAACCTTTAACAGACTTCTCCGGATGGGCAAGACATATGTATGGTCATCTGAGAACCATGTTGGATTGTGCACAGGTGACACGAGCTATTCAAGCAGCTGGAGATTTGTCGATTTACCATGATATGAAAGGTATAGTAGCTTTGCTTTCTCGTTGGTGTGTTCCTACTCATACTTTAATATGCAGGTGGGGAGAATTTACCATCACTTTAGAGAATGTGGTTTCTTTATTACATCTTCCAGTCACGGGTAATTTCCCTGCAACACTTTCGGCAGATGAGAATGCAATATCTGATATCTTGACAGCTATATGATATTAACAAATTATCCAACAAATCTTGTTATGTTCAATGGTTGAAGCACTGGTGGCTGAGAGATGGAACTCCTGAAAGACTTGTGGATGGTATATTAAACATTGCTGCTTTCTTGTGCCTTTGGTTATCCGAAGATGTATTTGAAGATAGTGGAAAATTGCTGAAGCCATTCGTGATTCCTTTTGCCATTAAGATAGCTCAAGGTGAGAAAATTCCCATTGGTAGTCTGTTCATGGTCTCACTATTCTCCAATTTAGATTCCTTGGTCGTGGATTCCAGTATTTCCAATGGTTTTCTAAAGGTTGAAACATATGTTAATATAATGTTTCTCTAAGCCTTATTGTGGGAGCGCTTCAAAAATTATGCACCAACTCCTCGTAGCATCTTGCAAGGACCGAATGTTGATACTCGTTATGTTCTTTCTGAGAAGGATAATGCTAGGATTATGCGCTGGTCCGCCAAGAAGCCTCGATGCAAGGCATGACTCACCAGTGTCTTAGACAATGAATATGAGTTTAATTTTCGTCCTTGGGTGTCGATTCCTCCTTTTGTCTCACAGTTGATCACTTTTAATGACGATGAAGAGAACGTTACTTTGGAACGGTGAGAGATCCTTCATACTGAGTTGTACTCCTGGTTACTTAGCATCAGTAATACATGGGAAATTTCTGGTGGAGGAGTATAACATCAATAGAGCATCTCGATAAATGGGTCTTGACCAGTGTGTCCCGGATGTTCGGAAAGAAAAGTCGTCGGTCGACCAACTTAAGGCTTCTTTAGATTGCACGCACTTGAGTGGGCGTGAATATATGTACCCTTGCTCTGACCGGGTCGCCTACGCAACTCCAGGTTACATAACTTTCTGAAACCAGCAACTTGATCGTTTATATGATTTTATAATGACTGTTCAAACTCCGGTACAAGAACCTCCTTCTGTTGAGATAGTTTCTGAACGACCAAGGTTGAAGTATCCCTCCACTGGCGATAAACAAAAAATACTTCCAGGATGTTCACAAGTAAGTATTCTTCTTATGACTTTTATAGAGACATAATAATCGCCTCTTAATTATTTCGTTAATTTTACCATAGGATGGTCGTGTAGTGAGACCTCGGATTGATATAGACTTCACAGAAATTGAAGAAAGTCTCTGAGGCGGAGAACCCAAAAGTAGGAATTACAGGATTTTACCGAATAGTGTGCAGTCCCCAGCTGCTTCTTTGGTGAGTTGTTAGCGCTTCCTCTATCACGGTTTTTGTTATCTGTGTAATTAGGATCCCAAAACAAATATTTGTTAATTTATTTCAGAATTTTGCTCCATCGATCATTGATGGTCTTCATCTTGCTCCCTGGCAAACAATTCAGGAATCCAGCACCGATGAGGAAGTCGATGTAAGTATCTCTTTCGTGCAGGCGATCATGGCATCTCCTTGAATGAAATAATAATAATTGTTGTTGATGTACCCATGAGGAGATTAGCGGATAAACAACACATTGATGATGCGCATTCTTTCTTGGGGAATGAGGAGATGTAGAACCTTCAAAACTCGGAACAGAATGAAGATAATAATGCTACTAATGATGGTTTCGATAACATCAATTCTTCGAGCGGCTTAGAAACCCCTCAAGTAAGTGTTCCTCTTGTACTCTCTTCATAGAAATATAAAATTGCTGATTTGTGAATGAATGCATGAGAATCCATGTGAATACACGAGAAATTTTGCCGAAATACGTCACCAGAAAATCCAGAATTCAGCCTCTTAGTAAAAATGCTGTAGAATCTTCGTCCGATGTCGGATTTTTATGGTCTACCCCAGTTTTCTCATGCCCAGGAAATTTCCAAGTTTTTTCAAAGAAGCTTTTTGAGTTTTGAGCATGTTTAGGGGCCTAAATATGCAAAACAATAAACATCCAGGAGACTTCCAGAAATTTTTCAACTGTCATTTAGTCCAATGTTTCGGCCACATCTCTTTGCTCGTTTATCAAATTGTTATGAAATTTTGATATGTTGCATATGAAGAGAATGGTATATAACTCAACCTTAAGTTCCTTACCAATTGCTCCCAGTTTGTCGTCTTATACAGGGCAGTGTAAAATCTCCTCAGACGAGCTTGTTGTAAAACGTGTTTTTATGACTTTCATACTATTTGCTCATGTCTTGAATGTATAGTAAAGAACTTAGATATTGTTAGTTTACTTACATGCTGGATTTTATGTTTGCCTTTGGTTTACATGCTTGAATCTTTCTAATCTCATGTAATCTTCGTATTAGGTGCCAAGTGCCAAATTTGAGAATAGTGGAACCAATGATGCTGGTTTGAACAATATGGCGAATCAAAATGGTGATGTTATCAGCTCCGCACCTCAGGTTCATGAGAATGTCGCTACTGAAGTTGTTGAAGAGAATAATGCTCAAGTTGTTGTTACTTCAGAGACGAAGGGAACCAGGCCAGGGATAGAGGAAGTTAGGATAGAAGACGTTGCTCTTGCTCCATCAATAGAAATAATTGCTCCTGTGATAAAAGAAGATGATCCGATAACTGAGAGTCGCCTGGTAGTGCATAAATATTCTACTGCATGGATTGGTTTCGATCCTCCATTTGGTGAGTTACTCATGTATCATGAACTAGTCGGTGTATTTAGCGTTCCCATTGCATATGTCAGCATATATGAAGAAATATGGTCATATCGTCTTCTCCACAGACCCAAAACAAAGTTATTTCTCGACCAAGCAAGTAGAAGATATCTTGATGGTTATAGAAGATATATGAACCAGAGCTAGAAGTACCGTTACTCCATATGTACTCTTTGATTGGGAGTACCATTTGGACCATTCTGAGCAACTGGTTATAATGTGGGATGGCTTCGTGAGAGAGCATTCGAGAAGAATGTACCCCTGACAAGTGATGCTGTGATGAAGAAGGAGGCTAAGATCGCTCAGTTGATTGAAGAACTGGAGTTAGAGAAAGATGCCTTGCGAGACCTGAAGATTGCAGAGGAGCGAAAATCTTTCTTTGCTGATTTTCTTTAGTTTCCTTTCCATAATCTCTTGAACCTTGAACTTCTGAGACATGTGAGGTTTTATTTTGGTTTTGATTTTTTGATTGGTTTTGGATAAGTGAGTGATTGAGGATTTTCTTTAGATTTGATAGAGAGTTTTCTTTAAATAAAAGAACTTTGATAAACCGCTGAATTCAAATACTGAATGCAAATATTGCAAAAAAATTTGGAGGAATTGAAAATACAGGTGAAAGAAAATCCTAAAATGCATTAGGTGTCTCGAGCGTTCGTTCGTGCCTTGAGAATATGACACCCCAAAACCCGAATGTCTCAAGCGTCAAAGGCTTTGAGCCAATTCTCCTGTATCACTGGTACACTCGTCTTGCCCTTCATATCAGCCAACTTGTAGTATCCTCCAGCCGTTGACTTAGCAATCATAAAAGGCCATTCCCAGTTAAAATTTCTCGCAGAATGAAGATTGCGTTTAGTTGATTTAAGAACTAAATCCTCTTCATGAAATTTGCTAGGCTTGATCGTTCATGCCCTGAATTTTTTCTGCTGGTTTGGAATTCTTCGTACAGTGGGATTCCATGTTTGTGGAGCTTTCCAATCTTGCGGCACATATAGACACTCGTGCAAGGGAGAATACCTAGGATACTGAGTGCGGAACCTTTTGATAAAAGCATGCGCGTTTTCTTCAGGTTTTTGCGTTAGCTCCATCAAGGCTTTGACTTCCTCCAGATGCTCGAACGATGAAGTATCTTCCATTTCTTCCGAATTAGAGATTTCTTCAACAGAAAAATGTGCAATTCAAGGTGTTGGAGTTAACTTTTCAGCATGAATCCACGTATGTCCGAGGATCATATCATATCTTGGGTCCACCCTAATTATGTGAAATTTGGTTTCCGCCCAGGTCGAACCAGTTTTCATTTTGATAATGATGTAACCATATGCATCTCTGGAGATTCCTTCGTGATCTCTGACTAAAACATAAGCATGAGTGGCTTCTTTTCAGGTGATGCCTGCAGCTCTGAGAGTCTTCAAAGGGATAATATTGACAGCCGTGCCAACATCGACCAACGTTCTCTCCTGAATTCATTTCCTTTGATATTGACCATGGTAAGAAGTCCCCAGTCATACATCTCTTTGTCAGGGATCGGAGGTTCAGGGAGTGCTTCTGGACTGGTCAGCCGTTTCCCAGACATTATATGGTTCAAAACCGCGAACATGTCCTTCCTTTGATCCTTTAACAGATAAAGCAATTCACGGATGTGCTCGATTAATTACTGAACTGCTTCTTTGACCTGTTGTTCAGAGAGTGTAAAGGTTCTAATTAGGAGAGGATTCTTTTGTACTCCTTCAGTCCTTAGTTCCCCCTAATCGGCCTTTTCTTTGAATATGCGTTTCAAAGTTCTGCAATCAGTTGTTGGATGACTGACATACCTATGAAAGCAGTAGCGCGGATTCTCCATTTCCTCATCTGTCGGTTCTCTCCTAACAGGAGGTAGTTTGATCGCACCGTCTCGAATCCAGACTTCCAATAGCTCGATCACCTCTTCGATGGGGAAATAAAAGTCTGGTTTTTCCTGGTCATTATGCTGATGCTGAGCCGGTGCTTGTGCGTTTCGGGCTTGGTTGTCCTTCCTTGATGTTTTTGTAGGATGGGACGTTGGAGGAGTATTCTTATGCTGTTGTGTTTCGGCTTTCCTATTGCTTCCTTCAGCAACATTCGTGGAAGGTTGGAGATTGTATTGCTTATTGATCAGGCGCCTGGCACTGCCTCGAGCTTCTCGCGGTTTCTCGACTTTTGTATCTTTTGTTCTTTCCAGTAAGGCCGGAGCAGTAGTTGTTGATCGCTTGGCCGCTTCGTGAAGTTTTGAGAAAGTTTGGAACCAGAGATTTTCCAGCAAGGCTCTATAGTCTAGGATCATTCCTTTGATGCACAATTCCACCAGTTGTTGTTCAGTGACATTTGGGTCATGACAATCCAAAGAATGGATTTTGAACCTTTTTACGTAGTCGTTCGGATGTTCATTGTTCTTTTGAGACATTCTTCCTAAATCAGAGAGAATAATCTTCTCTGAGACAAAGAAGTATTTCCGGTAGAAAGCATTAACCATTTCTCCACAGCCAGTGGTGCTCCCTGGTGCGATGTTGTTGTACCAAGTATATGCTCGGCCGGTAAGAGACTTTGAGAATTCCTTCAAACGGACGACATGATTGTGTTCATGTTCTCCTAATGCTTCCAGGAATCGAGAAACCTGTTCTCGAGCATTCCACGTTCCATTGTAAAGTGTGAACGTTGGACAAGTATAAACTTTCGGGAGAGGGATCCTCTGTGTAGCAGTAGGATATGGAGGTTGATGACGGTGGACAAATGGTGTTTTGTCTTTTCCTCGAGCCTCCATAAAGCGTCCCAGATCTTCACGAGTGATGAAACCTGAAGACTCATTCGCTGGTGGGTTATCTGCAGCTTTGCAGACTTCATCATCCACCACATGAATTGGAAAGACTTCAGGATCGACATATATTTCTTTGGCTTTTTCTTTCTCCTTCTCTGACTGACGTTGGGGCTGAGGTTGTTCAGGCGTTAACTTGTATGTGAGGTCCTTGAGATGAGCACATAGTTCCTTATGTGTTGTCGCCATGCCCATTTGATTCTTGGCAAGAATTTCTTGAATCTTCATGAGATCAGTTATGGTAGGCGGATTTTCTCTTATTTCCTAGGGAGATCGGCCGAAGAGAGGATTACTTCCGATATTAGCTTGAGGAGGAGTGGTACCGCCAGTGTCGTTGTTGGAAGAAGGAGTAGTTTCTGGAGTACCACAACTATTGCTAGTGCTAGCATTGTTTGGGTTAGTATTTGTAACTAAACCTGACCTAAGATCAACCATTTTGTGAAAGTTTGAGATTGAAATCGAGAGATTAATCTCCCACTGTGGCCGCCAATCTGTTGATTGGGAAAAATTATTTGCTGGTTTTTTAGGGAATGGAGAGACGACCGTGCAGACGGAGGCTCCTCAACTGAGCAAATGGCCTAACGTCAAACAGATGCACTACACGGGAGTGCTTTGAGTTCGAGAGATCAATCTGTAGGACCCCGGCCTAAACCAAGACAATGGTCGTTCCAGAGTCAATTCGGTCACAAAGAGGGAAGAAAGTTGATCTGTAGGAGGGAAGCTGAGAAGTGTGTGAGATCAATGATGATCAAGGATTGTGAATGTGTTTAAGGTTTCTGCAAGTTTTCTTTGAACTGTTGAGTTCGAATAAGCTCTGGTCGATTGATTGAATTCTTAAGAGTGATTACTCAATCAGAAATCTTCCGTTTTCAATCGTGGATTAAGAGACTTATTTATATTTCCAGAATGCAGACACATTGATCTCCAGTAAGTGTGACGGTTTCTCGAGTGAAAGAGTGGGAAAGTGGGAAATCGTGGTTTAACCAGTTCCAGGTCGTGCGGAGACTTGGTTGATTGTCCACCCACTACTTTGCTAACTCCCTCAACTGCTTGCACGACTTACTCACATTTCTCATCGTGGATGAGCACACGTGATGTAGGCCGCCAGACCAAAACCCTAATTAATATCCCCCATCTGACGTGATTGATGTCTCACGAACGTGGTGTATTTGATTAGTCAGACGTTAACTTGATTAGACGATGAGTCTAAGTATTATTCAGTCGAGCATGATTGCTGGATGCTTTAGGATTCATGAATTGAACGTGTCTGCTGGAACGTATAGTTCTCGAATGAATGATGTTGATAATTGAATCAACATAATGAATATTAATAGTCTGAGCAAATATTGCTCGTTTGATGAATTGTTGAATATTGATAGCTGGATCAATATTCGAGCATCTGAGCAAGTATTGCTCATTCGATAAATTACTGGATATTGATAGTTGAATCAAGATTCGAGCAACTGAGCAAGTATTGCTCATTCGATAAATTACTGAATATTGATAGTTGAATCAATATTCGAGCAACTGAGCAAGTATTGCTCATTTGATAAATTATTGGTAACATGATTAAATAAAATATTAATTAAAATATTGGTAGCCTGACCGAATATTGTATAATTAATCCAGATGTTGATCACTGGATCAACATAAAATTATTGGTGTTTGAACTTGCTCAGAATTATGATTTGCAGAGCATTTGTTCGAGACCCTAATTTTGATCAATTGCTAATCAATTGATGAATTACTGAAAAATAAGAGTGAAGGAGGGGTCGGCTACACGGGATGATGGCCTACCATGTAGCACCCAAGTGCTCGAGTGAGCATGCACCAAAGTCCTTTATGAAAAAGCGGGGGTCTAACATCCACACCCAATATTTCTCTTAGAAATCTGTATGGACTAAACCTTAATAATATTCCGAGAGTGAAAATCTCAATCAAAGAATAATACTAAAGAGTTTATCTCTTACTCAACACAATCAATGGTTAAACCGAAGCAATTCCATAAACCTGATTTTAGTGTGAAGTTCTTGAACCAAAATATTTTGTGTTAATCACAACTGTAGTTGCAGGATTTCCCACAACACACCCCATATGATATCTTGATACCAATTTCTAGATCTAAACATGTTAATCATCTAAATATCAAATATAAGTGCTAGAAATATAAATAGACACAAGATTTACGTGGTTCGATCAATGTGATCTACATCCACGGGATTAGGATTCTTCACTATGATTATTGAAATTACATTTGGGTTACATTGAGAATCTCCATTAATGGATATTTGGTAGAGCTCTACATCTAGTTTTTGGGGAAGAAGATGATAAAGAAAATAAATCTCTCTCTCTTAAAAAATGTGTATCCTCCTTCTCTCTCTCCTACTCTCCTCTTTATATAGGTGTTTACATAGTGGATGACAGCTCACATATAGCTCATATTCTCGCAGGTCTTTGATAATTTCGCAGGCTCTTGCTACCTTCTCGCGAGCTATGGAAATGAATGAATCTCGCACACTAACGAATGTTGTGCGATATTTCCCCCTACATTTTGCATCTTTTTTCTTGAATATTGCTTGAAGAGCGATCTTTAAGAAAAAATCCGTTGTTGTAGTAGTCTTTAATCTTTCATGATGAAGGAACGAGCGAAAGAATACTGGACTTGAAAAGTACGTACTTGCCTCTATTCTTTTGTGAAGTTCCGGAGCTTTGCGAAGTAAATAAGAAGTATCATCTCTTAAAGTATGCGAAGTATGAAGTATCCTTGAAGAAGTATAAGAAGTACTTAATCCTCGAAATATATAAGAAGTATGAAGTATCCTTTGAGAAGTATAAGAAGTATCCGTCCTTGATTGCGAATAAGAAGTATTGCAAAATTATTACTCCAAGTTCTCTGCCTCATGCAATGCTGTAATGCAACTAAGAATTTAGATTAGTATTCAACATTTCTTTTATCAAAAATATTTATTTAATTGCAAGTTCAAATCGTTTTTCTTTGTTTTGATTTCATTTGTATAACTTGTTTCGTCTCATCCGATAAACATCTTTCATGGAAATGATCCTAATGAGGTCTTATGCAGCCTTTGATGGAAGGTCTTACTAGCCTGTTGATGGAAGGTCTTATTTTGCCTCCTACTACTCTCCATGTTAGATATCATTCTCATTTGAAAAAAAGCAAATATTTAAGGGAAATATATAAATTGATCTGCGAGATATTTTTCTCGGTTTCTTTTGTAATTGTGGAATCTTTGTAATTCTGCGATTGTATCGCGTTTTGTAAACCAAGTAAAAAATCTTTTATTTTCTGTAAAAGTAAAATGTTCAAGGAAAGTGGAACTTAGGTTTTGTGGTTTGTTGTTGTCTTTTTCGCGCGAAAAATACGTTGCATGAAGTATAAATATCGCTTAGCAAAAACAGACGCGAGAGGCAAGAATTGAACCCGCGACCTGCTACTTGCATATTCTCGCACCATACCAACTGTTCTAACCTTTGCTTGCGAAATATCTCTGCGAAATAATCATCAACTCTCTTCTGTGCGAAGTAAACATCTCTATGAAGTAAACGAACATCTGTGAGGTATTTGTTCGTGCTGCGAACGTTCGCAAGGTAAATGTCTGCGAAAGAAATGTTTATGATATAAACATTTGCGAAAAGGGAGACTCGAACCCATGTCCTCTAGTTTGCATACCCCTTCTCTGACCATCTGTACCGGCTTCTATTTGCGACGTAAAGGAACAACTGCTTTCTTTGATTGAAAACTTCGTTCCTTTGTTGTTCAAAAAGCTGCGAAAAAATACACTTGAGGATACTCGAACCCGCGACATAAAACTCCTTGTCTTCGCTAGTGACCAATTGTGCTACTCTTCTGTCTGCGAAGGGAACACACGATGCTATAGTTTTAATCATATCTTCGCCTGTAGTAAAAATAGTAAAGGAATGCATATGATGGGATTCGAACTCGCGAAGATAAACTCATTAATTTCGCCATTAACCATCTGTTCAAGAATTTCTTTGCGAAATATTCGCATAACATTTGTTACTTGTTCTTTTATTCCCTTGGCATTTTATCAAAAATGTGCGAAAATATCGCGATAAGGAAGAATCGATCCTGCGACCTACTGCTTGTTCGCTCAGCCTTGAACCATCTGTGCGAATTTCTTTTTGTGATAGAAATTGCAGTGTCTGCCTCTTATCCTTTCTTCGTCCTTCCTTAATTTCTTTCACATTTGCCTCTTTTTCCTGTTGTTATTGGATTTCTGCGAACTTCAACATCATTTGTCTTCGAAGATGAATTTCTTCCACTGAAATTTCATTTTTTCCTGTGAATTTTGGTTTTTTCTTCTGAATTTTGTAGATCTGGTAAGATTTGTTGCCTCTAATGTTGAAAGAAGAAGGAAATTTCATTTTCTTTGAACCGTTGATGATGTTTACTCCCTGAAAGTGTGATTTCTCCCATAATATTTCCATTTTTGAACCTAAACTTTGTAGATCTAGAAAAATATGAACAGTAGTTAATATTCATGGAAACTTCTTGAACCAACAAATTACAGGAAGGATAAATCCTTTACTCCTCCCTGTTTCTAGCGCCAAAAATGTAGTTGCAGGATTTCCCACAACACACCCCATATGATATCTTGATACCAATTTCTAGATCTAAACATGTTAATCATCTAAATCTCAAATATAAGTGCTAGAAATATAAATAGACACAAGATTTACGTGGTTCGATCAATGTGATCTACATCCACGGGATTAGGATTCTTCACTATGATTATTGAAATTACATTTGGGTTACATTGAGAATCTCCATTAATGGATATTTGGTAGAGCTCTACATCTAGTTTTTGGGGAAAAAGATGATAAAGAAAATAAATATCTCTCTCTTAAAAAATGTGTATCCTCCTTCTCTCTCTCCTACTCTCCTCTTTATATAGGTGTTTACATAGATGACAGCTCACATACAGCTCATATTCTCGCGGGTCTTTGATAATTTCGCAGGCTCTTGCTACCTTCCCGCGAGCTATGGAAATGAATGAATCTCGCACACTAACGAATGTTGTGCGATATTTCCCCCCTACAACAACCTATTCAATATCCACCGTGTATAAACCTCTTTAAGCAACAATCACTAAAGGAATATTTCAACACGGTATCCACTTGAAACAGGGTTAGTCCGGACTGGTCTAACAATGTGAAAATAAAAAAATTAATTGTTCAAGATCAATCAAGTCTTATCCAACAAACAAGGTCGGATTTAACAACTATGATTGATTTACCTACAACCTGTATTATTTAAATTATATAAATAAAATATAATGCGAAAAAGAAATAACACAGACACCAGAAATTTTGTTAACGAGGAAACCACAAATGCAAAAAAAACCCGGGACCTAGTCCATAATAAACACACACTAAATATAAGATGTTACACCAATTTCCTAGTGCCTATTAAGACTAGATGTAATAACTTCTTCAGCACAAATAGAACTCCTAGCACAAAATCGACTGTCTTTAGGAATTCTTCTCGTTAATCTTCTAGCAGAACCCAAGGCTCTCTTTAGAAGATACAACAACACGATTGATACGATTCGATATTTTGTTTGTACAAAACATCGGTTTGATTTCCCTTTAGATGTGAATCAAGGTTTTGGAAATCTTGTGTTTATTTTGAACAACTACCAAATAAAAAGTAGCGAAATCAAAACAAACTTGTAGAATAGGGTTTTAACTTACAATCAGTATACGTACACACAAGGAGTCCGTGAACCTGATTTTCGTAAGTAAACTTGGGTGATTCCAAAGATCAATTTCCAAGTTAAGAAAACCCTAACAATTCTACAACAAGAACTACTAGAATAAATCTAGAGATTTCTTGTTTAAAACTTCTTAAGGATTTTTACGAGATACCTTAATCGAAGTTTTCTTTCTAGTTTCCGATTTCGACTAACAAGTGTTGGTATACGATCGGAAACTGAAATCTATCAAAACCTAGGGTTTATGATCAACAACTCTTGAATGGTTTTATATCAGAAGAGAAAACCTTAGAATAGACAAGAGGTTAAAAACCTAGATTACAAGTTGTATAATCAACCACGAAGATTAATCCAACTCGGCTTTGTGATCCCTAATACAAAGACTTTTATATCACTCTTGTTCACGAAGAACAGAAGACATGGAAAACAACCTTATGAGCTTACATCAATTTTCCAAAGGGGATAAAAACGTGTAGCACTCACGAACCCTTATTTATAGTGAAACATAGCTTGAAAACTAAGCAAAGTTATTTTCCTTTTTCAAGACTCTCCTAATTTTGGGAGTCTTTCCTAAGTTACAACTCTTGCCAAAATAATTAAATAAATAATTAATTAGCAAATATTGTATTTATGTGAATAAATCACATTTTAACTTGGGCAGGAATTTAAAGTTATCACAGACACTTTAATATGGTAATCAAATATGTTTGGATTAATAGCCATCTTGCCTAGATAAGGAAGCATCACCAACTTGACCAAAAATGCCTTTAAGTCACGTAATTGGGCCCAAGTCCGTGAACCGTTACAAGCAGTCCATGGATTGTTTCCTACTAACGAACTGTAACAGTTACAACAACACTTATAACTGCTATTTTAATAAATCACTCATAACTTCATCGTTATAACTCGGAATTGAGTGATTCTTGGCTCGTTGAATTTGTAAGCTCATTCACTATAACATGAGAACCTTACCAGGGATAAAGGTTATTGTCACAAAAGTCGTGGCTCAAATAACCTCGAGTATATATACATAAATGTACATTTACCGTCATAGGAATTGTTCCATAGAGTGAGTATTTGTTTGGATAGATTAGAAAGGTAGAATTGAACAAGAATCCAAATGAAATCAATTAACTCATACCTTTGTTGATGAAGTCCTTGTTTATGTCTTCTTGTAATCTCAGTCTCCATCTTCAAGAATAGCTCTTCTTAGACCTAATCTAGTCCAAAACTATATATAGTATACTAAATCAAGAATGCATTTTGGCAACTAAAATTGACAACTAACTTGACATACCAACGATAGCGGGTTCAACCGAGCATTGCTCTAACACCTTGTTGACCAGTTGGTGAAAGAATGATCAAATGCTGGTTTAATTATTTATTATTAAAATATTGCTTGTGTGAGCGTTAGGTAGTAAAACCTAATTATGTAGAGATGAGGGACCGACTAAGGGGTCATGGGACCGGCCCTTGGTGGTCGTGGGACCAGCTGACGGTCGATTGAGCAAGTCCCAAGTTGGTTGAGAGAGTTTTGACCCAATATGAGTAGTTGAGAGATAATTAGGTCAAAATTATGAAAGAGTGTGGGACCGGATCTTTGCAAGCCTAAGGGCCGACCTTGGTCAGTCAAAGTGGCATGCCCGTGTCACATGTCCGTGTCTCGGTCGTGAGAGTTTTGGTATTTTTTGGTGCGCGTTTGTTAATACCCAAAAATCGCTCCCAGGCAAAACAATGTACTGATGTAGTACTTTATTTAGGTTCGAAAATAAAAATCATACAAAACGAGCCTAAACCAAGATATTGGCCTTTCACGTAGTGGAGATTATGGAGATTATGGAGAGATGGAGAGATGGGAAGAGTAGAGATAATGGCATGATTACGACGGAAGTTTTTGGAAATCGTAAAACACCACTCCATTACTTAGCCACTTCCTTTAACTGCATACCACTACTTGTAACTTCCTTATCATGGGATGTTTCCATGACGCACGATTGTTGTAAACCACCAGACCAATACCCATAAATAATTCCCCCATGTAACGTGTTTTGATTTCGCGTAGGAATTAGTGGAGTCATGCACTTGTTTCTAGTCTTGTCTAGATTGTCATGATACTTGACTGAGTAATAGCCTAAGCTATCCAGTCGGGCGTAGCTTGAAGAGACAACTCGATCCAAGAGTATGTGTAACCAATAAGTTTTCCATAAGATGGCATTGTAAATAACCAATCATAATAATACACCGAGATAAGCATACCAAGCTAATGACTAGTCTTAGGCGTGACTTGGTCGATAGCTTACCGAGTCGGCATGTATATATGTGTTTATGAAGTTTTTGGTTACATTAATTCGTGATCGTGGCCACCAACTTTGGTGGGGCAAATCATGACCGGAAAACTAGGTAATCATGGCCATGAGCATAGTATGCCGAGAAATAAGAGGGCATGAATAAGCTAAGCTAGGCTAGTCCGGCTAGCAAGGAAATCATGGAAAGTTAGGGGCTTGGCCGACTAACAAGGAGGCCATGGTCGAGAGGTAAGGTGGCCGACTAAGCTGGTAGCCGTGGGCCAGGCCGAACCAAGAGACAGGGAGGCCGTAGCTGGGAGATAGCAATTTGTAGCCATATGGCTAGACTAGACCGTGACTAATAGGCAAGGTGGCCGACTAGGCTAGGCCATGGGCCAAGCCAAACCGGGAGATAGGGAGGTCGTGGCCTGACTAGCTAGGAACCTAGGTTAGGTTAGACTAGAAGCTAAGGAGGCCGTGGATGGTTAAGAGCCAGGCCGGGTGGCAGGAAGGCGTGGCTAGCTATGCTAGGGGATAAGGTGGCCGCGACCACTAGATAGCCCGAGCTGGGAGATAGCGGGTGTTAGAGCACTGCTCGGTTGTACTCGCATGCGTTGCTATCTCAAGCATGTTTGTCAATATTAGTGATCAAAACTATAAGTCTTGATTTCTAGCCTATTTATAGATGTCTCGGACTAGGACATAGATGTGTAGTAGAGCTTAGTTTTCATGGCGTTCATCGTTTGAAGACGAAGAACTACTAAGGGGAGCTTGTGGAACTTCATCGACAAAAGGTATGTGGAGACTTAAACTCATCTATCACTTGGAAAGTCTATTTCTACTCTATCTCCTATATTGAGACATAAGTCGTATTACGATATAGTTTTCTATATACACATTTGAGATTTTGAGCTAAGTTTATCTCGCTTACATATTTCTCGAAATATGTGTTGGCAAGCTTTCGCTTCGACCAAGTTCATCTTATATCATGTGAAAATTGCCGAGTAACATCTTACATGGTTTGTGTGATACAATCATTTGGTGTAGACTTGGAATGTTTCGATAATGATTATTTCAATATCTTGAAAATTGCTTTGATGCTAATAGTGTGTGAAAACGGCTATTGTCATCCTCTAAGAATGTTCAATGATTGAAATAAAGAGATTAGAATCATGTATCCATCCTAAGATATAAGCATATAGTGTGTTCGCACATTTGTGTATAAGTCCAAAACCGGGAACCAAATGTATACATACTTGTGTGTGTACTAAATGGTTGATGGAGACTGGCTAAGTATGCGTACATGTACGCATACTGGCGGAAGTTCACGTCTGTGAATTTCTACTGAGTTTGGAAATCAAAACCAACTCAACCAGTTACCAAAGTATGCGTACTGGCAAAAAGTACACGTCCGTGAATTTCTGATAATTTTGAAAACCAAAACAAACTCAAATCCGGTCACTTAAGTACGCATACCTGTACGCATACTTAAGTGGTTACTTTCTAAAATCGGTCATGTACATGAATCTAAACATTTATAAAATAAGGAATGCAATCTTTGCAAACCGTGGCTATAATGTTCATGTATTGATTCGAGTGAATCAAACCGATTTTGCTTCAATTATGTTCTTGTATACTTCTATGAGAATATAACAATTGAACGGCTCTTTAACTAGTTTCATTTGAGTCATTTGAACTAGTTATGGTTAAGATGAATAAGGTTGATATGAGAGTAATCATATGGCTAACTTTGGTTAACTATTTGTGAACCAACATGGTGTACACGTTTAGGTACGGTTACATAAACCTAAATGAGGGTACATTTCATTTGTGTGTAACAAGCTAAGTTCGATCTAACGGTTGAAAGATATTAGCTTGGTTGAATCAGGTTTTTTATCTAACGGTGAATATTGAATGCTTTGTTACCAAGGTAACTTGGATTGCAAACCCTGATTTGAAAACTATATAAAGGAGAACTCTAGCAACTAGGAAACCTAATCCCCACACCTCCTGTGTGTTACTAGTTGCATAACTAGAGTTGATTCTCGTTTAACCTTAGGTTTCTATCGAGACCCTGTAGGTTAACGAATTCAAAGACTTCATTGGGATTGTGAAGCCAGACCCAACTATTTTCTTTGTAGTTGCGTGTTCTGATCTTGCCCGATTCTATCGTATTGAGTACAGTTGAAATAATTGACTCGAGATTAATTTCTCCGATAGGCAAGATAAAAGTAATCACAAACATCTTCGTCTCATCGTTTGTGATTCCACAATATCTTGTTTCGCTAGTCGATTAAGATTATTGTGAGGTGATTGATAATACTAGGCTGTTCTTCGGGAATATAAGTCTGATTTATCAATTGGTTCATGTTCACTTTGATTTATCAAAAGACGAAACAAAAACTCTTGGGTATTTTTGTGGGAGACAGATTTATTTAATCATATAGACTTTTCTATGTGAGACAGATTTGTTAATCAAGTCTTCGATTTTGGGTCGTAGCAACTCTTGGTTGTGGGTGAGATCAACTAAGGGAATCAAGTGCGTAGTATCCTGCTGGGATCAGAGACGTAAGGAACGCAACTGTACCTTGAATCAGTGTGAGATGGATTAGCATTCAACTACAGTCCAGTCCGAAGTTAATTGGTAGTAGGCTAGAGTCTATAGTGGCTTTAATACAGTGTGGTGTTCAATCTGGACTAGGTCCCGGAGTTTTTCTGCATTTGCGGTTTCCTCGTTAACAAAATTCTGGTGTCTGTGTTATTTCTTTTCCACATTATATTTTGTTATATGATTGAAATATCACAGGTTGTGCGTTAAGATAAATCAATTAGAATATCCAACCTTTGGTTGTTGATTTACATTGATTGACACTTGAACATTGGTCTTTGGTACCATTCAAGTTGTTTCACATAATAATCAGGCTCGCAGATTTCTATCTGTTTGATTTGCTGATTACATTGTGAAACAGAGATATTAAACTCTTTGATATACTTTACTCTAGATTGAGTCTGACTGTCTAGTTGATTCTCTAGAAAGTGTATTGGAGTAAGTCCTCTCAGATTGCCAAACAAATTGTTGGGTGTGGTTGTTAAACCCTCGCATTTTCAGCGGGGCCGTGGCCTGACTAGCTAGCTAGGAAGCTAAGGAGGCCGTAGCCATATGGCTAGCTAGGCGAGACATGGCTAGGCCGGAAGACAAGGTAGCCTGGCTTGCCAAGGGAGGAGGATGTCGTGGCTAGTTAGGTACTAGGCTAGGCCAGCTATCAAGGACATCGCTAGAAAGGAGGTCATGGCTAATCCGGAAGACAAGGTAGCTTGTCTTGCAAATATAAAGGGATGCCGCGGCCAAAGACATGACCAGACTAAAGGATAAGATAGTCGTGGCCAATGGCCAGGCTAAGGGTTTAAGAGGCCGTGGCCAAGACAAAGTGGTTATGGCCAGTTGGACTAGACTAGGAGGTCATGGCTAGTTAGGGAACTAGTAGCTACGACCTTGGCTAGTTTGCTAGCTAGGGATGGGAATGTCTTGGCCAAAGACATGGCCAGGCTAAGAGATAAGGAAGCCGTGGCCTGGCTAGATAATTGGCTAGCTAGGGAATTAATGGCCACAGCCTGATTATGGAGTGCGTCCACGTTTGGCGCTAGCACTTCGTTTGTAGCATATACTCAAGGAATTCTGCCGTGGAAGTTCTGCGACTCGAGGTAATGTTCCAAATATTATGCTTCTGGTAATTCATAATAGCGTAGTAGCTTATTCTGAATATTTATAATTGCAGCATCAGTGTAGACTGATCAATGCATGACAATTCATATGGCTGTGCATAAAATAATGAGAGTTCAGCTGGGTGAAGCTGTAAAATCTTGCAGGCATATTGAAGGCCGGTATGGCCATTAGAAGGATACACATTCTCAATTCTCTTGTGGAATGTGATGTAGAAGTACGAATCTATAATTATGATGTCGGGTCAGGAATTTATATTTATAAACATATATAGAATACCGAGAGTTCAGCTAGATGAATCTCTAGTACACATATGATTATGGATACGTCTCTGTGTAGGTTCAGAGGCGATTTTTACAAGTTTTGCCCTTGTCAAAAAACCACCATCTACATTAAGTCCCCTGCTTAGCGTGGAACAGTAATGTTTCGTGGTATGCACTAGATGGTTACATTGGAAGTACAGAAGATCTCAAAGAAATCGGAAATTCATAAGACAAAGCATGAATACTTATCTTTTCTTCCGATGTCATAAAGGATATGTCTTCGTTGACTGGTTAGGAAACCCTCTACAATAATAGCCGCGACCAAGTTGAAGAAGGTATGACCATTCATTCGAGCGAAGACATTGGATGGCCGTGTACGCGAGTAAAGGTGGCCAAGTCCACGAGCTTTGGCAGGAATCGAAAGTTACTTATGCTTCTGAAACACATGATTTGTTTTCAGTGGGATTTTTCGGTAGGAAAAGAGATTTTTGAATGACTTGCAAAGTCATTGAAAAGGGAATAATACTTTGCTTGGCTAATAAATGGAAATCCTAAATATGAATGCAAAATATTGCAAACATTTTGGAGGAATTACAAAGGTTGCAGAAAACAGGGAAATATTCTAAAGCGATGGTAGAATGTTTAAGCGCCGAATGCTTCGAGCCACTTGTCATGCATGACCACCCCTTCTGGTTTATCTGTGTTGATGAGTTTGTAATAACCACCTAATATGGCTTCAATTACCAAATATGTCTCTTCTTCAGGTGAAGCAGTAACCTTCATGATTGTGTCTCCGACTTGAAAGGAGTTGGGCTTTGGTACCTCAGGCTTATCGCGTACCCCAAGGATAGTTGGGTTACTAGTTTTCTTATTTTCGGCAAAGACAATTCCTACCCACTTAATAAAATATTGAAAAGGATCAGCTTCCCATTCGCATCGCCGAGTCATCTTGGGGTTGATATCCGGGTCAAGTCCCCAAGTCTTGATCGGGCGTGGGGCAGATGGTTGTGAGGAAATCAGATAAGCGTGACTTACTTGTGAATGAAATCCGGGGTTATATGACCCCACGTCCTCTCCTGGCAACTGCTTCACATCCAAATGCACTATGCGGCGAAATTCTTCTAACAAGCTATCGTCAAATTCAACATCCTTGAGGCAAGCAGTACTGACAAGTCCCAAGCCAGGCTTCCCATTGTGTTTTGACAGCTACATCTTCCAAAGTAGCTTTTTCAGTTTAGAATAAACGGTTACCAGACACAACACAATTAATGGCGGAGAAAATGTCTTTGCGTTGTGCTGTTGAGAGGTGGAGAATCTCGCACATACGATACATCATAGATTGGACAGTTTTGTTGACCGAGTCTCTGGAAAGAGAAAAATTCATGACAGGGAGGGGGTCCTTGTGAACGCCTTCAGTACCCAGTTGCAGTTCTCCTGAATATACTTTTTCCTTAAAGATGCGCTTCAAGCTGTTGCATTCACTAGTGGGGTGATTGGCAAATCTGTGAAAACGACAATATTTCGGGTCTGACATTTCTTCGGTAGTTGGTGGACGTCGCACAGGTGGTAACTTGACAGCTCCGTCTTGTACCCATTCTTCTAAGAGTTTGAAGACTTCCTCCATGAGAAAGGGAAAACCTGGAGATGCTGGATCTGCTTTTGGTTGTTGTTGCTGCTGGTGTACAACTTTGGTTGGATTTGATGCAGAACGCTTAGTCCGAGATGTCGGCTGAGGTGTAGCCTTCCTCTTAGTCCCTTCGTCGGTGACAACACCTATGGATGGTTGATCAGAGTATTACTTGTTTACTATATGCGCCTATCTCCCGAGTGTTTCCAAGACTTTCCTCTCTCGCTGGCCTTGTTCTCTCCAATAAGGCTGGAGCCGTCGTTGCCGACCGCTTAGCAACTTCATGTAACTCAGAGAATGTTTGGAATTGTAAATTTTCTAATAAGGCACGATAGACAGGAATCATACCATTGATACAGAGCTCCACTAATTGTAGTTCAGTCACATTTAGATCGTGGCAGTCGAGAGCTTGAGTGCGGAAGCTTTTTACATAGTCGTCTAGATGCTCATTATTTCTCTGGAACATTCTTCCCAAGTCTGAAAGCGTAATCTGCTCTGAGACGAAGAAATATTTTTTATAGAAAATGTTAACCATCTGAGACCAACTGGAGACACTGTTGGGAGCGATATTGTTGTACCACGTGTAAGCTCTTCCAGTAAGAGACTTTGAGAATTCTTTGAGTCGCAACACCTGATTATATTCGTGTTCCCCTAACGATTCTAGGAATCGGGAGACATGTTACCTGGGATTTCCGGTACCATCATACAACGAGAAGGGAGAAGATGAATACCTGGTAGGCCTGAGAAAATGTTTATATTATGACCTACGAGTGATACCGCAAGTGCACGGTGTCCGTTATGAAGCACGGGGCAAATACGAGTCGAACCACAGAGACTTGTGGTGCCGATAAGTGATCAAGGCTTGCTAGACTGAGTTTCTAAGTAATGTATGTAACACAATATTGGTTTTGTCGAAGCGACTGAGATGGAAATGTGACACTAAACTAAGGCAATTAAATGAAATTATGACTAATTGGAGAGCACCAGGGTAGTTGCTTTCACCACTAGACCCTATGCTAAGGTAATCCACAGAGGTTGTATTCTTATACTTTCCTAAAGAAGATTTTAAGGTATGATGTATATCGGCTAATCTTCCTAATTCATCCCTAGTATAGTACACTTGCGGAAGTTTAACTAATCAACATTCTATCACAGATTCCTTGGTTAATTAACTAATCAACATTCCTATTCTATTAAGCATCTGTCTTCTTCCCTGGAAGTTTCTAATGTAGAATTGATTAACTTTTAACTCAAATTCTCCCTAGTATTGGTTGTCTTCTTACAGCTTTTGACCAATCACAGAGAATTGGGTTAATGGGATAATCATACTTCTACTTCTATGAGGCACAATAATAATAACAACAACAATATGATTCACTCAACATTTTATCTAGGGTTTCAACAACACCCTGGAAATGTAAATTAAAACATAACAAGAACAAATTGAACACAAAGAAAAGCTAATTGACGCTCTGGCTAGCCCAGGCATGAGTTTCTACACAACCTCACAACTCTATTTATACATGCCAGAAATTACCCAAAACTACAAACCCTAATTCTATTTTAAAAACAGAAAATTAAAGTGAAATTTCTCTCACCCACGTCGCTCCAACTCGCTCCCTCTTCGTCAATCGCTCCCGCTTCTACGCCAAACAGTGATGAAAACCCTAGACCTAATCCTCTTTTCTTTCTATTTCTCACTTAGTCTCTAGGCGAAACTATGAGAGAAATAGAGGGAGACGGAGAGGTGGTTATTGACACGAGATGGTGGTGGTGATGGCTTTGTCAGGGAGAGGGAAGGTGCTGGTCGGGTGAAGGATGAAAGAGCAGAGCTCTGCTCTGTGATGGAGACGGGAGAGAGGAAGAAAGAGAAGATGAAGATGAAATGGAATGCTCGATTAGGGTATAGGGTGTGGGTCGCTTCGATGTTGAGCGGGTGCATCGGTTGTTGATGTAAAGGTTGAAGCGAGCGTAGGATTTAGGAAGTGGAGGATCTGAACGGCTCAGGGTGTAGGTGGTTCTGGTGTGAAACGGGAGCATCGGCTGATGATGGGAAAGACAGAAGAAGCGAGCGTTGGATGTGGTGATAGCAATCTCAACGGTGAGGATGATACGGGCTTGGATCCGGGTCATGGGTAGCTCTAGCCCATGTCTTCCTTGTTGGGTTGCAAGCGATTCGCGCGCGGGCTTTGGCTATCTGCTCCATAGATGCTCGACTCCAATTCTTCGCTCTTTTGGCTCCTCAGATTCTCCGAGCTTTATTTATTACCTAAAAACACAAAATTAATTAATACAAATATTTATTCTTGAAAACAAGGAAAACACAGAATCTGGGATAATATCTGATTTCTAAGCGCAAAAGGTGAGTAAAATGCCAATAAAAAGGTGTATAAATATGCACTATTTGGCACTCATCAAATACCCCCAAACTGAATTTTACTTGTCCTCAAGTGAAACAGAAATTAAGAAATCCTAACTATACCCCCGTCGCAGTCTCTCGAATGCATTTAGCGTATGCACTAAGCCTTTAAACCCCTAGGTGTCCCTAGTGGACGAGTTGTAGTCTCGTGAGGGTTTACCCAGAGGTGTACCCACAAAACCTTCTCCAACTTGAGTGTAAAAGAGTCTCAAGCCTCCAAGAAGCTATGAGGACATAGAGTTTCGCATGCTAGTAACAGGAAGTTAGAACTATCAAAGAACGCATTCTCATCCTTAAGTCTTGAGCGAGAAGTAACCATACCATATGAAAGAATTCGGATTCGATTGTGATCATAAGTCTCAACTTCGCCTCACCATTAGGATTTTATGATAATTGCACTCAAAAGATCGCTTTTAGTCTCTCATGTGTGCGGGCGGGAGTAAAGAGAGAAATCGCACACGTTGTAGGTAAGAAGGATAACCTTAGAAATAAAACTGGAGACTCCACGAAGTGTGGACAAAAAGAATCTTTTTCGATGATCTCTAAGGAAGGAAATCAACCATTAGCAAGGGTGGGAGTACTCACTACCTTTTCACCCGATCGACAATTAACATCAATCTCTCATAGGAACCATAGAAACGTCTTCAATCTTCGGTCTTCGGTCTTCAAATGTTGATGACGAACTTCTAAACTTCACAAAACTTGACAATTTTTAACTTTTCTACTCAAATTCCTTGTTGTTTGGATTTTTTTTTTAAATTCTTCTTTACCATGGTGGTAGCAAAAATAAACTACAATATTTTTTTTTTTTTTTTTTTTTTTTTTTTTTTTTTTTTTTTTTTTTTTTTTTTTTTTTTTGTTTTTTGTTTTTTTTGTTTTTTTACATTACAATAAGTGAAAATAAAAAAACAAATAATGAAACAACTAACTCCATGGACAAAGGACTTTAACACTCAATTTTTCCACAACTTGTATTGTCTTGATTTTATAAATTTTATTAATTCTCATCCTATTTTCTTTTCTTTGTTGCACATAAACCTTGGACTATATCAATTTTTCTTTCAATATTCGATGATGCTCCGCTGGCGATGATGATGTGTTTCTATGGGTCTTGGCATTGATTGAGAGAGAGAGTGATGCTAACGGCAAATCGGTATTTAGAAGAAGTTTTCATCTTTAGACGTCACCCTCATGATTGACAAAAACTAGCACTCAAGAGATCAAAAGTAGTCTTTGAAAGTGGTGCGAAGTTGGGTAGCTCACCATTCCTACCGGAATTGACGTACGGTGACACACACTCTAATGACTTTTTCTAGAAAGTTGCAAAAAAATTGAAGGTTGGTGCCTCACTTGATGTAAAATGGGTAGTCTCCACTATGGGTGATCACAATTCTACTACCGAATATCTAAACAGCACCTAATTCGCCCCCCCGGTATGGTTAAATCCAACTTTAACGCTCTAATCAACTAAGAAACCCGATTGTGTTCTCCGGCACTTCTAACTGTTGTTATTTCGGTCAGATTCTCTATGTAAACATAGCTAGAAGCATGCTAGTGACTCTAAAATCTCTAAAAGTTGGAGGTTTTTACAAAAAGTTTTTTTTTTTTTTTTTTTTGAAAAAATAAAAGGTAAAATAAAAGGTAAAATAAAAGACTAAAAACTCTAAATGCAAATGCACCCCCAAACCTAAATCAAACATTGTCCTCAATGTGTCAACAGATAGGAAAAATTTAAACAGTTACATACCATGAGAACTATGCTGAAAAGAGAAAAGGGAAGAGATTACCGGTATGTCGGCAGGAGCAAGGTTGAGCTTCTTTAGTCAAGGCTAGAATCCAACATTCTCAACGGAGATCATATCGGATTAGCATAATATATGCGCATGAAGACTCAACCGATTCAAGAAAAGAAAATTTAACAAGTCCTACTGGATATATACAATGAAAATTCACCATAAACCAACAGTCTAAAGAGTTGAGGGTCAACCCAATAGAAAATATATACAAACATCAACAGTCTTACACAAATATAACATGAAAGTGCAAGTAAGACTGCAAATGTGAAAGAGTTTCCCCCAAACCTAAACTTGTCAACAGGTGTGTTTGAGAGCACAAAATCTTGCAATTTTAAAGGTACATCATGCAAAAGGTCTAACTCAAAATGAGTTTTGCTAAGAACAAATGAGATATACACATTCCAACTGTGGTTCCTTAAAAGTTTTATACTTTGATGCAAAATAGTCCAAGAGGACTTGGGAAGCACAAAGCTCTAGGCCTAAATGAGGCATTCTTAGAAAAGTTGGTTTTGCAATTTTGTTACAAACTACACCTAGGTTTGGTGGAGGAGTTTCAATTTGTGATTCAGGAGAGAGGTTAGGTACATCTAAGTTGTTTTCATTTATAAAATCATTTGCACCATCACACACTTTCCTAAAGTCAGAAAAGGGTAAATCATGTTCACCTGCATAGAACAATTCATCAATCTTCATGTCATATTCATCATTATTCTCATGCTCAAAATAACCAGGAGAGATATCATGCTGTAACCTAGGCATGGAATTAGGCACATGCATTGAATCATACGTGTCAATGAGACAATTCAGCTATTCCTAGGTCACAAACAGGTGGTAAAGCATGCTCACATTCACTGAAGAATTTCACAAACCCAAGCTCAAAGTTAATATCACATGTATGAATGTTAGAAGAAGTATCATTCATAGGGTTCACAGAAGAGACGCCTAACGTCTCTGAACCAAAAGATTCCATCATATTTTATGTATATACATGCTCTTCTAACATATCATATTCATAATCATCATCATCATCATAGCAAAAATCCATCTCTCCATTCAAAATTGTAGCATTTTTAGTGTACTCATCTACCTCTAGATTAGGTTCATATTCAGTGTTAGTTGCATGAGTAGGACTAGAAACACTATTTTCATGATTGTCAGGAATAACAAACCTCCTATCATAATATTCCTTCCAATCTTCATTTTGTAACTCAATCAGGTTCCTTTGTAGAATCATAGTGAGTTGTTCTATTGAAGGAGAGTCTTCACTAGTGGGTATGCATTCTTCATATGGATGTTCAGTGCATGGTTGTGCATGAGGTTCACTAGAAGGGAAATGCGGCATGTTGCTATATGGATGATCATGCATTGCATTCAATTCAAACCTAGCATTGTTTTGCTCTATGAGGTTTTCTTCCACTGAGTGCATACATGGGTTCATTGGAGGATAGAATTGCTCATCCTCCCATGGTGGTTGATGATACATGTGCTCATAATGATTAGGGTATGGATATTCAAGGTCAGGGCCCCGAGAAGGTGCATAATATTCCCTAAAATCATTATGGTATGTGGGGGTTTCATACCGTGAAACGTGCCCGTAAGCAAGCTCTCTAAGGGATTTGTTTGTATCCCCAGATGCAGACCAAAATCCTGACATGATTTAGCAACTCAAATTGAACTCAAAGTTTTGTTTGGTTTAAATGGGTTTCATTTGGTTTGTTGGGTTTCATTTTTGTTTTTGTAAGCTTTGGTTTATGAGGGAAGCCCAGGTTTCTGTGGGCTCAATTTGGTTTTAGTGAGTTTTGGTTTGTTGTTTGAAGCCCATGATTTGTGAAACTGCACAGCCCAGTTGTGTGCACAGCCCAACAGATGTGGGCTTCAGTTTAGTTTAAGCCCAGCAGTGTGGCTTATGTGGGCTTGGCAGGATGCAGAGCCCAGTGGTTGGGTTTTCTTCTTAGATTGCAATTGCACAGCCCAGTTCAAGTGCGGCCCAGGTTATAATGCTAGCCCAGTTCACCGTTTGGTTGATTGTGGGTTAGCCCAGTTGTTGTGTGCAATGCTTAATGGGTGTGGGCTGAAATCTTTGTGCACAGCCCAGCAGATGGGGGCTTAGTCTATTGCACAACCCAGTGGAATTGTGGGCTCGATTATAAGCAGCCCAGTGCCTTTGTGAAATTATACGGCCAGATGATGTGATGTGGGCCTAGTTTTTGCCTGACCCAGCTATATGTGGGCGATGGTTCGGTTGTGCGAGCTTGGCAAGCTCTTGCCTTTGGCTGTGTGCACGACACAGTGAGTTATGTGCGAGTGCGGGGATTGGCGGAGATTGGCAAGTCTCTCACAACTCAAGTCCGAGAGCAGCTCAAGCTCTCCACGAGGTTGGCAGATGCACACACGGGTAACACGGACTAGCTCGGGCCACACAATAACTCGGTTTAGCACGGTGGTGGCTCACATGTATGCTCCGAGGCTCAACGGCTTGTGGGCTGGAGCTCGGGCAGATGGTTATGCTCGAGGGTCTGCAAAGCTCGGCGAGATATCAAGGCCTAGTACAAGGTTGAACATACATGAAGGTTAAAGCATGAGGAATCAACTATCTCGTTGACCTCACTTGTCTTGTAGCTAGCTGGGTTATCCAAGCCCAACCTCACGGCTACGAGGGCTACTTGGCAAGGTATCTAATGTAACGGTGAGTGCGGTCAGCGGGCTCAACGAGCTAGCATGCAAGGTCACGAGATCAAAGAAGTATTCACATGAGCATCCCGACTAACGGGGCATGCTCGGGGGTTTACAAAGCGCGAGGGCAATATAGGTGGTAGACCAAGGGCTAGCCAGGTGAACTAGCTTATCGGAGGGTCATACAATGTTCAATTACTAACCTAGTATGCTCACGAGGCTCATGACTTCAGGCTTTGCTCAGCAAATTCAAGAACACACAGGTAATATGGGTAGCACAATTTGGTTGGCTCGCCTTACCACATGCACTGAAAATAACTTGGGTGATTTGGGATTAATATGCGGGGCAATGATGCGGAGAAGCTATGAAACTACAAAAGGAAGCTATGATGCAAAGGTTAAAACAAGTCATAAATTACGGGAAAGCAAACCATATGCGGGGTTGAAGTGAAACTATATGCGGGGGTTATACCGGGTATGCAATGAGATGCAAATGATATGCTAAGTTACGAGATGAAAGGCGATAAAATTAACAATGCTAAGTTACTCTACAAGTTAAGTTATACTACAATGGCTTAAGTAACAGGCAATGAACTAAACGCAATGAACTGAAACTAAGTTACACTACAAAAAGCTAAGTTACACTATGATACAAATACATATATACAGGGTAGTAAAGAAAAACAGTGAAGCGAGCCAATGAACACAGGGCACGCGCCAAGTCCCCGGCAGCGGCGCCAAAAACTTGGTAGGCCTGAGAAAATGTTTATATTATGACCTACGAGTGATACCGCAAGTGCACGGTGTCTGTTATGAAGCACGGGGCAAATACGAGTCGAACCACAGAGACTTGTGGTGCCGATAAGTGATCAAGGCTTGCTAGACTGAGTTTCTAAGTAATGTATGTAACACAATATTGGTTTTGTCGAAGCGACTGAGATGGAAATGTGACACTAAACTAAGGCAATTAAATGAAATTATGACTAATTGGAGAGCACCAGGGTAGTTGCTTTCACCACTAGACCCTATGCTAAGGTAATCCACTGAGGTTGTATTCTTATACTTTCCTAAAGAAGATTTTAAGGTATGATGTATCGGCTAATCTTCCTAATTCATCCCTAGTATAGAGTGTCTTTTTATAGTACACTCTATCACAGATTCCTTGGTTAATTAACTAATCAACATTCCTATTCTATTAAGCATCTGTCTTCTTCCCTGGAAGTTTCTAATGTAGAATTGATTAACTTTTAACTCAAATTCTCCCCTAGTATTGTTTGTCTTCTTACAAAGACACTGACCAATCACAGGAGAATTGTGTTAATGGGCTAATCATACTTCTACTTCTATGAGGCACAATAATAATAACAACAACAATATGATTCACTCAACATTTTATCTAGGGTTTCAACAACACCCTGGAAATGTAAATTAAAACATAACAAGAACAAATTGAACACAAAGAAAAGCTAATTGACGCTCTGGCTAGCCCAGGCATGAGTTTCTACACAACCTCACAACTCTATTTATACATGCCAGAAATTACCCAAAACTACAAACCCTAATTCTATTTTAAAAACAGAAAATTAAAGTGAAATTTCTCTCACCCACGTCGCTCCAACTGCTCCATCTTCTGTCAATCGCTCCCTGCTTCTACAGCTGATGAAAACCCTAGACCTAATCCTCTTCTCTTTCTATTTCTCACTTAGTCTCTAGGGCAGAAACTATGAGAGAAATAGAGGGAGACGGAGAGGTGGTTATTGACACGAGATGGTGGTGGTGATGGCTTTGTCGGGGAGAGGGAAGGTCTTTGGTCGGGTGAAGGATGAAAAGAGCGAGCTCGCTCTGTGATGGAGACGGGAGAGAGGAAGAAGAAATAGAAGATGAAGATGAAATGGAATGCTCGATTAGGGTATAGGGTGTGGGTCGCTTCGGTGTTGAGCGGGTGCATTGGCTGTTGATGTAAAGGTTGAAGCGAGCGTAGGATTTAGGAAGTGGAGGATCTGAACGGCTCAGGGTGTAGGTGGTTACGGTGTGAAACAGGAGCATCGGGCGATGATGGGAAAGACAGGAGCGACGAGCGTTGGATGTGGTGATAGCAATCTCAACGGTGAGGATGATACGGGCTTGGATCCGGGTCATGGGTAGCTCTAGCCCATGTCTTCCTTGTTGGGTTGCAAGCTGATTCGCGCGCGGCTTTGGCTATCTGCTCCATAGATGCTCGACTCCAATTCTTCGCTCTTTTGTCTCCTCAGATTCTCCGAGCTTTATTTATTACCTAAAAACACAAAATTAATTAATACAAATATTTATTCTTGAAAACAAGGAAAACACAGAATCTGGGATAATATCTGATTTCTAAGCGCAAAAGGTGAGTAAAATGCCAATAAAAAGGTGTATAAATATGCACTATTTGGCACTCATCAATACCCTCATGGTGGCGGAATCCTGTGGATCTCCATTGGGTAGGGAGGCTGGTGCTGATGATATGAGGCTGATCCTTCCTTTCCATGGTTCTGCAGGAGCCTTTCGAGATCTTCCCGGGGGATGAAGTTTTGCTGTGGCTGACTCCTTTCTGTCGTGTGGTGAGTAATAACCCGTACTTCGTGATATCCCTGAATGTTGACTCTCGAGGTGCTCGCACCGCAGACAGATGTGTTCCTACCTTATTCCATTTGGTGATGACGCTGCTCGGGTGTAAGCCGCTCCGTCAAAGTCTTCAGATAGATGAGAAATTCCTTCTGAGTGGTGGCCATGTATTCTTGAGTTTCAGCCAAGGTGTCTTGCCTCCTCATTAAATCAACTATGGTTGGTGGCACTTGTTCTTCATCCTCAGCAGGGGGAGGAGTATTGTTGCCTTCATTGGATATATTGGGAGGAGTGACCACTGGAGTTCTGCCACCGGTACTGTTGGTATTAGGAGCACCTTATGAACTCGATCTGCCACTGGTGTTGTTTGGATTAGGGGTGGATGTTAAGATTGCATTGGGATCGGTTACCGAACCAGACCTAATATTCGCCATTCCGTTTTTCTTTCAAATAATTGAAGATTTAAACTTGTAGCCGAGAGATTGATCTCCGGCCGTGGTCGCCAATTTTTAATACCCAAAAATCGCTCCTAGGAAAAACAATGCACTGATATAGTACTTTCTTTAGGTTCGAAAATCAAAATCATACAAAACGAGCCTAAACCAATATATTGGCCGTTCACGTTTTGCTTCGGTTACAAAGAGGAAATGGGTTGATCTTAGGGGAGGGAAAGCAAAGAAAGTTTGAGGAAATCAGTGGTGATTGAATTGGGTGTGAGGTTATTGAACTATGGAAGAAGAAGAGCTTGGGAATGATAAGCTTGTTTTGTCTTCTGAATAGACAAAGATGTTTATTTATAGCTGTAGGGAACACCCAATATTTCCTCGTAAGTAGTGGAGATTATGGAGAGATTGAGATATAGGAAGAGTGGAGATAATGTCATGATTACGACAGAAGTTTCTGGAAAATGTAAAACACCACTCCATTACTTAACCACTTCCTTAACTGCTTACCACTACTTGTAACTTCCTTATCATGAGATGTTGCCATGCCGCACGATTGCTGTAAACCACCAGACCAATACCCATAAATAATTCCCACATGTAACGTGTTTTGATTTCGCGTAGGAATTAGTGGAGTCATGGACTTGTTTCTAGTCTTGTCTAGATTGTCATGATACTTGACTGAGTAATAGCCTAAGCTAGCCAGTCGGGCGTATCTTG
Organism: Papaver armeniacum; assembly: GCA_023531295.1. Classification (NCBI taxonomy): domain Eukaryota; kingdom Viridiplantae; phylum Streptophyta; class Magnoliopsida; order Ranunculales; family Papaveraceae; genus Papaver; species Papaver armeniacum. Next base: position 925,334 of record JAJJWW010000544.1, read on the forward strand.
AAGAGACAACTCGATCCAATAGTATGTGTAACCAACGAGTTTGCCATAAGATGGATCTCCGTGCCAATATTGAGACATGCATGAAATACCCACACAGGAAACATCACTCTCTGACAGAGAGTCTCGCATCGACGCGCTTTGGTTAGCCGATCGATCATGCTTAATTTCCTTAAGGAAAATCTAGACTGTCCAAATCAGTCTCAGAAACGATCACGGCCACACAAGTTGGCCGCGCAATTTAACAAGTCTAGCCAAACCCTGGAAAGAGTAGGCCATCATCGTGATGACCACAGGCGGGACCGTTTATGCCTTAGCCGTTCGAACATCACACGAACCCCTCCAGCGCCGTCAAACACCATCCCAGAGTAAGGTGGCCGCGCTGCTTGAAGAAGGCTCGAACGAGCAAGACTACTTAAAGCGGTCTTAAAATCATCATGACCGTCCAACTTCACCGGCATGGTTGGACAGATTAGATCATCCCATGAATAATCAGGGAAGCGCTAACGCACACGCCCACTTCTCACCTACCCGATCGGCCTTCTCACAGCAATGCCCTAGAGCAATGAACGTTTGCTCGAAACACGGCTGGCGTGATGCTTTAAAGGGTCGCGGAAGCTCCACTAGTGTCTTAAATCGATCACAACCATCCAATTTAGCCGGCATAATTGGATGGCTTAGATCGCGCCTAGGACCATCGGACAGGTACACACATGTTCACTATTGGCCCAACGTGGGCCCCACACGGTCGGTCTCCCCAAAGGAGGAGCATAGCCTGCCAAACCGTTTGGCCAAAGTTGCGCACGCGTGACTGATCCAAAACCCTAATTAGGGTTTGCGGCATTACATATATGTCGCAGTTTGATCATGACCATCCATCTTCGCCAGCCTAAACGGAAGGTGTAGATATAGACTTAAGAGGCACCAAGAGTATCAATATGATCACCGTGGGCCCACCTATGCGTGTGACCGACCGGCCTAGGCCAACCATGGCTGAGCACCTCGAAACGCGTGCCCAAAGGAGGAATGTCACGTGGTTCCCAAATCCTTTGCGGCAAAGGATTTCTATCGCAAATCGATCACGACCACTCACCTTTGCCACAAAAATTGAGTGGCCTAGATCGTACCTCCGCGAGACAGAATGGTATGGACATATACACCGGCAAGCCGTCTACACGCATGCCCGGTCGGTTCCACCAAAAACATCGTTCATGCTTGATTTCGGTCAAGCTGAATAGTGATGCTTGCGCACCTCTTTAAAACCCTAAAAATCATCAACGGTCGCAAATATGTGCCGTAGATCATCTCGTCCGTCCAACTTTGCCAGCTTGGTCAGGCAGCCTAGGCTAAGAGTTAAACGGCCGCATGTCACTTTACCACAAGGAGTGATCGACCAAGGGATGGCCGCCCATGCGGCCTCCAAACAATCACTCGAAGATGGTTGGGCATGCAGCTATTTTAAGACGCTTAATCCGCGACTTACTCCGTTAAGCTCTAAAAACAACAATGCTTCATACATATTGATTGTATTCGATGCATTACATGCATAAAGTATACACGATATTTCATGAATATCGACTTCCTAAATAACTCAGTTATTTAATCTAGCACCGTTGCTACTTCCTGTGGGTCCCACGATCCACTCATTCGAGACATCAAGCATTTCACAAACTGGGGGATACTTACTGGGGTATTGGTCTGGCGGTTTACAGCTGTTTATGGGTGAAAACTATTCCTGCCGGATTTGGTAATTTGGGGTGTGTGGATGAGGAATGAATCTAAACCCTAAACAAATGCACTGCGCGGTGAGTGCTTGTAGATTCGGAAATCAATCTGTGCAAGTCCGGCCTAAACCAAGAAATGGTAGTTCCAGACTTGTTTCGGTCACAAAGTGAAGGAGATGGGGTTGATCTTAGGGAGGGAAGCGAAGAAGGTGTTGAGATTGTGAAGTTGTTGGCTTGCTTATGACTTGTAATGTAAAGGTGAGCAGAGCTTACGATTGATGCAAGCGAGGCTCGGGTGTTTGAATACGTTTTGTATTAACACTTGGTTTTCTGTTTAAATCCGGACTTGTGTTGTTTTTCTCCTGTGTTGAAAATAGGGAGGAGAACCTATTTATACAAGTCATTTGAGCCTTATTCACGTCTCTCGTGGGAAGTGGAGGAAGTGGAGTGATGGAGTAGTGGAGGTGTGTGTTGGTGTTACACGACTAGTCTTGCCCACTTCTCCTGTCATCTCTAACCGTCCATGACTTCCTGACACGTTCTTGTGATGGCGCGTTGCTTTTGCGCCGCACGCCGTAAACCGCCAGACCAATACCCCAAAGTATGTATCCCCGGTTTGTGACATGATTGATGTCTCGAGTGTGTGGATCGTGGGATCCACAAAAGGTAGCATGTAATGCTAAATTGAATAATCTGCGTTATTCGGGAAGTTGATACTTGTGAAGTATCATGTGTATTTTTATGATTCTGCATCCCGGTGTGGTAGAGTGATGGGTGGTGATTACCATGACGCCTCACCGACCAATTAACTCGACCGAGGGGTTGTATAACCAAGCCGGTGAAGTTGGACGGACGAGATGATCTTTGAGACACTCATCTGCGACCGTTGATGGAATTAGGGTTTTGAAGAGGTGCGCGAGGCATCATTCTTGACTTGGTCGAATCCGAGGCTTGGGAGACGATTTTGGCCCAGCCGATCGTACATGCGTGTAGATGGCATGACGGTGCAGGCGCCCATACCCCATTACCTCACGAAAGTATGATCTGGGCCACTCAATTCGTCCGGTGAAGTTGAGTGGTCGAGATCAATTTGTGACAGAAAACTAGTGCCGCAAGAGCCGACATTACGCCATCTTCAGGCGCGCGTTCCAAGACAACCAATTCTTGGTCGGTCTTGGTCGATCACTCTGGAGTGTAGGTGGTAGGCTGGTGTTCACGCCTATACTGATCGTCCCATGAAAACGTGATCTAAGCCACTCAAATCGTCCGGTGAAGTTGAGTGGTCGAGATCGGTTGCAATTTGGGAAGTGTAACCACGCAAGTTTGGACGCGCGTTTTGGGATAGTCGGGCATGATATGCCTTGGCCGGTCGGTGAGGGGATAGACGGGCCCACGGTGGTCATCTTTGGTATGACCAGGACCGCTTAATCTAATCTAGGACCCTCCATTCGTGCCGGAAAAGATGGACGCTCGTGATGCTCAAAACCCTAATTTTTGGGTTTCACGGCCGTGCGTCATGCTATGTTCGGGCGCACGAATTTGGATGACCAACCATGGTTGGTCCTGACCGATTGGTCAAGTATGTAGGCGGGCCCACGGTGATTGTGTTGACATGATCTGGGCCCTTTGAATCTACATCTACACCCTCCATCTATACCTGCGAAGATGGATGGTTGAGGCTGTTTTGCGACACATGTAATATGCCGCAAACCCTAATTTAGGTTTTAGTCCATGCGCCTTTGGTTTGGACGTTTTGGCAAGCTATGCCAATATTTTGGGGAGGCCAACCATGCGGGGTCCGCGTTGGTTCGGTAGTGAATATTCCATACCTGCTTGGGGGTTATGGAATTGATCTGGGCCATCCAATCACGCTGGTGAGGTTGGATGAACGAGATCATATCGGTCGATACTGGACAGTCCGGATGCTCAATCGGGCTAGTATAACACACCGAGAGTTCTCAATTGGGCTAGTATAACACACCGAGAGTTGCAACCTATACGGGTATTTCGTACATGCTTTCATTATAATGCTTGGAGGTTCGTGTTGCTCTGTTTGAGAGCAACACTCGATCGTCATCCGCACTGATAATGAGTACAGGAAATACAAGGCTGCTTATGCATTAATTAATAATGCTATAAATTCACATGGTATATGGGATTGTTTCTACATGCTCCAACCTGGATGAATTTCATGTATTTAATTCACAGAATGGGATTGTTGCTACATGCTCCAACCTGGATGAATTTCATGTATTTAATTCACAGAATGGGATTGTTGCCACATGCTCCATTCTAGGTGAATTAGTAAAGTGAAGGAGTATCCAACACTTATTACTGGCTTTATTTTTTACAAGATGTCAGCGCATGATTTTCTGGTTTTTTACAATTTTAACCTTAAATGAAAATCCACCATCAACAACAGCGTGCAGCGTGCAACGCGTCATCACAAGAACGTGTCAGGAGGTATGGATAGTTAAGATGGTGAGGGAAGTGGGCTAAGATGTGATCATGCAATCACCCACACGACCCCACTACTCCATCACTCAACTTCCTACACTTCATACGAGATGAGGGTTTGCGCTCAATGACTTGTATAAATAGGTCCTTTGCCTATTTCCAAACAACACAGACGAACACAGAAAAAACCAAGTGTTGTCATCAGTATCCAGAAATCACCATTCTGATACAAGTCATAAACAGCCAATACCTTCACATTCTTAACACCTTCTTCGCTTCCCTCCCTAAGATCAACCCCATCTCCTTCACTTTGTGACCGAAGCAAGTCTGGAACGACCATTTCTTGGTTTAGGCCAGAATTGTATAGATTGATCTCTCGAATCAAAAGCACTCCCGTGCAGTGCATTTGTTTAGGGTTTAGATTCGTTTCTCATCCACACACACACCCAAATTTACCAAAAACCGCAGAAACAGTTTTCACCCATAAACAGCAGGATACACATTCTCAATTCTCTTGCGGAATGTGATGTAGAAGTACGAATCTATAATTGTGATGTCGGGTCAGGAATTTATATTTATAAACATATATATAATGGGTGAAGCTCTAGTACACATATGATTATAGATACGTCTTTGTGTAGGTTCAGAGGCGATGTTTACAAGTTTTGCCCTTGTCAAAAAACTTTCATCTACAACGTTTGAGCAATGTTTTGGATTTTCAGAAGAGTTTGATCTTAACTGAAAAACTCTCAATTTTTCTCGAATGAGCGAGTAGAACTTCGATCATGCGACCGATATTTTGAGAATATTAAAATAATAATATTTATGTGAGAAGCCTAGTCGGTCATGTGACCATTTGACTTTTTGGGGATGATCAGTCCCATTGTATACCCACCATCCCAGACGGTCTTTCGGATATCCACTTTCACGGAAAATATCCACTTGTAAGTGTGGTGTCACTCTTTCCAGCAAAAGTTGGGGAAAACTCTTTTGTAGGAAAATTAAGTCCACATATTCCCTAAAGTTCGGAACTTGCTCGATACCAACTATGACGGATAGCCAGTGATGGTAGGCCTCTAAAACTCTTTCCACGCAAAAGTTGGCATATTCTCCAACTTTATCTTTTTCAATATTCGGTTTTTGACGAGTTGAGTCCAGGCTAAGGTATTTTGACCTAAACTAAAATTACTGAATCCACCTCTAGTGGCTAACCATATTTCATTCATGTCTTATACCTCCCTTTGAAGGCCTCGCAAACTGACCTAATTCACTCCTAGTATAATTTTGTCTTTTCACAATACAAATTATCACAAGCTCATTTGGTTGTTGGATAACTAATTCTTCCTAAAGCAATTGATGTCACTAATTCATTCCTAGTATAGTGCCTTAGCTCTAGGGAAGAAGCTATGAACTCCTCCGAGTGCATCGAAGATTGAAGGAAAGGGCCGAGCGAGCGTAGGATGAACCCAAGGGAGCGAACGGCTCGGGGGACGTGTTGGTGCGTTTTGGTGTTGAGTGGAGACATCGAGAGTCGATGCGCGAGAATGAGCGACCGTATGATGCATCCAGGCGAGATGCTATTCACTGGGATAATATCTCGATTTCTAAGCGCAAAAGATGAGTAAAATGCCAATAAAAAGGTGTATAAATATGCACTATTTGGCGAATTTTAAGTAAGCAGTCTCTCGAATGCATTTAGCCATAAGCCTTTAAACCCCTAGGTGTCTCGGAACTTCGAAGAAGCATTGTGATCATAAGTCTCAACTTCACGCCTCACCATTAGGATTTTATGATAATTGTCGCGGGAGTAAAGAGAGAAAACTTAAGAAGGATAACCTTCCGAAATAAAAGCTTTACAAAAACTTGAACTTTACAAAAACTTGAATAATAATAATTTTTTTTTTTTTTTTTTTTTTTTTTTTTTATATCTAAGTTACAATAAAACGATAAAACTCAATTTTTCACAAATTTCATTAATTCTCATCCTATTTTCTTTCTTTTCTTTGTTGCATAAAAACCTTGGACTATCTCAACTTTTCTTTCAAATATTCTGGCTAAAAAAACTGTTTGACGATGATGTGTTTCTATGGGTCTTGTTGATTGAGAGAGATAGTTCCAAGTGGTGCGAAGTTGGGTAGCTCACCATTCCTACCCGGAATTGACGTACGGTGACACACACTCTAAAAGCTTTTCCCTTGATGTAAAATGGGTAGTCTAGTTCTTCCAAGTTTTGTTATTTTCTCTATGTAAACATAGCTAAAAGCATGCTAGTGACTCTAAAATCTCTAAAGTTGGAGGTTTTACAAAAAGAGTTTTTTTTTTTTTTTTTTTTTTTTTTTTTTTTTTTTAAATAAAAAGGTAAAATAAAAGAATAAAAACTCTAAAAGCAAATGCACCCCCAAACCTAAATCAAACATTGAGTCTACATATAGAAAAAATTTAAATACAGAGAGAAAGCTAGAATCCAACATTCTCGGTGGAGATCATATCGGATTAGCACAAAATACGCACAAGAAGACTCAACCGATGTAAGAAAGAAAAAAATTTAACAAGTCCCTCTTGGATATATACAATGAAAATTCACCATAAACCAAAAGTCTAAAGAGTTGAGGATCAACCCAATAGAAAATATTCAAATGGGGATGAGTTTCCCCAAACCTAAACTTGTGAACGGGTGTGTTTGAAAGCACAAAGTCTTGCAATTTTAAAAAGGTACATCATGCAAAAGGTCTAACTCAAAAGGACATACACATTCCAATTGTGAAAGGCCTAAGTTAGGCATTTTTAGAAAAGTTGGTTTTGCAATTTTGTGACAAACTACACCTAGGTTGGGTGAAGGAGTTTCAATTTGTGACTCGGGAGAGAGGTTAGGTACATCTAGGTTGCTTTCATTTTTAAAATCATTTGTACCATCACACACTTTCCTAAAGTCAAAGAGGGTAAATCATGTTCACTTTCACGGGATAATCGCACAGGTTCCACATCAATATCACATGCATGAATACCCGGAAGAAGCATCATTCATAGGGTTCACGGGGAGAGAGACACTTAATGTCTACGAACCTAAAGATTCTATTACATTTTCAAAATACACATGCTCTTCATATTCATCATCATCATCATCATCATAGCAAAAATTCATCTCTCCATTCAAAATTGTAGTATTTTTAGTGTACTCATCTACCTCTAGATTAGGTTCATATTCAGTGTTAATTGCATGAGTAGAAATAGAAACACTATTTTCAAAATTATCAGAGATAACAAACATCCTATCATAAGTTTCCTTCCAATCTTCATTTTGTAACTCAATCAGGTTCCTTTGAAGAATCATAGTGAGTTGTTCTATTGAAGGCGAGTCTTCACTAGTGGGTATGCATTCCTCATATGGATATTCATTGTATGGTTGAGCATGAGGTTCACTAGGGAAGGGAAATTCGGGATATGTTGCTATATGGATGGTCATGTATTGCATTCGATTCAAGCCTAGCATTTTGCTCCATGAGCGTTTCCATTAGTGATTGTAAACAAGGAGTTGGGGAGTATGAAATTGTTCAACTCCCCACTGTGATGACGATACATGTGTTCATGATGGTTAGGGTATGAGTATTCAAGGTCAGGCCCGAGAAGGCTCATAATATTCCCTAAAATCATTATGGTCTGTGGGGGTTTCATATTGTGGAGCATGCCCGTAAGCAAGCTCTCTAATGGATTTGTTTTCATTCCCAGATGCAGACCAAAATCCCGACATGATTTATCAACTCAAATTGAACTCACAATCTAATTTGGTTTATGTGGGTTTTGTTTGGTTTAAATGGGTTCATTTTTGGTTTGTTGGGTTTTGGTTTGTTGTGGGCTTGTTGCTTGGTTTTTTGTGAGATTTGGTTTGTTTGGGATTTGTTGTTTGAAGCCCAGGATTTGTGAAACTGCACAGCCCAGTAGAGTTGGGCTCGGTTCGGTGTAGGCCCAAGTGGTTGTCTAGCATAATGTGTAAGCCCAGGTAGTTGTAGTTTGCACAGCTTGGTCAGGCCAAGCACAGAATAGGTGCACAGAATAGGTGCAACTCTCAGCACAGAGAACACAAATTCACCAAATGTAACTCTCAACAGGCTCAGCAGGGTGCAGATGCCTCACACAAGGTCTCAAACATGCAATACGGGGCAAATGGGTTGTCACGGCTTGGCTCAAACTTGCGACAGGGGCTAGCAAGTGAGTGGTCTGGCTTTTAACACCTTTGGTTAAACAACACTACGGTATTCGGTGAGCTTACCTTACTCACGGGGTAATGAGTAGCACTGACCTCCAAAGAAGCATAGCAAATACCGCAAGTCCGAGCGCGGATATCAAGCACTTGTACCGAGAATAACTTGGACAGACCGGGATAAGGCGGTGATCTTTGTACAAAGTCACTTATTAAGTTGTAGCTCGGATGCAAAGTGATAATCACACTAAGTGACAGCACTAGTTATGATGATTATAAGTGCAGGGCTATTAACAAGTTATACTAATGGGAAGTGTGAAGGGTTATGATGCAGGTGCAGAAATAGATGCAGAAATGCAAGAACAGAGAACAGTTAAGCTACGACCAACGGATGGCGGGCGAGATGCTAAGGAAGACAAGTTATGATTGCAATGCACACTAAGTTATGCTAATGATGCGGAGGTGAACAGCTAAGATGCAATGCAGCAAAAGAAAACTGGATGCAATGGTAAAACAAGCTAAGTTACACTAAAGAAATAACACAAGGTGAATATGTACAGAGGAAGGATGAAACTCGTGAAGTATTAGCCGAAAATCACGGGGCACACACCAAGTCCCCGAAAGCACCAAAAACTTAGTAGGCCTCTAAAGGTGTTTATATTTATGACCTACGTGTAAAACCGCTTCTATATACGGTCGATCCACGAGACGAGGGTGTGCTTAGAATGATCTATGGCTTGCTTCAACTGAATTCAAGAGTGACAGACAATATTCGGTTTGTACGATCGAGTTGAGTGGAGTGAGTGAACTCGAGCTAAGGTATTTTGTACAAATTATCACAAGATCATTTGGTTGTTGGCTAACTAATTCTTCCTAAAGCAATTGAATCGATGTCACTAATTCATTCCTAGTATAGCTTGTCTTTTTATAGTACAAACTATCACAAATTCATTTGCTCCATACAACATACAATCACTCATCTCCATTAAGCACAATGCAGAATTTGATATGATTTACTCAACATGGGGTTTCATCAACACCCGGTAAATGAGATTAAAACATTAAGAAGATATAAAAACACCATAACTCCTCCGAACCCTAACAAACACAAACACCTTCGCCGAAAAATATAATGATGCTCGATAATGCGTGGGCCTTCATCACTAGGCAAGTGCACGTCCATTTTCCCTTGAAGAAAGAGAAGCGAAGAAGCGAGGGTATAGGGTGTTGTGATACTCTTGGAGCATGATGTGCGACATCGAGAGTCTGCGCGAGAAACGTATGATTAGCTTCCACGGATAGTTCATGTCAGTTGCTACTTGTTTACCCTAGTTCTTCAAAGGATAATCGGGAAGCTAAGCGCTAAAATGCAATAAAAAGGTGTATAAATATCATTTGGCACAGTGCGCCGACATACATGCCATAACTCCTCCGAAATTCGGTGCAAGCATACTCTTGGAGCATGATGTCGCTAACTTAGCTTCCACATAGTTCCAACTTACCCTAGTTCTTCAAAGGATAATAAGCCTTGCTTCAACGTAGGAAATTCAGTGCCGAGTCTTGTCCAGGCATAAGGCATGCCTTGGGCTTACACATAGGCCATTGCAAGCCTAATACCCATTCTTCACTTAGCTTAGGCATTGTTGGGAGCATGCACTTATCTTGCTCATGCCAAGGGTGCATCAATCAGGCTCATTCTGTACTTTCCTTAGGCTTATGCAAGCTCCGCTAACTTGCATATCGATGTAGCTTACTTTTGGGGTCATGCCCAATGCGTCATTGGTACATGCCTAAGTTGAACGCCTTGATAGGAAGTATGAGCATCCAAGGAATGGAATGCAAATTGCCTCATCAAGTTTGGACACAATCATCTCTTGTATCGATCTACCGAGCCACATGATATGAGATGCCAGTATGTCGCGATCATCTCACAATTAGATGATATGAGCAACAAAGTGCTAGACTGGCAATGCTGCAACTCATTGCGTCTTCCTACGTACCCTTCCGTACACTAAAGGGATCAAGCACTAACCGTAGTTCATCCTTGAAGGGACAAACAACTTAAGACAACTTGTTTGCAAGGTGGTGGCCAAGCAATATGGGTAATGGCCTAGTCTGTATAGGCCGTTCCGTCAAAATACATCCAAGTGATGCATATCTGGACCGCGACATGGAATAGTGATGCCCATGATTAATATGTCAAGGCTACGCATTTAGGCCTCATTTATACTCTTCCGGCTAAGCTATGAAGCTTACTTGGTGCATGGTCCGCATATTGGTAGGCTTGGGAATGTGGTTTATTTTTCGCCTACATGTAATACTACAAGTGCACAGTGCCAGTGGAAGCAAGGGCAAGTACAGGTCGATCCTCAGGGAATTTGTGCGTGTAATATTGATCTAAAGCTTTACTCTACTGATTTCTAAGAAGTGACAGAGATGTTTTGGTATTGTGTCGATGCGACTGAATTGAAGTTGTAAACTAAAGTAGCAACAGGTTGTAACAAGATTGAAGAGAGTACTAGGGTTATTGGATCAACCCTCTAGTTCTAAGCTAAGGTAAGGCAGTTTCTTATTATGTCTTGAACCTTCCCTTGAAGGCCTCAGATGGATTTTGGTTAACTAAATCACTAATTATCCCCTAGTATAGGATGTCTTCTTACAATACACCCTATCACAGGATTATTTGGTTCATTAGCTAATTATTTATCCTAACACAGTTCAAGCACATCAAGAACAACATGAATACTGAATATCTTAGCATATACACTAGGGATTTCATCAACACCCCAGCAATGTAATTTAGAACATAATTAAGATAATTAAAAATACAAATTATACTAAAGTTGGTGCTCTGGCTAGCCCAGGCATACCCATTCACAAACACAGTTCACCTCTATTTATACCTCCAAACCCTAATTCTCTCTAACTCTCCAATTCGACAATAAATGTAAACCACTCACCATAACCGCTGAATCAGTGGTTCCCTCTGTAAAATTGGCTCTGCAACTCTATCAATTGATGTTCCCCTCACTGATGCTGAAACCCTAACCCTAGTTCTTCCTATCTCAGACTTAGCTTCTAGGGAAGAAGCTATGAGTGAGATAGAGAGCAAGTAGGGGGTGAAGGTAGTGCGGCTGTGCTGTTGGTGGCTGTGGTGTCGGGTGAGGATGAAGGTGGCGCTGCAACAGGGTTTGGTCGGAGAAGAAGAGAAGGGGATGGCTTCTCTGAGTTTGTCGGGGGAGGAGAGAAAAGAAAGAGAAAAGAAATGGGGATGTGGGAGGTTTGGTCGATGGTTAGGGTATAGGCGGTTTTGTTGTTGAGCGGGTGCAGCAATCTTCGATGAGAAGGATGGAGCGAGCGTCGGATCTAGGGGAAGAAATATCAACGGCTCAGGAAGAATGGAGCATGGATTCGGGTTATGGGCTGGATCTTGGATTGCTCAAGCCCATGTCTTGTAGATGGGTTGCTCCTTGTTGGGTTGCAACTGTTGCGCGCTTTGTGAGTTTTGGCTTTGTTCCATAGACGCTCTTCTCCAATTTTCGCTCTTTTGGCTCCTCAGATTCTTCGAACTTTATTTATTACCTAAAAACACAAAATTAATTAGTACAAATATTTATTCTTGAAAACAAGGAAAATACAGAATATGGGATAATATCTCGATTTCGAGCACAAAAGATGAGTTAAATGCCAATAAATAGATGTAGAAATATGCAATATTTGGCACTCATCAAATACCCCCAAACCTGAATTTTACTTGTCCTCAAGTGAAACAGAAATTAAGAAATCCTAACTATACCACTGTCGCGGGTCTCTCGAATGCATTTAGCGTATGCACTAAGCCTTTAAACCCCTAGGTGTCCCTAGTGGACGAGGTGTAGTCTCGTGAGGGTTTACCAGAGGTGTACCCACAAAACCTTCTCCAACTTCAGAGTGTAAAAGAGTCTCAAGCATCCAAGGAGCTATGAGGACATAGAGTTTCTGCATGCTAGTAACAAGAAGTTAGAACTACCAAAGAACGCATTCTCATCCTTAAGTGTTGAGCGAGAAGTAACCATACCATATGAAAGAATTCAGATTCGATTGTGATCATAAGCCTCGACTTCTGCCTCACCATTAGGGTTTTATGATAATTGCACTCAAAAAGATCGCTTTTTAGTCTCTCATGTGTGAAGGCAGGAATAAAGAGAGAAATCCCGCACACGTTGAAGATGAGAAGGATAACCTTCCGAAATAATTTCTGGAGACTCCACAGAAGTGTGGACAAAAAGAATCTTTTTATGATGATCTCTAAGAAAGGAAATCAACCATTAGCAAGGATGGGAGTACTCACTTACCTTCTCACCCGATCGGCAATTAATATCACTCTCTCAGCATTCATAGAAATGTCTTCAATCTTCGGTCTTCGGTCTTCAAATGTTGATGACGAACTTCTGAACTTCACAAAAACTTGACAAACACATTTTTTTTTTTTTTTTTGTTTGAACATACATGACATGAAAATAACAATAAAACAATAAAATTTGTCTTGTCTTGATTTCATAAACTTCACTAATTCTCACCCTATTTTTCTTTTCTTTGTTGCATATAAACCTTGGACTATTTCAACTTTTCTTCAAATATTATGATGATGCTCCGTTTGCTGACGATGATGTGTTTCTATGAATCTGTTGATGTTGTTGAGAGGGAGAGAGTGATGTTAACTGCAAATCGATATTTAAAAGGAGTTTTCATCTTTAAACGTCACCCTCATGATTGACAAAATTAGCACTCAAGAGATCAAAAATAGTCTTTGAAAGTGGTGCGAAGTTGGGTAGCTCACCATTCCTACCCGGAATTGACGTACGGTGACACACACTCTAACAGCTTTTTTAGAAAGTCACAAAAACTGAAGGTTGGTGCCTCGCTTGATGTAAAATGGGTAGTCTCCACTATGGGTGATCACAATTCTACTACCGAATATCTAAACAGCACCTAATTCGCCCTCCAGTATGGTTAAATCCAATTTTAACGCTCTAATCAACTAAGAAACCCGATTGAGTTCTCCAGTACTTCCAAGTTCTGTTATTTCGGTCAGACTCTCTATGTAAACATAGCTAGAAGCATGCTAGTGACTCTAAAATCTCTAAAAGTTGGAGGTTTTTATGCAAGTATTTACAAGGAGTTTTGAAAAATTTTGAATTTTTTGAATTTTTTGAATTTTTTGATTTTTTTTTTTTTTTTTTTTTTTTTTTAAATATAAGACTAAAAACTCTATATGCAAATGCAAATGCACCCCCAAACCTAAATCAAACATTGTCCTCAATGTGTCAACAGATGATAAAATTTTAAACAGTCACATACCCAGAGAACTATGTTGAGTAGAGAAAAGGGAAGAGATTACCGGTATGTCGGCGGGAGCAAGGTTAGAGCTTCATTAGTCAAGGCTAGAATCCAACATTCTCAGCGGAGATCATATCGGATTAGCACAATATATGCTCAAGAAGACTCAACCAATTCAAGAAAGAAAATTTAACAAGTCCTACTGGATTATATACAAGAAAATTTCACCATACACCAACAATCTAAAGAGTTGAGGATCAACCCAAAAGACAATATGTACAAACATCAACAGCCTTACACAGATATAACATGAGAGTGCAGCAAAGATTGCATACGTGAACAAGTTACCCCCAAACCTAAACTTGTCAACAGATGTGTTCTTGAGCACAAAATCTTGCAATTTTAAAGGTACATCATGCAAAAGGTCTAACTCAAAATGAGTTTTGCTAAGAACAATGAGATATACACATTCCAACCTGTGGCTCCTTAAAAGTGTTATACTTTGATGCAAAATAGTCCAAGAGGACTTGGGAAGCACAAAGCTCTAGGCCTAAATTAGGCATTTTCAGAAAAGTTGGTTTTGCAATTTTGTTACAAACTACACCTAGGTTTGGTGGAGGAGTTTCAATCTGTGCCTTAGGAGAGAGATTAGGTACATCTAAGTTGTTTTCATGTATAAGATCATTTGCACCATTACACTCTTTCCTAAAGTTAGACAAAGGTAAATCATGTTCACCTGCATAGAACAATTCATCAATCTCCATGTCATAATCATCATTATCCAGAATTTCAATCTCATGCATAAGATAATCAGAAGAAACAGGTGATATAGCATGCTCATTTTCACAGGACAATTGCACAGGCTCCAATTCAAGAAAGACAAGTATGAATATTAGAAGAAGCATCATTCATAGGGTTCACAGAAGAGAAACTTAATGTCTCTGAACCTAAAGATTCCACTACATTTTCAAAGTACACATGCTCTTCATATTCATCATCATCATCATCATCATAACAAAAATGTATTTCCCTATTCAAAGTTGTAGCATTTCTAGGGCACTCATTTACCTCTAGATTAGGTTCATGTTCAGTGTCAGTTGCATGAGTAGGAATAGAAACACTATTTTCAAAATTATCAGAGATAACAAACATCCTATCATGAACTTCCTTCCATTCTTCATTTTGTAACCGAGTCAGATTCATTTGAATGTTCATAATGAGCTGTTCAATTGAAGGGGAGTCTTCACTAATGGGTGTGCATGCCTCATATGGATATTCACTGCATGGTTGTGCACAAGGTTCACTAGAGAAGGGAAATTCAGACATGTTGCTATATGGATGATCATGCATTGCATTCAATTCAAACCTAGCATTGTTTTGCTCTATGAGCATGAGCTTTTCTTCCACTGAGTGCATATACGGAGTTGGGGGAGTATAAAATTGTTCAACTCCCCACTGTGGTTGATGATACATGTGGTCATAATGATTAGGGTATGAGTATTCAAGGTCAGGGCCCTGAGAAGGTTCATAGTATTCCCTAAAATCACTATGGTATGTGGGGGGTTCGTAACATGAATCATGCCCGTAAGCAAGTTCTCCGATGGATTTGTTTTCATCCCCAGTTGCAGACCAAAATCCTGACATGGTCTAGCAACTCAATTTGAATTCAAAAAGAAACATAGCTTAGCACACATCAAGCATGTATAACCAATGATGTCTCAAAACAGGGAAGTTAAGCCCACAGGGGTGCTTGGTGTTGCTGCAAATGTGCGGCCCAAGTTATGCAAAGCCCAGTTTAGGTGGGCTTCAGTTTGGTTTAAGTGGGCTTCAAGTTTGGTTTATGTGGGCTTTGGTTTATGTGGGCTTTGGTTTATGTGGGCTTTGGTTTGTTGCACATTGGGCTTCAGCTCAGATTATGTAAAGCCCAGGTTGTGTAGAGGAGCAGAGCCCAGTTTATGTGCAAAGCCCAGTGGTTGCGCAGGCTAGTTGTTATGCAAGCCCAGTGCACAATGGGCTTCAATTTGGTTTATTGTGGGCTTCAAGTTTGTGCAGAGCCCAGTGGTTGGCTGGAGCAGAGCCCAGTGGTTGGGCTTCAGTTTATGTGCAGAGCCCAGGTTATGACAGTTGCACAGCCCAGTTGCTATGCAAAGAACAAGCTTGTAAGCAGCCCAGCAGATCAGCTTATGCACTAGTTTTGTGCAAAGATAGCTAAAGGCACAGGTCAGAGAAACACAAACTCTCAAAATGACACAGAGATTGGCGGGTAATGTACGGTGAGGTGAAAGACAAAGACAAGTTATCACACACAAATTGTAGAACTGATGCTAACACAGTTAATGCCAACAAGGTCAGTTGACCTCAGTTTTCATAGATTAAACACATGTCACACAAGTACAGGCTTCAAAAGATCACAGTGGTGATTGCTTAGCAAGGTGGCTAGTGCATTATGCAAGCATGGTTCACAGATTCAAGATACAACACAAGGTCAAACATGCATTTCAGAGATTCAAGGTTGCGCACCACTGACAATCAGCCAAGGCAAATCAGCCACAGGGTCAGATGGGTTATGCTCAGGAATTTCAGGGCAGATGGGTTAACCAGGTCTCACAACAGATTTGCAGGTTTAGCATTCAACTAGAGCAGATGCAGAGATGCAAAAGCAGATGAAATATTTTAGCTCTTCTACACAGACTTACATGCCACAGAGTGTCAACATACTCAGTTGACTTCAGTTTTCTCAGAGGTTAAGCTCAAAAATTGCAGGGCAGATGGCTTAGAGGTTTGCACAAGTGAGGTTGACAGCCATCTTGGCAGATTATAGATCACTCAAGGTCTCACACAAAGTCTCACACAAGGTCTGTAAATGGCTCAACAGGGTCTAACAGATGATCATACAAGGTCTCACATGCATAAGGGCACAGGGCCGATGGTATCAACCCACCTCAGTTGATGTCAACGGTCTGAGTTGATGTCAACTATCACAGTTGATTTCACTTGGGTTTTCAGCCAACTTGTATATCCAAGCTGCAGCTCACACTCACTCAGCTACAGGGGCTGGAGCTGAGCACAGATGCTGTTAAAGCCAAGAATTTTAATGCACAAATCACCCAAGAGCAAAAGATTTCAGTCCGCACAATTTTGCTTCAAACGTCACAGAGTTATGCACACATTTCAGATATTCCAGGGGTTGTGTGGTTTAGCACTAGTTCAGGGTTTAGCACTACTGGCAATCAACAAACAACCAATTTGGGCTAGAGAGGCATACAAAGAGATGACACTTTAAACATGTAGAAATTATCACTCAGATAGCACAGGATTATGCTTGTGGATATCAAGGTTCAGTGAGCATACATGGTATTCACAACATCATGTTCATGGGAATCAAAAGCTATCATGCACATAGATTCAAAAATACTGCACTAGGTGGTTATATAGGTGGTTATACTGTGATGCTCAGGCAGATTTCAGTAATGCACAGTTTAGTAGCAAGTTTGGCTAACCTCCAATTTACAGCTCATGCGCAAATGTGACAGGGCAGCGGTTGTAGCCACATGGCTATGTTGCTCTGCTCCTTTATCTTTCCCTGGGTTGGCTCAGCTTCTGCAGCACAGGTACCTGCTGACTCAACAAAGATTTTTAGTTCTCTGGAATGTGCAAGTTAAGGCAAAGATGAAGAATATTAATACAAGACTGAGAATAATTTGGACTGACACAGGGGAAAAGTAAAGAACTGTGATGCTTATTTGGACTGACAGGGAAGGGTTTACCCAGTATGCTTGATTTATCACAGGATGATGAAATGCGCTTACTCTACAACATGTTGACTTTTACAGATGCTTAGCTATAGAAGTGAGAGTATGCTACAGATGAGGTAAACAAGATTTGATAAACAACTAGCAAATGTATAAATGCAATTCCAGAATGAAATAAGGGGCTGCAAAGGGAATGCACAAATGGTTAACAACTAAGCTACACATACAACTAAGCTACAAGCAAGAAGCACTAAGATGATATGGTTGATGGAAGTAATGATAAGCTAATCTGAAATGCGTTGACAGATGCAGGGTGCAATAGAAAATGCTTAAATGCAAACAGTTAAGCTAAGTTAAAAAGTACACAACTAAGTTACTCTAAAACAGGGCAATGATGCAAAGCATATATACAGGGTGAAATAAAATTCAGTGAAGCAAGCAATAATCGACAGGGCACACTACCAATTCCCCGGAAGCGGCGCCAAAAACTTGGTAGGCTTGGGAATGTGGTTTATTTTTCGCCTACATGTAATACTGCAAGTGCACAGTGCCAGTGGAAGCAAGGGCAAGTACAGGTCGATCCTCAGGG
This sequence comes from Papaver armeniacum, assembly GCA_023531295.1. NCBI lineage: Eukaryota > Viridiplantae > Streptophyta > Magnoliopsida > Ranunculales > Papaveraceae > Papaver > Papaver armeniacum. Next base: position 943,370 of record JAJJWW010000544.1, read on the forward strand.
AATTTGTGTGTGTAATATTGATCTAAAGCTTTACTCTACTGATTTCTAAGAAGTGACAGAGATGTTTTGGTATTGTGTCGATGCGACTGAATTGAAGTTGTAAACTAAAGTAGCAATAGGTTGTAACAATATTGAAGAGAGTACTAGGGTGATTGGATCAACCCTCTAGTTCTAAGCTAAGGTAAGGCAGTTTCTTATTATGTCTTGAACCTTCCCTTGAAGGCCTCAGATGGATTTTGGTTAACTAAATCACTAATTCTCCCCTAGTATAGGATGTCTTCTTACAGTACACCCTATCACAGGATTATTTGGTTCATTAGCTAATTATTTATCCTAACACAGTTCAAGCACATCAAGAACAACATGAATACTGAATATCTTAGCATATACACTAGGGATTTCATCAACACCCCAGCAATGTAGTTTAGAACATAATTAAGATAATTAAAAATACAAATTATACTAAAGTTGGTGCTCTGGCTAGCCCAGGCATACCCATTCACAAACACAGTTCACCTCTATTTATACCTCCAAACCCTAATTATCTCTAACTCTCCAATTCGACAATAAAGGTAAACCCACTCACCATAAATTGAATCGGTGGTTCCCTCTGTAAAATTGGCTCGCAACTCTATCAATTGATGTTCCCCTCATCGATCTTCGAAACCCTAACCCTAGTTCTTCATATCTCAGACTTAGCTTCTAGGGAAGAAGCTATGAGTGAGATAGAGAGCAAGTAGGGGGTGAAGGTGGTGCGGCTGTGCTGTTGGTGGCTGTGGTGTCGGGTGAGGATGAAGGTGGCGCTGCAACAGGGTTTGGTCGGAGAAGAAGAGAAGGGGATGGCTTCTCTGAGTTTGTCGGGGGAGGAGAGAAAAGAAAGAGAAAAGAAATGGGGATGTGGGAGGTTTGGTCGATGGTTAGGGTATAGGCGGTTTTGTTGTTGAGCGGGTGCAGCAGTCTTCGATGAGAAGGATGGAGCGAGCGTCGGATCTAGGGGAAGAAATCTCAACGGCTCAGGAAGAATGGAGCATGGATTCGGGTTATGGGCTGGATCTTGGATTGCTCAAGCCCATGTCTTGTAGATGGTGATGATATTTTCAATGATGTTGTAGTAAAAAGGGTTGTCGTTCACTCGGACTTGACGAGATTGATTTTAAGTTTAAAAAATAAAGAAAATATATACAAAATATTGTCACAGGATGAAGAGTTTACTGGGACTCAGGATTTCACTGACTTTCATATTCAAGTGGTTCAGAAATTAATCCTAGGCAATTATAGCTCAAAATAAAAGAAACACTAACTCTATTCTTTGCCAAAGTAGATTTCATAAAACATTAGTTGTATATTGTAAGCATGAAGCATCAAAATTATCAAGAACTAAGCATGCGTCATCAAACAAAGTCACAAATAATTAATAGAAATCATAAATCATTAAAAATAGGTGCAAAAAGTAATTAAGGAATTAATTTAATTTACCACATGATGAAATTCAGCTCCGTCCGTTGTCCCAGTGATGGGTTCTAGCTCATCATATTGGAAACTCGCTCAAAAATCATTTTTATTGCTCAAAGGAGGTGTACAAATGATGAAATGGAGAAAATGATGATAATTGGGTGTTTGCAATGTTTATAATTGTTGCAAACACTGTTACAGAACTGTTACTTTAAGACTGCCTCCTAACTACGACCCACAGATTGCTGTCGTTTACACTGTTGAAGAACGACGGTCTTTGGCCGTCTGTTCTTCGTGTTCTTTGTCTTCAATGGCAGCAGCAGAAAACAATTCTGCAACTCGAATTTCTTTGCTCTGTTCTCTCTCCCAACTCTCCATCCTCTTCTCAAAGCCTCCAGAACTCTTTATATACTCTCCAGCATCGCAAATACTCGATAATAATTCCATATAATCTTCATTAATTCCGATTATTCTCTTCTTCCTATCACGAGAATAATTTCCTTTTGCAGCTGCTTCACGCATCTGCATGTACTCTGTATACTCCCAACAGCCTTATACACGCTCCAAAAGAGTTTTAGCACGCGGAAAACACACACAAGCCTTCCCAAAATAACTCAGAAGCTTCCCGAGAATGTGATTGCCCTGTTTAGTAGAGACTACGTGAAATCTTCCCATCTGATCGAATTCAAAGCACTTACCAATCCTGTTTTGCTCTAACAGGTCCAACCCATAAGAAATACGCGATTGAATCTCTTCAAATCTTCCGAGAAATCCAACTCCAAAATTTGTTCGCTGCTGCCATTAAATTCCCGCCATTTTTCAGTTTTGAAAAGAAGAAGATGACCTCCCCCTAACAGAGATGGGGGTGCGAATAGCAGCTGGCTCCCTGGGGTGCAAATAGTGATTGAGGTGCCCCTTAGTAATTGGGGTGCCCCTTAACCAAAGTGAGAGTCCGCATATCAAATGTCCTCTGGGGGTGCTCCGCATAATTTTTCGAGCCGATTTTTCCAAAAAAGTTTATTTCTCAAAAATACCTACAAACACACAAAACACCATAATAAGGACAAAAACGAGTACTAACAATACGAAACATAGAGGACAAATTAGACACATAAATGCGTCTATCAAATACCCCCAAACTTATTATTTGCTAGTCCTCGAGCAAATTTATTCTAGAAAATAAAAATCATTTGAACCCCTAGGTGGCCCTGGTGGCGTAGTGTTGTCTCCGGAGGGTTTACCAGAGGTGTACCCACAAAACCTTTACTCCAGACCCTAGCTATCTACGCGGAACCTTGGAAGGCACTAAAGAATCTCCTTGGTTGGCATACTTATTGACTACGGGGAGGAAGTACCCGATGCGAAATTCCAATTCTTTGTACACGAGTTTGCACTCAAGCATACTAAAATTCATATATAAGTCACGAGCTCTACTCGGATAGTCGCACTATGGACATCAATACCCGGAGTCAAAACTAATCACATGGATAGATCAAGAAGATGGATATAGAGAAAAACATAGATGGTTTTGATGTTTACTAAGTGAACGGTGTTTCCCATATCTCGTCAGAAGGCCTCCGCCAAAATGAACCTATCCTAATGGTGAGATATTAGTTCGACTAATATCAACACACCGGCATATACAAGGGAACCAATGGTCGATAATCCTAACTCTAGGTCAACACAATGGCATATACAAGGGTTCCGGTGGTCGACTTTATTAAATTTATTCCGTTGGTCCGATGGTCCTGGTCTCAATTTTTTTTTTTTTTTTTCACTTTTTTTTCACTTTTTTTTTTGTGTATCTCAATCACTCTAATTCACCCTAGCATTGGTAACAACTTGATTCGTGGGCCCCACCTAATCACTTAGAGAAACATAGTTTACAAAGAACAAAACAAAATAAAAAAAAGTGAAAAGTGAAAAGGACTCAACGAGATATGGTGAAACTATCATGTTATTTCTAACACCTGAGCTCTGTGCTTTTATGAATAGACTCTTTAGATGTTGCCATCTAATCAGATTGGTTCCTCAACTCCTACAACCAAAATGCTTCCATCCACTTAGATTGGTTAGTGCCATCCTTAATAAGCATAAATTTCTAGTCTCTGAAGTTTATTTATTGCAACTAAAAAGTTTCTCCCATATACCCCCAAACTTAAATCTAACATTGTCCTCAATGTTCTAAAGATGAATTAAAAGCATGAACAATGAGAAACTGTTACCACTTGAAGGAAAGAGTTAAGGAAAAATATTACCGTGTTGCAAGAGCATGGGTTACCTCCCAAGAAGTGCTAAGTTTAAAGTCTTGACCAGGACATTGGAAAGGATTAGTCACCTCGAAGAATCATATAGCAACAAATCGGAATAATCATGGGTCATCTCGGATCAAAAAGTGCTAACCACAAGAAGAGGAGACTGCAATAGACGGGGAAGATATCCAACACACCCTTATCCATTTTTTGTTTAAGACAACTACATCTAGTTGTGGTTCGGGTTCGAGCTCTATAAAAGGGTCTAGATAACATATTTTCATGGGTTGCGTTTCCTCATGAGTTAGATCCGAATGTTCGGGTTCTAGAGTCCTGGAAAAACTCAAATAAAAACTTAGAAGCACATAATAATAACTTGAATAATTGAGGATCCTCTAAGTCAATCAGTTTTGACTTACAGTGACCACAATAAGATTGGTGGTCTTCCTTAAGCAAATGTGTCGACCCTAATATCCTAAAGTAATTAGGTTTAGTCTCAAAACTTAATAATTGACACATCTGAAACTTATACGTACCCACAATTGGAAGGAAGGTTTTTGGTGGGAAAACAAAGTCAATCGTGGTATCATAGCCTGGGTTAACCACATCAACCAGAGGATGGGTTTCTAACAACTGAACTTCCTTATGGACACAACTAGGTTCGGGAAAAAGTGTATGAAGATAGTCTTGTAAAATGGTTGAGGCACGGATGTCCAGTCCTAAGTGAGGGGACTTTCTGAGAGTTAAAGGTAAGGCACTAGGAGAGTGATAATCACCCCCAAACTTAGAGTTTTCAGTGTCTCTAGATAGACTAGTCACAATTTCCCTAATTTCTAGAACATCGAATCCCGAAAATGGTCAATTGATTCTTCTAAGTTATTATCAGGTAATGCATCCTTACTCATCTCTACGAGTTTATCGTCTTCTAAGACTAGTGTTTCTAAATCACTAGACTCTAAAACAGTATTCTTAGGGTAAAATCTTTCCTCTAAACCATCATCACAATCATATAAAGGATTATCAGCGAAAGTTTCTAGTAAAGGCCCGTTAACTAAGGTGTTAATCATAGTTACTTCCTCTGATTCACTTATAGGCGCATCAAATAATGGATTATCCAACATATTGCAGGCTAAAGGATCATGAACTACATCGTCTAAAATGGTGGCATCTCTAGTCAAATCCTCGTCCTTTTGAATAGGTGAATAATTATTAAAATTATTGGGATTTGAACTAGAAATAGTACTATCATTATAAAGTTCAATCGGAGTAACAAATTCCTGATCACTATGCCTACATATTTCGAATTCTTCATCAACACTATCCTCATCATAATCATAAAAACATGAAAATGGTTGAACCTCATCTAAACAAGTAGTGTTACCATTTCTAACCTCGTCATCTTGATTATGATAAATATCCTCATTCTCATGGGTATTATTGGAAACACTGTATTGGAAATTAAGATTATTTCGAGCAAGTTTTTCGACAATCCTATTTGTACTTTCAGTAAATTGCTTAAGAGTCTCTTCCAAAGACATCCTAGTTGATTTGCTCTAGGGACTCATCTGGAATATTTAAGGTTTCCTTCACAAATAAGGAATGACTCTTGAAAGCCTCTTCTAGAGAAATAGATGAATTGTTTTGCTCATAAGACCGATGCACGTGTGGATAGTAATTGGGCTCACCATGGTATGACCCATAACCTTCAAAAGGTTGGCGTTCCCAACCACTATTCACACTATGGTCATAGTAGTAATGTCCATATTGTTCAGTTGGATATTCGTTGTATTGGCTATACCAGTTTGACATCCTGACTACAAGGGAATTCTACACAAACACAAACAAGGCTGACTCGACCACAACAAACCTCTCGATTTCTAGCAAACAAAAAGCATGATGGCTCCACTTAGATTGTTTTCTAGACCCGACTTCTAATCTTTCGAAAAGGAACTCGTTACAACTGAGCAAACCTCTCGGAATCAATCCGAGTTAAAGTAAGTTGAATAGAGGCGAGGAAGGCGTGTGAAGCTTTGATACCCAAGGCCTCACCGCATTACAAGGCGGCGCATCACGCATTCAACTCACGAAACCATCATGAACTTCGAAGTATGCTTAAAAGGTAACCAATATTTTCGAACGACTTTCCTATTAAGCTCGTTACCCTATTGGTCTCGTTCTATTCCAGATTTTAAGGCTTAGGTTCGCGTTAAGTTTCGTTTTCCTAAGGCGGGCAAGAAGAGAACGGTGATGAAATCCGAACTCTTATCTTGTATGGCCAGTCCTTGCCCTTTACTAGGAAATTAAAGCGAATGATTCGGTTCCTCGACATATATTCACACGAAATCATCAAAGAAACCCGCCGAGCGTGGATTCACGGGTGTTTAGAATTCTTACCTCCCGTTCCAGACGGGGATGAACCGTTGAAGTCGACTCGGGCCACGACTCCTATGTCATGTACGAACCCGAGGGGCCGAGACGATATCGTAATCGTCGTCCTTCCCTGTGCAGTTTATATTTAAATAACCCTTCCGTAGGGTTTTAAAAAAAAAAGTCCAAAAGTCCAAAAAAAAAGTCCAAAATTAAGAAGTCCAAAAAATAAAAATAAAAATTACAAAGATAATTACCTAATTACAGTTTCTAAAAATAAATAAAAAATAAAATAAAATTAATTACACTATATACAAAATTTTTCTTCTTCACTCAGTTCGGATCTCTCTTTTCTTTCCTATTTTGGATTTGCTTTTCTTTTCAGCACTTTCTCTTCTTTTTTTCGCTCCACTCCAAATCTGAAAGCAAACAGAAATACCAAAACGCGTAAAAAAGAATAAAAATAATAAAAAGAAAAATAAAACTTAAAAACAAATCTATACACAAGTCCGCGTCGGCGGCGCCAAAAATTGATGATATTTTCAATGATGTTGTAGTAAAAAGGGTTGTCGTTCACTCGGACTTGACGAGATTGATTTTAAGTTTTAAAAATAAAGAAAATATATACAAAATATTGTCACAGGATGAAGAGTTTATTGGGACTCAGGATTTCACTGACTTTCATATTCAAGTGGTTCAGAAATTAATCCTAGGCAATTATAGCTCAAAATAAAAGAAACACTAACTCTATTCTTTGCCAAAGTAAATTTCATAAAACATTAGTTGTATATTGTAAGCATGAAGCATCAAAATTATCAAGAACTAAGCATGCGTCATCAAACAAAGTCACAAATAATTAATAGAAATCATAAATCATTAAAAATCGGTGCAAAAAGTAATTAAGGAATTAATTTAATTTACCACATGATGAAATTCAGCTCCGTCCGTTGTCCCAGTGATGGGTTTTAGCTCATCATATTGGAAACTCGCTCAAAAATCATTTTTATTGCTCAAAGGAGGTGTACAAATGATGAAATGGAGAAAATGATGATAATTGGGTGTTTGCAACGTTTATAATTGTTGCAAACACTGTTACAGAACTGTTACTTTAAGACTGCCTCCTAACTACGACCCACAGATTGCTGTCGTTTACACTGTTGAAGAACGACGGTCTTTGGCCGTCTGTTCTTCGTGTTCTTTGTCTTCAATGGCAGCAGCAGAAAACAATTTGCGCAACTCGAATTTCTTTGCTCTGTTCTCTCTCCCAACTCTCCATCCTCTTCTCAAAGCCTCCAGAACTCTTTATATACTCTCCAGCATCGCAAATACTCGATATAATTCCATATAATCTTCATTAATTCCGATTATTCTCTTCTTCCTATCACGGGAATAATTTCCTTTTGCAGCTCCTTCACGCATCTGCATGTACTCTGTATACTCCCAACAGCCTTATACACGCTCCAAAAGAGTTTTAGCACGCGGAAAACACACACAAGCCTTCCCAAAATAACTCAGAAGCTTCCCGAGAATGTGATTGCCCTGTTTAGTAGAGACTACGTGAAATCTTCCCATCTGATCGAATTCAAAGCACTTACCAATCCTGTTTTGCTCTAACAGGTCCAACCCATAAGAAATACGCGATTGAATCTCTTCAAATCTTCCGAGAAATCCAACTCCAAAATTTGTTCGCTGCTGCCATTAAATTCCCGCCATTTTTCAGTTTTGAAAAGAAGAAGATGACCTCCCCCTAACAGAGATGGGGGTGCGAATAGCAGCTGGCTCCCTGGGGTGCAAATAGTGATTGAGGTGCCCCTTAGTAATTGGGGTGCCCCTTAACCAAAGTGAGAGTCCGCATATCAAATGTCCTCCGGGGGTGCTCCGCATAATTTTTCGAGCCGATTTTTCCAAAAAAGTTTATTTCTCAAAAATACCTACAAACACACAAAACACCATAATAAGGACAAAAACGAGTACTAACAATACGAAACATAGAGGACAAATTAGACACATAAATGCGTCTATCAGATGGGTTGCTCCTTGTTGGGTTGCAACTGTTGCACGCGCGGGTTTTGGCTTTCTGTTCCATAGACGCTCTTCTCCAATTTTCTGCTCTTTTGGCTCCTCAGATTCTCCGAACTTTATTTATTACCTAAAAACACAAAATTAATTAGTACAAATATTTATTCTTGAAAACAAGGAAAATACAGAATATGGGATAATATCTGATTTCTGAGCACAAAAGATGAGTTAAATGCCAATAAATAGATGTAGAAATATGCAATATTTGGCACTCATCACATATGCACCTTCCACCAACTACCCCTCCCTATATATGTTAACTTGGCATTTTTACAACTTAGATTAGGGGAGCAAAAATCATTCATCAACTCCCAAGGCCGTGATGGCCGCACATGACTATCTTGGAAAAATACAATGTACGGTCGTGATGGCTGTACATTCAGTTTTGTCTCACATGCCAGTTCCAATGTCCGGCCATGATGGTTGAACATTAACGAGCTAGGTCTAGTGAAGGGCCATGATGGTTGTATTTCCGGCTTTGGTCCATAGGTCACTCCAATGTCCAGCCGTGACAGTTGTACATTCCCAAGGTCAACCTGCTCTGGCCTGTTGCGATATTGGCCATACGCTAATGACCTGTGTAATGTCCCATTGTGGCACTACTTTGTCAAGGCCAGCCACCCAACTGGCCTAATGCAATCTTTGATGCAAGATTGTCCTTTGTCCAATATGTCTTACATCTTACACCCTCTTGGTGCCATATTGGCCTTGACCAATATGCCCACTCGATATGCCATTTTTTGGCAGCGTATTGGCCTAGGCCAATGTTCCTTTTACTACGCAACAGAAGCTTTGGATGAAGCTTCATCTCTGGCTATGGCGCATGCTTAGCTAAAAACACGGGGTGTTACTACTTGCCTAGAAAAACAATTTATGCTTTTCTAAAAAGTTGTAAATATAATGAGACCTCTAATCTCAGAATTGAGAATGAAGAATCCAAAGGAAAAATAATTGCTTTGCTGGCAAGAACTAAAGTCAAAAATACGTCTGTCAAGGGTGTTAGATTATGCAGTCTTAAAAAATAATTTATCAATTTCATTAAGGGATGCAACAAAGGAAGGTCTATAAACGAAGATATATTCTTATTCATTAAATACACTCTTTAATTCTTGCAACGTCTTGCTATGATCATGAAGAAAGCTAATTTCTTGCATTGTTCCGACTCTAACAAGTTTTAAGTGTGGTCAAATTGGACATGTCGAAAAAACTTGCACTTTATCTAAAAGGAAAACTGCAAAGATGATGACATCTTCTACTTGCAAGAAACTAAACTGGTTGATCACTTTGAGGGAACTGAACAGAAAAATATCAGCGTGATCAAGAACTCTAACTCTTTGATTCTGCCTCAGGTACAAAAGATGACAACTATCGTTCTGAGATGACTCGTGAGAATTTTCTTGCTCACCCAACTTCTTGGTAACAAGAAATTGGAATTTTCCCATCATGTATATAGCTTGAGGTGAGGGAAGTGACTGATAAGTTGTTTCTTATGTTTGGGATTTTGGTTTTGCTTGTGATATCTCTGTAACGTGGCTTATCAATGCTTTATGTAACCCACAAATATTTTGACAACATTAAAATATTTTTTCTTATTATGTTGAATTTACTCCATAATTTTGAAATTGTCTATACATGAGTAAATATGTCAGTAATATCATGATTGTTTCTTAAAGATATTTTTAGAGTTCACGTATTTCATTTGATAATACATTAGAGTATGTACCAATCAACCAATTTATCACAAATTGTAGTTAAATACTTATCAATAAATCTTAGTTGTAGTATCTAATTCTAGATAACTACTTGGTAGTTGTTCGGGAACGGTCCAAGACTTCTCCAGCTCTTATAAAGTCTGGGTCCACGAACCTTCCTTCTCTTATTGTTTTAAGATTACATTATCGAATCAGTCTAATAATTGTTTGTTATTTAATGGAAAATAGAAGGCGTATTTGAAGACCCTTGTGAAGATGATGTGTTGTGCGAGAGAAAGAGGAGAGCCTTTGTTGATTGAAGAGCAAACTAAGCACATTGACTATGCTAGCAATGTTTACAATGAAGATGCCGACAAGGTTGTGAATTGGAAGAATGCCGGCTCTGACAGCAGAAATGGTGCAGTTACCAGGGTCGGCAAGGTAAGAAAATTAAGACCTTGAAGACTAAATGAACAAATACTTTGCCGACTATATGCAGCATAATATGACCTTCTCATGTGTTACAACATTCATAAAGTCGGCATGGTAAGAAAATTAAGACCCTGCCGACTGACCTTTAGTCGGCAATCTAATAAACAGATACTTTGCCGACTAAATGCAGCATAATATGGTCTTCTCATGTGTTACGAAAATCACAAAGTCGGCATGGTAAGAAAATTACGACCCTGCCGACTAACACTTAGTCGACATTTTATTAAACAAATACATTGCCGACCATATCCAGCATAATATGACCTTTCCTGTGTTTGGAAATAGTTTTAGCCGACATGGTAAGAAAATTACGACCCTGCCGACGGTGTGTTAGTTGGCATATTGGGGAAACAAAAACCAAGCTGGCGAGTTCAAAATTCAAATTTTTGCAAGTACAACTGCATTGATTGACTACCCTAACAGCCACATTTGGGCACCATCCTATGAATACACTCGTTCTCTCTACAAAACAACACACACACCTATTTGCATATACTCTCCAAAGATCATATCATCATTTACTCTTTCTAACTCTCCCAATAGCTCATATCACCTATTTACTTACAAGAAATGGCATCATTTGATTCAAATGAAGATTTGGCAATCACCAAAGCATGGTATGCCGAAACTCGAATAAAAAATCAGTCCTCTGTAAGGGTAGATGCCGAAACTTTTTGGGCAAATGTATACAACAAATATAGGCAAGAGTTTGGGTATCCGAATGGAAGAAGTGTTCAACAAATCCATGATAGGCACCTAGTCATCGAAAATGGATACTTGCTTATTTAGCTATTAAACCTCGGATTTTGAACGCTACCCACTTTAACTTGTCCATTGAACAATTTGTAAGTATTTTTGTGGTTTAATTTACGTAATCCATGTTGTTTGATCTTCCTATTAAAAACCACTAACAAAGTAAATTTGTGTCGTGTTTTTGTAGCACCAAGTCGTGAAAGCGCGCTACTTGGAGGAAAAGGGGGAAGCATTCACATTTAATGCAATCTATCACTTCATGGTGTCCAAAATTCCGGAGTATGCCCCTGAGATGATGGTGGGTGAATCGGACTCGGATTCCTCCGATGAAGATTGATGGATTCAGAAGTTTTCGTGTAGGTTTTGTGGGTAGATCTCTATGTAAATCCTCACGAGACTATAACTCGTCCACTAGGGTCTCCTAGGGGTTCAAAGACTTGATGCACATGCTAAGTGCATCCGTTATTCCTACGACAAGGAGTTAGATTTTATGTTTCAATCAATGTAGTAACAAAAATTGCATGAATAAAGTGATCATCTTTCTAGAATCTGTTTTCTGTTGGGTATAAGAAAAGTTCGGCATTGTTGTAAGATTACAACAATGCCGATTATATTTTGGCCGGCAAGGTAAGAAATTAATTAAGTGCCGATTATACATTGGCCGACAAGGTGAGAAATTAATTAAATGCCGATGATAGGCTAGATGGCAGGGTAAGAAACCGATAAGATGCCGACTAGTGAAGCATTTACAACAGTCTCCTGTGTGTCAAAAATAATACAGTCGGCATTGTTATTTAGAAACAATCATGCCGGCCAAATTTAGTCGGCATCGTCTTCATTCGTCAATCTTGCCGGCCAAGCACGTCGGCATCTTCTTCATTCGTCGACCCTGCCGACTTTTCATATTTTCAGAACTGAAAGTGTCGAATTCTTCTTTAATTTTGAGTATGATATCATACACCAGCTTTGCAATCCCCTTTTTAGAAGTGTTTGGGTAGTATGTTTTCATTTCCGTTGCAAATTTTTTTCCCAAAACGAATTTTTTTCATCAAAAATCTCCCACATGAGTTTAATCAAAAACAAAATTTCATAACTTAAATTCATAAGTTTTCATCTACTCGACTAATCAATCTAAATTCAATTAATTAACCTAATCAGATTTTTTAGTGTTAATTAATCAAGGATATATTAGCCATTTAGGAAATATATGGTTATGGAATTTCCTATAATTACGAAAGAAATATGTATGAAAAATGTTTGATATAAAATTCAAAAATGAAATTTTGGTAGTACTCCCAGATTTTTACCGAAAATATCCCGAAATAAAATTGTACTACGGACCGAAATCCGGAATCCAAATTATGGTAACTCGGATCGAGAATCGGTTCGGTAGCAATTCCGGTATTTTTCACTTCCAGGTTCCCACACGAATAAAAACAACAAATAATAATAAGATAATATGAACCGCCTATAAATCCAAAATCTCTCCCCAATAAAGTCTTTTCTTTTTTCTTTACTCTCCCCCGTTTATATTTATAGCACGCAACCCCACTCCCGTTAAGATAGAACAAAAGAAAAAGGAAAAATATCTCCTCTCCGTTTTTTTCTCTCCTTTCCTTCTCGAATCTCAACCTCAGCTTAGATCAGAACCCCCCCTCCACCCACAAAAAAAAAAAAAAAAAAAACGAACGAAACAGGTAAAAACAAGATCTCTCCTTCTCTCTCTGTCTTCTCGTTCCTCTCTCTCGACAGGTAGAATCACCGATTTTAGGTTTTCATCCCGTCGTTTTTCTTTTACAACTGTGTTTTTTCCGTTTTTTTTTCTTTTCGATTTTGCTTGGGTTTTTTGTCTCGTGATTTTTCTGAGATTTCCGTAGTAGGTTAATTGTTAAAAATTTTAATCTTTGTGGTTTGTTGGTGTTTGGTGATGGAAACCTTAACTGGGTTTTGATTTTTCATGTTTCTGTGCTTATGGGTTTTGATTTGTGGATTGTAATTTTCTGAAGTGGTGGTGTGTTGCTGTTGTTGTTGTTAGGTGTGAAATATGGCGGGAAAAGGAGGAAAGGGGCTTTTGGCGGGAAAGACTACTGCGGCTAACAAAGACAAAGACAAGAAGAGACCAGTATCTAGGTCATCTCGTGCTGGACTACAGGTAAAACCCTTTTTTTTTGTTTCTCTTCTTTTTTTTGGTTCTGATGGAACACAATTAGTTCTATGTTTTGTTGTCAAGAGTTTCTGGACTCTTTGGAGTCTTTATAATATGCAATGCTTGACAACTTCGCTGAGTTTGAAACTATAATCAGCTTGATCTGTTGGTACTGGGCTTTAAATTAGTATATCATACATATTACCAGATAAACTAGCAATAAGTCTACATCAGTTAGGAAATTATTTGAATAGTCTGTGAAATTGAAGATGTGAATGTCTTTTGACATGTTGGAGTTTAAGAATATGAAGCTTATTTGTTGGACTCGAATTGACATGTACACCCTGAATATTGTCTTACTTATACGTAGTTGTTCAACAAATTGATATTTGATATTGGTAGGGTTGAAAAACACATAATTTCTTAAGAACTGTTTGAATTGCATTGTTGTTGTTGGGTTATAGTTGAGAGATTTTGATCATGTACATGCAAGGGTTCAGGTTCCAAAGTTCATATCTCGATAACTAGTTATCTATACCCCGTTTTTTTCCAAATTGAGCACCTTTGCATTTGTGTTGCATTGTAGTATTAGTGTACCTGGATTTACTAGTTCTCATTTTTGTATTTGATGAAGTTTCTTTATGAGGTCGCTGTTAGCTTATCCACTGCCTATGGCTTTTTAAGCAAATTTTTACCACTCCAGTATGAAACTACAGCATATTTTGTTTATTAAGCTATAGTTACAAAGGAGCATCGTCTTTGTTAACTCTTGGTGATGGAAGTTCTGGCCTTAGCCTCCATTATCTCTAATTTATGACCCTTTAGACTAGGAAAGGCCAAGAGGTTGACTCCATAGAACAACTTTTATTTGTCTGCCTTATTTATTTCTCTTGTAGTTTGATTTTTCATTTTTGTGTAGCACGTCTAATTGTTTTCGAAATGTCTCCTGAGAAGCATAACCTTTTAATTTCAGACTTGGTTAAACATAGAATTAAACTTTTTAGGTCTTTTCTTTTGGAAGTCAACCTCGTTAAGGCTCAAGGACCCTGTTATTGGACAGTACGATGGTGATGCAGATTAGGAGAACTCCTTACACTTGTATATTACATACCTGCTAGTTTAAGCTCACTTCAGATAATGAAATTTGACTTGCACTTCTTTCAAGGTACTGACTAGCTCTCTAAAAGCAAGCAACTGTCATACTATATATACTGCCAACATATCTTGCCACCAACAGTAGAAGAGCCGTCAAAGCACCACCTGATTGACACAGGTCTAGTAGCAATAGTTAGGTACTATCACCAATAACCATTACCCTGCATCTGTTTCTGCTATCTTCTGGTCTATGTTCTTTCATAAGTTCTGGAATGCAGAATTCTCACGATATTTTTCGGCTTTGAAACCTAAATCCGCTCATTATGTTGGTGTTGAGCTTCAAGTTACATTATTCTACATTTCAGTTAAATATTATACATCTATAAGGTAAAACATCAATAACGTAAGTGCAGGATATTATCTAAATTGGCTGTGAAAATGGATGTCAATTTGTCCTTTGGCATGTTGAACTTTAGAATAATTTTGATGTTAGAAAAGCTCTGACATGCATAGCCCGACTTGTTTCTTTCCTACATGTAGTGGTTCAACGAATTTAAGATGATTTAGAGAGGAATGTTCGATGAAATTTTGCATGCGTCTGGTTAAAAAATCTGTCATTGCTGTTAAATATTTCTTCTCCTTTTCTTGTTGTTGTTATTGGTGTGATATGGGTATGGTTTGAACAACTTAGAGACTTGATCTGGTAATTTGTATTGGTCAGTTCTGCTTACCATGTATATAAAATATAAGTTACTTCGTTTGGTTGATATTCAAGCCGACAAAACAGTTGATGTCAATTTGTACTTCTAGTGGTGCACTACAATCTGAAGCTTAGAATTATTAGGCGTAATTGTTCAAGGCTTCCAGTTGCTTGATATTTAGTCTTTTGTGCAAATCGTGTATGTTGCAGCTTATAGACATTTGGGATTCGTGGCTAATCCTGTAGTGATGTCTGTTTGTTGTATGTGATATGGAAATGTCAATATATAGCTTTTGTTTTGTTTTTGTATCTTTTGAAAATGTTTACAAGTCAACAGAGAAACGTTACTTGTGGGTCTTGTTTTGTCTATGCTTTCAATCATTCTTTTTAAAAGAAATTAAGTGATCCACTTAAGTTAGTTGATAGGATCTGAAAACATTGTTGGGTCTATGGAAAGAGCACAAAAGATACTTAATATTACATCTTGTCAAATTCATTTTAATCGTTGCTTGGTAAAACTAGCTTCAGAGCTGTAAAACGAGTCACATCTGTTGCTTTATAATGTGCTTATTTATGTTCTTTTCACATATTTTGAATCCTTGATATATTAAGTAGAGTTTTTTTGTTTAAATTTGAGCTAGGTTTTTTTAGTGCCCCCTCTTTGATCTCTTTGCATCTGCAGTGCTGAATGTATATAGAACACGCTCCATGTTGTTTGTCTCTGACAAGTATTTAACTTTCATTGCCTCAAGTGTTGTGTTTCATTCAAACAGTAGGAAGTCAAATCTTTTTCAGCTCCATTCTACCTTTGATCCATTACCATATTTTAAACTTTATGGTTCTGAGTGCCTTAAAGTTAAGCTTAGAAGTTTCAGATATTGTTTCCTCGGCTATTATTATCATCTGGTATTCTGGTTATTAAAATTCTATTTCTTTTATGTCAAGTGTTCGGATTCCAGTTGAGTGTTTGGGTTACTGCTACATCTGGATGTTTCTCTTTTCTCTTGTTCAAATACAACTTTAGAATTGGTGTCAAGCATTCTCTGTTTGTTTTACTATGTTCAGCATTTCTCTCTACCTCTCCAGCCCTAGTGCTTGTTTTTATTATTCTATCGCTGATATTTTACATTTACCCAATCCTTCTTGAATTCCAGTTCCCCGTTGGACGTATTCATCGACACCTTAAAACTAGGATTGCTGCTAATGGGCGTGTGGGTGCAACAGCTGCAATTTACACTGCTGCTATCCTTGAATACTTGACTGCAGAAGTACTAGAGCTTGCTGGAAATGCTAGTAAAGATTTGAAGGTCAAACGTATAACCCCAAGACATCTTCAATTAGCTATTAGAGGTGATGAGGAGCTGGATACACTGATAAAGGGAACAATTGCTGGTGGTGGTGTTATCCCACATATCCACAAATCTCTCATTAACAAGTCCTCCAAGGAGTAAGAAGAAATTGTTGTTGCCATGGCGGGGTTTCTCTCAAATTCTTTTCTTCTTCTTTCGGCTTCTGCACACCTTTTTGGGAGTGTTCAAATTAGTCTATGGAACCTTTAGCATAGTGGAGTCTTTTTCTGCTTTCACTCTTTCCTATTTGTGTAATGTTGATCTTAGATAAGTTTGGTGGGTAAGATTTAGTCCTTGTTTATGTTTTACTACTTCTAAAGCTGGTGGATGGATGTAATTTTAATTTGCTTAATCACTGTGGTACTTTTAGAGGGATTATCAGTACAATATGATGGGTGTTGATCAGAAATCATATCATGGACCTATGTCTGTGTTGAATAACTTGAATGGATGAGCTCCCCATTGGCTGTTGTTGATATAGATGTGGACTCTTGGATAAGATTTCTGTAGGACAAGTCACTTTTTATTTTTATAGATCAGGCCTTAGTCACTAGGATTTGTTGCAGTATACCCATCTTCTACTCGAGTAAATGGAATTAGTAAACTGGAAAAATGTTGAACTAGAAATGGTTCACGGACTTGTACTGATGTGTTACAGAACTAGAGAAGCAATAATAGTGTGGATTTGTTTTCACTCGGGGCACTAGTACTGTTGGTATGGTGAGAACTCCTACTCCTACATTGGTTTGGGTCCTGCACGAGTATGTATGTCTACTTTAGGTAGAACTGCCAAAATTTCAATCTGAAAAGTCTGAGGTGAACAGCTTGTTGAACCGGAGGCTAGTCTGATGCTATCCCTAGTTTTCCAAAATATTCCCAAAATATTCCTACCACGAATAAGATAAGAAAAAGGATCGATGGATCCTCTAATCCAAAATATTCCTACCACCAGTTTGTTTGAACAAACATAAGAAAATCACAGTAATATGTGGTACGTAACTGAAAGTAACAAAGTATGTCATGATATTCTGAAGTGCCGGCCATTTGGCGAATTAGTTGTAACAAAAAGAGGAGGTACACAATGTATGATGGAATCTTTGGAATTGGACTTCGTTTTTAACGTTACATTTACAAACAAACATCTAAACAAGAGAGGTACCTAGCTAGCTAGAGTGTCTTCTTACAAATAGTAGAATATATGAATCAAGCAGCTACCGAGAAAAAAAAATCTTCGAAGTAGGTTATAGGTTACAAAGCAAAAGGAAAAGCAGCAAACGTATTTAATCAACCATATCAAGGGTACATCCATACAGGTTCCAGTTACGCTCTACTTCTGGCTCACTGGCTGCATGCATTTATTTCACAAACCTCTTTCTGAATAAGTTTTCCTGTTCTCTCTATATTGTGTGCACCTTTGCTACTTAGCTTCTAAGTTGATCTCGCCCAAGTAATTTTCTCTCACTCTCAAGAGCTCTGATCACTAAAGTCATTTCTCCATCCATACATATAGCTCTTATATTTTGGAAGCAACTATGTTGTCATCACAACCCAATAGAGGATGCAGTCTAGGGTCGTCAAATGTTAGGGTTGGTACCAAATTTAGACATAATTCAAAATGTTATTCTCCTCGTTTGGTAATTGTTCGGGCAGTACTAACGACCAAGCCTACTGCTACTACCAGTACTACGAATGTAATAGATCACACAATTCCTACAACTACTGTTTACAAAGACAATTGGTTTGATGGACTTGCCATTAAGCATATTTCTCAAAGCATCCAAGCTATTACAGGTACATACTTTTCATAGTCTACATGTACACATATGAGATTCGTTCTCTTTTCTCATCACTTGCATATACATGTATTAATTGGCTGAATGGATTAATCTTAGCATACTGCATGTGGACAGGAATAAAAAATGATAAGAGTGGTTACCAAAGTTTTGTAGAGGCGTCAGCTGCGGTGATTCAAATTTCCAATGACACAAAGATGCAACAAGAATTGGTTATCCAATCTCTCAATAAAGCTTTCCCTAAACGCATCCTCTCCTTGGTATAATCAACTTCTTGCAATTCACATTTATTAGCTCCAAGTGTATCAATGTCCTATAAAAGTGATCGTTACTCATAAGTGACTGTTTTCCTATAAAAGTGGTCGTTACTTACAAACTTAATTTACTCTTGCTTAATTTTCTTTATCTGTTTCATTGTTTACATGGAGGACACAGATTAAGGTACTGATACCAGAATCAAAGTTCAAGAGAGAATTCTTTGCTACTTTCACTACCTTATTTTTCGCTTGGCTGGTTGGACCTTGCCAGGTATGTTCGAAAATATTAGCTATAGCTAGAGCTCTCGATCGTACTCTTTCCAATGTCTTGCAAGTACTACTATCATTGATACATTCATAACTATATTCAGGTGAAGGAATCTGAGATAGAAGGAAAAATGGAGAAGAATGTAGTTCACATCCCCAAATGCAGGTAAGCATTTGAAGTGCTTGCCACAGACTCACGGACACACACACACACGCACGCGCATATTGCACATCGACTATTTCTTATTTTTGATCGGCCATAATTATATAATATGAAGAGATGATTTATGTTTTTCGGTTATTTTCATATTCTGGGGGTGAGGCTCTTGGAGGAGAGCAAATGTGTAGGGATGTGCGTAAACCTGTGTAAGATGCCATCGCAGAAGTTTATTAAGGATTCATTTGGAACTCCAATCTACATGAAACCCAGTAAGCACAGTTGGTTGATCTATCTCATTCTCTGCAACATTATTTAATGTGTACGTCCATTGAGTAATTCTGTCAATATCATTTGACTTGACAGATTTTGATGATATGAGTTGCGAAATGTTCTACGGACAGGATCCTCCTGCAGCAGTAGATGATCCAGCAACCAAACAACCATGCTATAAGATCCTATGTAAGCACTAAACTACTAAGTATTTGCAATGTTAATAATTAACTGAGAATTATTTTTGGTAATTTGAAAATGCAATTATCAAAATAAATATTAATGATGATGTTATTTCTTCTTTTATGAGCAATTTCTTATGATGATGCTGTGATTTTGCAGGCATAGCAAAGCAAAAGCAAACTCCTGTTTGTTCCACTTCGTAAGAAATCAACGGTGATGAAAAACTAGCTAGCTTTAGGACCAGTTAAACAATCATATCACTGTACTATTAATTTACCTAGCTAGCATATATGTATTTCACTAAATTAAATTAGCACCGACGGACCTTGCTCATGTGACCTCGTGAATGTGCTCTTGTCCGGTAGTACTGCCTAAATGCTAATGCACCACATGGTAAATAAATTTAGCAGTGGGCAGAATATATTCCACATACTATATGCAACCAATTTGTGGCCAACTGAAAGTGCTTTTGTTTTTTAAACCGGAAGACTACCACCAGCTAGTAGTAGTGCAAATTCACGAGGTACCTGACTAACTGCGGGTTTCACAAACGAAAAAAACATGTATTTTTATTGTATAGAATCCCATAATTAAAGTTTCTTTCTTTTCTTTTGTTTTTGATGAGCAAGGGCAGGACTCAAAAGTACTAACAATGAGCCCTGCCAACAAAGCTATTCCCAATTGGTTGGCCGGTCCCATGAGCAATGAAGCACCCTAAATGGTCGTGTACTTGTGTGTGCCGTGTGTTTGATGCTTGGAAGCGTGTAAACACACAATGGACACATATATCAGTGGCTTCACACACAATTTTACTATATAATCGGAAATGTCACTGATTATTTCATCAAATTTTAGAGAAATCTGCATCTTGTTGTGTCCATTCGGTGTCTGTGTTATTCCGTGTCCATGTGTCGTGTCCGCATCCCATCCACGTCTAGTGTCTGTATCTGCTTACCAGCCTCTCCAAGTTTAAATGTTGGGATTTGGGAGGACAGGGTACTGGCTCAGCCAATGCCCCCAAGTGTTAGGTGAGATGCAATGTATCGCATTCTTTTATCTTTGGGCCTTTGTCTTTTAGTGAAGAGTCTGGATGATGAGCAGCAAATTATACCTGCATATGTAGTTGTGAGATGCGTATACGTATGCGGACAAAGTGCCGGCCAAATTAAGAGAGAATGCCAGAATGGCATCTTAATGCTGAAGTGATATTAACGATTCCTTAACTACAAACAAACAAAAACTTTAGTGCTAATTTTGTACCTTTTCCCACTTAATTAATTTTTTATCCTGATGGATCCACTTAATTATAATTATGATTTTGAAGATTCTTGAGATGCCTTTTCGATTATTCCCTTCGCTAAAGCTTATTAATCAACAATATATGTATATATCCACACACACACCACTCCATATGTACAACTTAAACTAAATTACTCTACACTACATCACCCCCTCTCCCTCTCTTTCTTCTCTTTCTTTCACCGAAAAACAGTTCAGTACGTATAGATGGAGGCACAAATGTTTTTACAGTCTCAAAGAGGCAGCGTTGCTAATCTACATTCCTTAACAACTTTGCGTTCGATAACCAATGAAAAGATGATTCGGCGCCAATGTTCTTCGATGAAAATAAAATCAGTACTGAAAAGACCAAGAGCTGCTACTACTGCAAGTAGCATCAGTGTAATACCAGACACCATTATTAGCAGCACATCATCGAGTAGTACTGTTTATACTGATAGCTGGTTCGATCGTATCGCCATTCATTACCTATCTCAATGTATTCAACTTATTACAGGTTCTTACTTATGAATCTCAGTCTCTTTCTCTTGATAGACAAATAATACAA
Organism: Papaver armeniacum; assembly: GCA_023531295.1. Taxonomy (NCBI): domain Eukaryota; kingdom Viridiplantae; phylum Streptophyta; class Magnoliopsida; order Ranunculales; family Papaveraceae; genus Papaver; species Papaver armeniacum. Next base: position 964,522 of record JAJJWW010000544.1, read on the forward strand.
TAGAATTAACTCTAACTTGATCATCACTCAGGGTATTAATTTATGTGTTATTTCCACTATATATAGGGATGAAGAATGAGAAGACTGGTTATGAAGGTTTGGTAGAGGCAGCAGCAGCACTTCATCGAAGTTCCAATGGCAATACAGATCACCAACAAGGATTGGTTCTTCAAGCTCTCAATAAAGCCTTCCCTAAACCCATCCATGCTTTGGTGCGAAATTCTATACCACAATCGCAGTTTAAAAGAGAATTTTTCGCAAAGTTCACCACCTTATTTTGTGTCTGGCTTGTTGGACGCAGTGAGGTATATTTTGAAATATCGTGTTATCTTGAGTTAATAATCTAATGATATCAAAAGATTTGACACTAATGAGGTGATTTTTTTCTTAATTTTTTTTGAAATGAAGATTAAGGAGTCTGAAGTGGAAGGAAGAAAAGAGAAGAATGTAGTTCACATCAAGAAATGCAGGTTTTTGGAAGAGAGCAAATGTGTAGGGATGTGCGTAAACTTATGTAAGATGCCATCGCAGAAGTTCATTAAGGACTCTTTAGGAATGCCAGTTAACATGGTTCCAAGTAAGCTATTTAGTCTTACCGATCAATACTTTCATAATCAATTATACAGAATATGAATTTGTTATATAGATACTGTATAAATATTAGTTTTAAAGAATGTCGACAAGGAAAGCGTAAACATGAGGCTCGGGAAACATGAGGGGTATCCGTCGTAAGGATGTAATCAGTAGGTGAACTAATTTGGGTCGTTTTAAGCATTTAATCAAACAAAAAAGAGTACAATCATTTTGGTTAAGGCACTAGTGAACAGCTTCAAATGCAAGTAGCTAGAGGTTTCCTTGGGTGTATAATAATGATGTTATGCAAATTACAGGGGTGGAGCTGAAAAAGTAATTAATGTTTATAGCGTCATCAAATTCATAATCATGGTCTGATTTTGTGACCGCTAGTTGTGCTTTAAAATGATGAAAGTCGAATTAGATGATGATATCACGTTGCACTGCTCTCATGCAGCCATTTAGAACATTTGGGGAGAGAGAGCCAGAGAGCGAGAGAAATTCATTCATTGGGTCCTATAAATCATTGTCGACTAACCATAGCACCTATTGGGCAAGTGAATGAGAAGCCAAGTTGCCATATAGCTAGTAACAAAAAGAATGGTGAAGTCACAAGTTTACTCATTGCGTTCACCACCATGAAGACAACGTATCATATCACTGGCTCATTTCCATGTCTCTGAATCTTTGGACACGTTTATATTAAAGTGCACCAAGTTGATAGAGGATGTTTAGTTACTCACTACCATATGCGCCCCCTTTCCAAAGAGTGGGGTGCACAAAATAAAAAGTGTTTTCTTTCCCTTATTTGTGAATAGGGTGATTAATCAATTTGATAACGCAACACTGCAGATTTTGAGGATATGAGCTGCGAAATGATCTTCGGACAAGAACCACCGGCACAAGCAAATGATCCAGCATTTAAACAACCATGCTACAAGTTCTTATGCAAATCAAAACAGAAGCACACTTCAGGATGCTCTACCTTGTAAACAGTAGTAGAGAACATATAGATAATCAGATGATCGGTCGGTTTAAGTTTAGCGGCGACATTAATGTAAATATGTACTAGTGCCACAGTTCCATTATGCCCCACAGACTGAAATGTGTATATGTATGTAATGTGGTGGTGTCAATTCCATGAAGAAGAGCCTTCAACTAAATTATTATAATGTGGTGGTGTCAATTCCATGAAGAAGAGCCTTCAACTAAATTATTATAATCCCTCCTAATTAATCAACTTTTTAAATGATGTTTAATTATGTAGTAAGCAAGTATATGAATGAATTCCAAGTTTCAGCACAAGGAGGAGGAGGTGGTTGTTGATGTCAAGGCAAAGAAAATACCGGCCAAATTGGGGTATACCCAGATTAATTGGGTACCTAACGAGACAAAACCTGGGTCATTTTGAAGTAAAACAAGCCACCCCTTAACCATGTATTTTCTAAATGGCTAATATACCCTTGTTTAATTAACACTAAAAAAATTTGATTAGTTTAATTAATTGAGTTTAGATTAAAATTTTGAAATTCTGAATTCAGTAGATTAAACCTTTTGTCTTATGAGTTCGATTTCGATCAACACTTTCAGTTCTGAAAATGTGAAAAGTCGGCAAGGTCGACGATTGAATAAGGTGCCGACTAACTTTGGCCGGCATGGTCTACGGATGAAGACAACGCCGACTATCTTGGGCCGGAAAGGTCTATGAATGAAGAAGATGCCGACTATCTTGGGCCGGCTATCTTATAGTCGGCAAATAAATATTTCCTACAATGTCGGCTATCATATAGTCGGCATATAAATATTTCTTACCATGCCGGCTGACTAATATTCGGCATGCAAATAATTTCTAACATTGCCGGTTGTAGAATAGTCGGCAATGTAACCTTGCCGACCTTTAGTTATACCCAACAGAAAACAGAATATGGGAAGATGTAATTCACTTTATTCATGCAATTTTTGTTACTACATTGATTGAAACATAAAATCTAACCCTTGTCGTTGGAATAACGAATGCACTTAGCATGTGCATCAAGCCTTTGAACCCCTAGGCGGCCCTAGTGGACGAGTTATAGTCTCGTGAGGGTTTACATAGAGATCTACCCACAAAACCTACGCTAAAACCATCAATCTTCATCGGAGGAATCCCGGTCCGATCCACCCTCCATGAAGTCCGGGGCATACTCCGGGATTTTGGATACCATGAATTGATAGCTTGCATCAAATGCGAATGCTTCCCCCTTTTCCTCCAAGTAACGCGCTTTGACGATTTCATGCTACAAAAACAAAACACAAACTTACTTTGTTAGTGGTGTTTAGTAGGAAGATCAAACAACATGGATCACGTAAAATAAACCACAAAAATACTTACAAATTGTTCAATGGAGTAGCTAAAGTGGGTAGTGTTCAAAATCCGTTTTTGGATAGCTAAAAAAGCAAGTATCGCATTTTCGATGACTAGGTGCCTATCATGCACTTGTTGAACACTTCTTCCATTAGGATTCCCAAACTCTTGCATATATTTGTTGTATACCCTTGCCCAAAAGGTTACAACATCCACCCTTACGGAGGACTGATTTCTAACCCGAGTTTCTGCATACCATGCTTTGGTGATGGATAGATCTTCATTTGAATCAAATGATGCCATTGTTGTATGTAGAGGTATTGGGAGAGTTAGATGGAGTATATGATGATATGAGCTTTGGAGAGTATATGCAAATATGTGTGTGTTGTTTTGTAGAGAGAACTATGGTGGGTTTGGATGTAGAATTCTAAAGGTGGGATTTATGAGTTCATGGGATTTGGTGGAATTATGTTTCCTTAGGTATGTTTGGTTGCACAAATCCCTAGAAACACGTTTCCCACGAGAATTAGTTTTCCAGCAAATCCTCCATATGGAGTCCGACCCCTCCCCCTAAGATTTGCTGGGAAACTTATCAAGGGATTTATGGACCCACTTTTTTTAAACTTTAAATCTCATATATATACAAATTTAAGATTATAAGGGTAATACCAAACAGTATATGGATTTTAAAACAAGATAATTTTATGAATCCTGTGAATTTTAAATGAGTTACCAAACACACAAGGGATTTACAAAAATTACAGAATTTGAAATCCCATGGGATTATAAATCCTGTAAATCGTGAATTCTACAAACAAACCCACCACTAGTGTATTTATAGGATGGTGCCCAAATTTGGCCGTTATGGTAGTCAATCAATGCAGTTGTACTTGCAAAAATTTGAATTTTGAACTCGTCGGCAAGGTTACTGTTTCCCCAATATGCCAACTAACAAACCGTCGGCAGGGTCGTAATTTTCTTACCCTACCGACCTTATGATTTTAGGCATCAGGAGAAGTTCATTTTCTGCTACATATAGTCGGGACAATATTTGGTCATTAGAGTGCCAGTTTTTATACAGTCGGTAAGGTCGTAAATTTGTAACCCTGTCGACCTTATGATTTTAGGCATCAGGAGAAGGTCATTTTCTGCTACACATAGTCGGCAGGGTCGATAATTTAATACATTGCCGATTGTTATACCGTCGACAGGTATTAATTTTCTTACCTTGCCGACCATGGTAACTACACCATTTCTGCTGTTAGGGCCGGCAGTCTGGCAGTTCACAACCTTGCCGGCCCTGGTTTAGTCGGCACTGTAACTTAACAAAACATTCACTCAAGACCCTGTCGGCTGAATTATTAAAACTTAACATAGCTAAACAAACCATTCATTCAACAACTAGAAATCCAACATTTGTCCAAAATTAGAAAACATGTCCCATAAACCTTAAAAAAAAAAAAACATTTGCCCAACCATTAACCTTAACATTTGTCTACCACAATATAAAGAAATAAACTAGAAATGCATTCATTCACGACCACGACCACTACCACGACTCCGTTTAGCATTTTCACGACCACTACCACCATCACGGGTACGAGCCCTCTTGGCTTGTGCTGCCCTCTTGGCTTGTGCTTCCCTATTTAGTTCAACATTAGCTTGCTGGAACATTTCGGTGGCATCCTCATTGTCAACATTGCTAGCATAGTCAATGTACTTAGTTTGCTCTTCAATCGAAAAAGGCTCTCCTATTTCTCTCACGCAACACATCATCTTCACAAGGGTCTTCAAATGCTCCTTCTATTTTCAATTAAATAAAAAATAATTAATAAACTGATTCGATAATGTGATCTTAAAACAATAAGAGCAAGTCTAAAATACTTACAAATTTCTTAAGACTTGTTGTTGGGTCTTTCGATGGCATCTTCCTCCTACGAGCCGGTTGTTCAACAGTGTCATCCCTAATCACAGTAGGACGAGCAAAACCCAAGTACCACGGCATATAATCTCCACTAGCTTCATGACCTTCGATCACCTCGTCCAAAATACTCGTATCGATTTTACGGTCACATCTTTTGTTCCAATGTTCAATCATTGGTGCTGGAGTGTAACGGACGTCAATACTTTTTTGGGACTTGCTGCAATCCTCCCTTACCACTTTAAATAACGGATCATCACCGAGATGAGGTACTTCTTGGATGTAACCCACTTGTCTCAAAACCCGATGTGGATCGTACATTGAAAATCCTTGGGAGTAAAACAAGGGACCGTAGTAGAATGCAACATCATATCTCCTTATCCTTATACCTTCATTTCTATCATCGCGATAAGGATCAAATATTACCTCATCGGCAGTCATTTTGTCCAAGGTGACTCGCATGTTGATAAGCTGTTGTGGCATATCCTTGTCCTGAGCACCAGTAAAACTGTATCTCTGTCCTTTTGGCTTATTAATCGCAAGCTTAGTATTCACTTTGATGTGGGGGTTGGCTTTCACCAAAGTAGGGAAGTGCTCATATACCCAAACCTATGCATACACAAAGTTTAGTAAAAATCTTATCTTATACGCATTTTGCAAATATAAATGATTTAGACAATTGAATTACCCGAGATTTCCGTTAACTTGTTTAGTCAGTGCCCTTGAACCTTTTGTCAACTCATTGTTCAAGAAGGCAACCATCGCAGTACCCAAAGAATACATATGCATCTCATGAAAGGGATGCAATAGTTGAAGATACTTGGCGTCGACCAAGCTTCCGGAACTGTCGGGGAAGATACAGTTGCCCAAGATGTATAGCAAATAAGCTGACGCAGTAGCATTGATTTGCACCATAGATACACTTTCTTCCGTATCAAAAATTTTCTGGGTCTCAGAGTATGTGTCCCTCAACATCTTCAGGTTGAACTTCTTGCTTAAATAACCATCCTTCATCACAAACAAAGACTCCGATTGCTTCTCATCCAAACCGAACAAGATCTTGGTCAAGTTGAAGATCTTCTCCCAAGAAATGCCTTCTTCGTAGTGATCACCGAGTGCTTTTCCCTCAACCTCGAGGCCTAGAATTTTATGAGCATCATCGGAAGTTACCGCCATCTCACCGAATGGGAATAACATTGTATCAGTCTCTCCGTAGAACCTCTCACAGAATGCAGATACGGTAACTTTGTCATACTCAACAACCGAACTCTCCACAGCAGGCCATAGCCCGAAGTTCTTGACAATCGCTTGTACCTCGGCACATTCCCAATCAAGTGGCCAGCTCTTCATCATAGTGCTTGAAGCTTGGTTTCTCATAAGACAGATGGCACGCTTGTGATCCTAAGTACCAAAAACACAAAATTAAAACAACTACAAACACTTGAAGCAAATTTAAGATAGATAGATACACTTAAATAAAAACAAAGTTTTATTGAGATTACTTACGATAGTACCATGGATATCACGTGCCCATGTTTCTTTGTATCCAAAAAAAACATGTCCACCATCTTCTGGGGTCACTAGTGGAGGCTGATCTGGTTCCAGTGTGACCTTCAAGTGACTGGGAGGCATGTGGGAATTAGCAGGTTTAGTGATAACCCGCTTCAGTTTTTCGGTTGCGGTTGCAGTTGAAGTTGAAGTTCCAGTTGCAGCTTCAGTCTGTTGATCATTACCTGTTTTTTCTCCAACTTCTTCTTCTTCTTCTTCCTCTTCCTCTTCAATAATTTCACCATCTGAAAAGACGAGGGTACCCAAATATACCTCAATCTAAAACTTTTCCACCTATAAGTCCTTTCTCCGAAAGTGATTGTCAATGGACAGAGTCGAGACAATACAACAAATCGGTTCACACTTTGTGTGACCGTCTATGGATACGAGATCGAGACAATACAACGACGAAGTATGTTTACTTGATAAAAGGTTCGGACTTAACCAAACACAATAGGATTACTTATCAAGTAAATAGGAATTAACGTTTGTGTAATTTACTTTAAATTATAATAAGAATAATTATAATTGCGGAAAATAAAAGTAAATGACACAGAAAGATTTTGTTAACGAGGAAACCGCAAATGCAGAAAAACCCGGGGACCTTGTCCAGAATTGAATACTCTCAGGATTAAGCCGCTATACAAAATCAAACCAACTTGGTATAGTTAAGACCAAGCAACTAAACCTATAGTTCACCTAATTCCGTCTGTATTCCCACGCCTCAAACTTATGAATAAGTCACGTACTTGGAACAATTCCTTTGGTTCGTATTCCAAACAGTAAAGGAACAACAAATATGTTTGGTAGCAACTCTTTTCAACCAAGTGATGTGAGTTCAACAAAAGGTTCTTCTGTTTATCTCAATAAACTCCTTTGTCAGGTTCTTAGATTTATCTTATTATCAACTACCAAAGTAATTGTTAAGATTTTTCAATCAATACTTTTAATCACAAAGAATTATATTGATGCCGATCTACAAAACTAATCAATCTAATCTACCACAAGGATAAACCGATTATAGTTGGATCCTCTTTTACCGAAACAAGTATTGTGCACACCAAAGATTATGAACCCAAATCAGAAATCTTCAAAGTCTTCTTTGTCTTCAAATCTAAGAAATAAACACCTACACACAATCAACTTGAATATCTTGTGATCAATCACACACAGAACGGAGTCTGTTAACAATAGATTATCACAAGACGTCTTTAGATCTACAAACAGTCTAAAGATCCGGCCCCGTCGAAACTACGATCTAGTTTGAGTGAATCTTATATCAGAAGAGAAGATTCTCAAGCATAAACAAACTAGGTGCAATCAAAGTTCAACCACCGTTAGTCAATCAAATCAATCGAAAACAAAAGATAAACCACAATTATCTAGTTTTCCACCAATGGTACTAATAAAGCTTCTTAATCCCAAAGAAGTCTTTAAACTGAGCGGCGGTAAGAGATTTCGCCTAATTAGGTTACTCTCCTCTCCGAATAGGCGGCATCACCAGTAGCAGCACAACTAAGATAGTTTTTGATGTGCGAGGATTAGTTTGCTCGAAATGCAAACTTTCATATTTATAGACCAAGGAAGTTTGGACACCAAGGAATTTCCAAAACCGAAAATATTCTCAAGATATGCAATATATTCCAGATTCGGTTTCCATAATTCCTGGAAATGCTTTGTCCAAATAATGACCGAAAATTTCTTAGAAAATCTCCAACTAGCGAATGCACATTACTAATTTTCATTTTCCAAAAATAAAATTAAAAACCTTAAATAAAAGATTCTCAATTTATTTTATTCGATCCAGGATTTTCTTCCTTTAGCTATTAAGGAATAACTTTGAACAATTAAAGATAAGCGTTACTGCACATGTTCAAAGTATGTTGACATCCTTACTTTGTAAGTCCTCTTTCATACTTACAATATTGAAATCGATTTTCCACACTTCCAAACAAGTTTATAATTGGTTCATCTGACTTTCAAGAACTACGTGATTGATCAAGAACACTCAATCACCAAACATGGGTTTCACGGTTCTACCAAAACAAGTTTCGGTTCTATCTCCATGTGAGTACTTTGCATAGTCACGCTAGTTACCAAAATTTGGTTGACTAGGTACTAGGATCGGTTCCCCACATATATATGGTCTCTAACTTGTACTTGATGCACATGTCCATAGGATCGGTTCCCCTTTCCCTAAAAAGGTGTTGCACATGTCCATAGGATCGGTTCCCCTTTCTTATACAAACTTGCTGCACCTCATACAAGGATCGATTCCCCTTTGTGATAGGTTGCACCTCTTACTAGGATCGGTTCCCCTTTACCCAGAGTCGGTCATACCAATAACACAAAATCGATCATACCATCTCATGTGATTACTTAAGATCGGTTTCACTAATAAAAGTCATACCAATACAAAAGTCAGGCCTTTGTGAATAGTTTTACCAAGAACATAAACAAGTCATGAGCGGTTATACTAATCACATGTATTGGTAGTTCAAAAGATATGCAATGAATAACAATACCAATAATGCCTGGCGATTTCTCTTTCGATTCACAAAACAAGTTCATGAAGTTACTTCCTTAAAACAAATGTAAAACATTGTTTCCTAGGATGAAATCCACACCTTATACCCATGCATAATCACAATAGCATTCAAACGATTATGTCGATGTCTTATCTACAAAGTTTAATGGTTAAGCAATAAACCTCGTATTGTATTCCTTAATACTATGTCTAACTAGAGTATAATCATTCATGCTTCGCAGTTTTTTTTCTTCAATATGCACGACTTGAAAGATACGTTAGGGAATGAAACAATTCAAGTCAAATATCACTAACCTCAAGTGGAAGGATGATGTTGTCGTTGTAGTTCCTTACTTCTCCACTTCTTCAAGTCTTCACAATACTTGTAATGTCTCATATCTGAATACTTTCAAGCTAACCTATACGAAGTTGACTCTAGTACATAATCTAGCGACTCTTAAAATGAGTTTTGGCTCACTAAAAAATGACAACCAAACTTGATATACCAACGCTTGGTGGGTTCAACAGAGCTATGCTCTAACAATCTCCCCCTTTGTCAATTTTAGTGAGAAAACTCTTACATCATATGGATAAACAAATTACAAGAATTCATTACACATACGCTTGGTTCCCGAATTCAACAACAGAATAACCTGTATACATTCAATCCATAAATGCCGCTGTTGACATTATCATAACAAAGCTAATACTCCTCCTAAAGGTAAGATAGGTAGATTTTATCAATCCGCACGTCTTTTTTATTTCCTTTGTAGTCCATATAACTACAAGTATCAATGATTTGTTACTCCCCCTTAGTCTATGCTTTTACTCTTTCGTTAGATAAATGTTTAAGCACCAATGTACTTTCCCTTAGTGATACCAATCAATATAAATCAATACCAGTATCACTTGTTTACTCCATATATTTCTCCACCTTTTTGTCACAAAATGACAAAGAAACGAAAAAATAAAGGACAAACCGAAAGGATCTTACAAATCTCAAGATAGACTTGCAACCTATAGAGTTAAGCACGAGGGTTCCACACACCATTTTTGATAACCAATATCAAAACCGAAACTACAAAGTAATTATGTTTTGATATGTTACCAAGGAAATAATTGCCCGAAGCAATTTTCCCTAATAGTTTAGCAAACTAAAAATCAACTAAGCACCTTAGTTCCTTTTCTAAACCGATTGTACAAATACAATCGCTTGTTCGATAAGACCAAAATAAAGATAACTCTATTTTTCTCATCAAGTTCTAATTATCCATATAACTCAGACCTTTAACTTTTTAAACAAGACAAGTACTAGGTTAGTTAACTAGCATTTCTTGTTAAGGCATTCGATTAGACTTGAATAACCGAAACCTCCATTTTGATAAGTCTAACTAAGATCAGAATTAACTTAGTTTCTCTTATCCGGAATCGAATTGGACTAAACAATTCATCCCGTAAACCTTTTCTTTCGTTAAGCCATAAACAATTCATACAAACCAAATAAATCAACTTGCATAATTATTCACCTCAACCGGAAGCAATTGAAACAACATAGAGACTAAAGCACCGCAATTGCACCGAAATTTTGTAAGCCTAAACGATTGATACCAAGCAATAAAGCAAGATAACAATAGTTTTTCTTAACCGGAACCAATTGAATCACTCACACATCCATACACAAATAATGGAATAAAACATCAATTGTACCGAAATTTTGTTAAGCAAAAGAAATAAATATATGAAATAAAATCAGGCTTTTCTTAAATAGGAAAACGATTAACTAACAAACTCGTTACCTCAAATTTCGCATCCCCTTCTCCAATATGTTTGCATCTTCTTCCAGGGAGAATTGATATCGAAATATCATTATGTTGTCATCCTTATGCAAAACAAAAGAATAATAACAACCAACCTTTACCATAGAAAGGTTGAAAATAGGTTTTTAACTATTGCAAGCAAAAGTTGAAACCCCGAAACACATATGCTTTTATGCTAAACCAAAACCGATTCAAAATATTATTTCTATCAGAACCCCTCATGATCCTTTGATAAAGCCTACCAACATGGATTAGAACTTGCTAAATCAAAAATTCACCCAAACCATAAAGGTTCACAACATTATGAGATCGAATTATCAAGGTAATAAAACCGTAATCAAACATCCCATAAACATACATAGCAATAAGATAAAGCATTCAATCACATGCTATGTAAATCAAAAACTATCACAAGAAAAATTATAAATCAAATAATTTTATTCATAATAAGATAGTTTTATTCATAATAGACTTTCATTGAAAGAAATCAAAAACTATTATCTATTATCTTTTGCAACTCAGTCCTTCATATCAGTGCTAAATTAAGGAGGATTATTACTTTCAGTCTTCAGCTTGTGAATTTCTTCAAGTAGAAAACCTTGTTGCTTGACCAGAATTTCTTGCAGGTGAGAAATTTTTGTGAAGGATTCTGCAAGAGCATGTAATTCTGTCTTTGATTGAACACAAAAGTGTGTCAATGCTTCAATACACAGATCTTTCCTCAACGTATTCTCTCTTTCCTTCTTGATAAGCAAATCTCCCTTTTTGATTTTACTCTTAATATCAAGAGAAGATCCAGACTTAATCTTAAGTTGATATTTCTGATCTAGCATCTTGCCAAGAGAAGATGTTGGATCCAGACTCATGGTTCGGACAAGGAATGGCCAAAAAAGGAGAAGGATCCTTTTATAATTTTCATACTTCCGAAAATATAATATTCCTAAAAATACGAATATATTAAATATTTTCAAATACCAGATTTTATTCCCATAATCTACACATAAGTGCCTTGATTTTTCTTCTTCCTTACTCAAAATTCGGCACACATGGTGAGGAAATAATTCTAATACCGATCAGGTGGTATTAGTATGAGATTTTCTCTCATTATGGAAATTTGAACAAACAAAGTGTCCTTGATCTAGCATCGTATGAGAAATTCTCCTCTTGTTACCTCGAACTAGCGAAGTATCTTGAGATTGACTTGGGTTGCCTATGCAACTTTTAGCAATTCTGTTTTTGAGACAATTTTTGCATCTTGTCTTATTTTTCCCTTTTCCATTAGATGATTTAATAACATCGGAAGACATGTCCATTTTTAAAATGGGTAAATCACTAATGGAGGAGGAAGAAATAAGATTGACAACTAATGCAATATTAGTTGTTTCCTGTTCTTTAGAATCATATGAATTAGAGTTCTTATCTAGATTTACAGCCAGAGCCTTGATTCCAGTGTATTTCTTTAGATTGGGACAGTCTTTAGCAATATGATCAAACCCTTTACACTTAAAGCACTGCGGCTGATATTCATCATCTTCTTCATGATCCCTTTTGACAGGAACTCGATCATGTGGGCGAGAAGATCGATGAGTATCCTTAATGAATCTCTTATTTCGCTTCTTTAAGAGATCTCGAAACATTGAAAATAATCCATCATCTAGTAATCAATGATAATGATTGTTCAATTTCATCATCAAAATATTCTACAATCCGTTCATCCGAATCATCCATCTATTTATTCCTCTCCATTGGAGCTTTCGGAATTTTTGCATCTTTAAAAGCGATTCCTTTACTTTGAATAGACTGTGATTCATGATCAAAGATCTTTAACTTTCCAACGAGTGTGCTTCGTGAGAGAGTTGAGAGATCATTTGCTCTATAATTGCATGCTTCTTAGAATCGTATCTTGGTGGCAACGATATGAGAATTTTGCACACTATATCTTTTTCAGAGATAGTCTTTCCAAGAGAGAAAGAGGCATTAATTATCTCGTGACAATATTTGTATATATTTCTTTAGTATTTTCTTCTAGTAAGTTTAAGATGAAACTCTTCAAAAGTGTCGTTGTCATCCATTCGAAGGTTTCCCAATCTTTAAAAGACTTTGAAAGAGTTTGAAGTCTACCTTCTTTCTATAATTGCAAGTGTTTCCTTGAATACGATTCGAGAGTTGAAGATTATCCCAAGCTTCTTTCGAAGTTTGACATGTTGATACATGATGTTGTAGATCACGACTTACAACATGTATTATAGCATTCAAACCATCTGAATTATGCTTTACAAGAGCCCTTTCTTCGTTTGAAAAATCTACCAAGTGATGTGAGTTCAACAAAAGGTTCTTCTGTTTATCTCAATATAAACTCCTTTATCAGGTTCTGATGCGTGTCGTAACCACAACAAATTAGCGAATATTTTTCCACTCAATTAACAAGTAATATGGTGGTAGTTAAGTTCGTTCCCACGAGGAACAAGAGTTTTTAGTTGTTTAATTGTCACAAAAAGGGGGGTTTGTTTTATAAAGCAAAAGAAAATAAACAAAGCAATTCAAAGATAAAGTTGAAATCAATAATAGAGACAAGATCAAGGAATCTTTCTTCGTTGCAAAACAATGATTCAAGTTATGTTTTTCATCCACATGTTATTAGTCACAGATTATCACCAACCGTAGGATGGCAGGTTCGCTTAGCTAACCCCAAAATCCCTTATTTCACTGAGTAACAAGTCCGCTTAGTTATCAGATTCTATTCACAAGAACCACATTGAGGTTCGCTTACAAGATGTAATTCCCCGAACGCATTAAGATTTATGAATTTAGGTTTAGTACTAGTAGTTAAACTCGGTTCGCTTGGTCCACTTTCTAGCGTTGTTTTCACACACAATTGCTCCACGGAATCCCTCCGCAAGGTCTCGTGTTTGCTACTTATGTAAGAGTCAAGAAACGATTACTTATCCCCTAACTTTCACTAGCTTTAGATCAATTAACAAATCAATTTAGTTGGCCACCCAAACAATCTATCAATCAATCATGAATGTATAAATATTCCTATTAGTAAAAACAAACGATAATCATGTGAAAAACTTCAAAGTAGATTTAAAAGAAAACTCAAAACATGTTAAGAACTAGGAATTCATCCTCAATCAATAAGAAAATTAGCTACTCATGTTTTTGAAATTCACACCAATAATTAAAAGGAGAATTTTTGAAGTTCACACAAATAATTAAAATAAGAATTTTGAAAAGTAAGCAAAAACACAAGTGTTGTGTGTGTAAGGGTGTAAAAAGTGTATGTAAAAGTAGAGAACTTCTCTATTTATAGGCTTGAATTTCCTAGCATTCCTCTTAGGAATAGAATCCCTTTCCCTTTGTAGCTCAAATTCCAAGTCCAAGTCTTTTTCAAATCTTCCATATCCTCTTTCCAAATCCAAGCTCAATTCTTCATCCAATTCCAAACCCAAGTCTTCACACCCATGAGACAAACTCACACAAAAATCTATAATTTTGAGTCGCCGGAGAAGTCCTTATACCACCGGAAAATAGCCGGGGAAGTCACCACTAATCATCGGAATCTTCTTCTCCGATATGGAATATTCTGTTCAAGTGATGTTAGAGGTAACAGTCTATGTTAGTCGGAGCAGTCAAGAGCCAAGCTTCAGTAACTGAGTCAGCTCCCTAGTCAGCTAATCTAACTCGACTGACTGGGTCTTATTCAACTGAGTTATGGATGGATCGGTCCGAGTTGACTCGTCAGGACAAATATCCGGTCGAGTTTCGTTTATATTCAGGGCATCTCTCAGGCCAATTTCAGGCCTTTTTCAGCTCCATTCCTGCAGAAATTCCTATACATTCATCTAATATTATTCACTTCAACGTTCCCTGTACAACAGCAGCATCTTCAATTGCTTACGAACTCAAATACTGAAATTGCAGCACCATATTCATTCCCTTCTTTCACTCAAACCCATGGAAATCAACAGCATCAATTGGGTTCTTATGTTCTCTCAAAACCCATCGTTTATTTTCGTTATCTCGACCTCAGATCTTCACAGTATTAGTATCCATCATTTTAATAGCATCATCTCATAATTTCAACCACCAATTTCTCCTCTTTCCCTGTATATCATAACAGCTCAAGAACGAGCTCGATTCCTCCTTCGATTCTCTTCATCTCGTGGTAAGCAGAAACATCTTCAATTCACTCTTGATTATCATCATGGTAACAGCATCAAACCCATGTCTCTGATTCATCAATCATTAAATACAGATGAGATTCAGATCCATTTCCGTGGTACCCATTCTTCAGTTCCATCTCTTCTTTACATCAGCAAAACTCCATCAATTCTTCTTCATTTCTCGATTTATATTTCTCTGTCAGTTTCTCAATCTGGTCTCTCGGATTTACATCAGTCACAGCTTCTTTTCTCTCTTGTTTTCAGGTGGAACAGAATGAGGTGAATGAGAGAAACACGTCTCTCGATTTAGGGTAAAGGAGGATTTGGGTGCTAACAACACACCCACCTTCTGGATAAGGGCCACCCATCTGGCAGCCCCCTAACGTGAGCTGTCATGTCTTTAGTACTTCTCCAAATCGAGTTGCCCCTTAACCTTGACTGGGCTCCAGATATTGTTCGCCAATTAAATGATAATTTAGCCCTTTTTACTCAAATTGGATGGTTTATTATTCTTTTTCTCCGTATGACTCCAAAGTACCTAATAACTCAAAAACACGCGTAAAGTACATAATTTACAAGAAAACATAGCAGAGAAAGCATAAACAATAGATAGTAAATAAGGTGTATTCTACAACCTATCAGGTTCTTAGATTTATCTTATTATCAACTACCAAAGTAATTGTTAATATTTTGCAATCAATACTTTTAATCACAAAGAATTGTCTTGATGCCGATCTACACAACTAATCAATCTAATCTACCACAAGGATAAACCGATTATAGTTGGATCCTCTTTTACCGAAACAAGTATTGTGCACACCAAAGATTATGAACCCAAATCAGAAATCTTCAAAGTCTTCTTTGTCTTCAAGTCTTATTAGATCTTCAATAATCACCTGCACACAATCAACTTGAATCTCTTGTGATCAATCACACACATAATGGAGTCTGTTAACAATGGATTATCACAAGACGTCTTTAGATCTACAAACAGTCTAAAGATCCCCGTCGAAACTTCGATCTAGTTTGAGTGAATCTTATATCAGAAGAGAAGATTCTCAAGCATAAACAAACTAGGTGCAATCAAAGTTCAACCACCGTTAGTCAATCAAATCAATCGAAAACAAAAGATAAACCACAATTATCTAGTTTCACACCAACGGTACTAATAGAGCTTCTCAATCCCAAAGAAGTCTTTAAACTGTGTGGCGGTAAGAGATTTCGCCTAATTAGGTTACTCTCCTCTCCAAATAGGCGGCTTCAGCAGTAGCAGCACAACTAAGATAGTTTTTGATGTGCGAGGATTAGTTTGCTCGAAATGCAAACTTTCATATTTATAGACCAAGGAAGTTTGGACACCAAGGAATTTCCAAAACCAAAAATATTCTCAAGATATGCAATATATTCCAGATTCGGTTTCCATAATTCCTGGAAATGCTTTGTCCAAATAATGACCGAAAATTTCTTAGAAAATCTCCAACTAGCGAATGCACATTACTAATTTTCATTTTCCAAAAATAAAATTAAAAATCTTAAATAAAAGATTCTCAATTTATTTTATTCGATCCGGGATTTTCTTCCTTTAGCTATTAAGGAATAACTTTGAACAATTAAAGATAAGCGTTACTGCATATGTTCAAAGTATGTCGACATCCTTACTTTGTAAGTCCTCTTTCATACTTACAATCTTGAAACCGATTTGCCACACTTCCAAACAAGTTTAGAATTGGTTCATCTGACTTTTAAGAACTAGGCGATTGATCAAGAACACTCAATCACCAAACATGGGTTTCACGGTTCTACCAAAACAAGTTTCGGTTCTATCTCCATGTGAGTACTTTGCATAGTCACGCTAGTTACCAAAATTTGGTTGACTAGGTACTAGGATCGGTTCCCCACATATATATGGTCTCTAACTTGTACTTGATGCATATGTCCACAGGATCGGTTCCCCTTTGCCTAAAAACGTGTTGCACATGTCCATAGGATCGGTTCCCTTTTCTTCTACAAACTTGATGCACCTCATACAAGGATCGATTCCCCTTTGTGATAGGTTGCACCTCTTACTAGGATCGGTTCCCCTTTACCCAGAGTCGGTCATACCAATAACACAAAATCGATCATACCATCTCAGGTGATTACTTAAGATCGGTTTCACTAATAAAAGTCATATCAATACAAAAGTCAGGCCTTTGTGAATAGTTTTACCAAGAACATAAACAAGTCATGAGCGGTTATACTAATCACAAATATTGGTAGTTCAAAAGATATGCAATGAATAACAATACCAATAATGCCTAGCGATTTCTCTTTCGATTCACAAAACAAGTTCATGAATTTACTTCCTTAAAACAAATGTAAAACATTGTTTCCTATGATGAAATCTTCACCTTATACCCATACATAATCACAATAGCATTCAAACGAATATGTCGATGTCTTATCTACAAAGTTTAATGGTTAAGCAATAAACCTCGTATTGTATTCCTTAATACTATGTCTAACTAGAGTATAATCATTCATGCTTCGCAGTTTTGTTTTCAATATGCACGACTTGAAAGATACGTTAGGTAATGAAACAGTTCAAGTCAAATATCACTAACCTCAAGTGGAATGATGATGTTGTCGTTGTAGCTCCTTACTTCTTCACTTCTTCAAGTATTCTCAATACTTGTAATGTCTCATATCCTAATACTTTCAAGCTAACCTATACGAAGTTGAATCTAGTACATAATCAAGCGACTCTTAAAATGAGTTTTGGCTCACTAAAATATGACAACCAAACTTGACATACCAACGCTTGGTGGGTTCAACCGAGCTATGCTCTAACACCATCTTTATCTTTATCTTTATCTCCATCATTGTTGTAGCAGTTCCCGTTGCAGCTTCGGTCTGTTGATCATCACCTGTTTTTTCTCCACCTTCTTCTTCTTCCTCTTCCTCTTCCTCTTCCTATTCAACAATTTCACCATCTTTATCTTTATCTCGATCATTGTTATCACCATCATCAGTACCTCCGCCAACAGGTGGCATGTCTTGATCACCATCATCATCATCATTTTACCTCTTCCAGCAGCCGGAGTTCTTTCAACATCATCATCATTATTACCTCTTCTACCATATGGAATTGATTGGTTTTCATATGGAGGTTCATCTTCAGGTGATGGTTGAGAATCATTCGGTTCACGGATCTTGAGCGTTCCCGGCTCAACTAATGCCCCTCGATGTGTTGCAGTCAAGAGTTTGTCACCAACCAGAGGAGGTTTTTAAGGAGGAGTAACAACTTTCTTCTTTCCTTGCTTGGCCTTTTGCAACCTAAAAAAGAACAATGAAAGAAAAATTCAAATAGTCGTCAGGGTCGACAACAACCAACAACGCCGACTACAACATAGTTGGTAGAAACGACCACAATAACCCTGCAGACTAAACAACAGTCGGCAGGGAAAGTATTCAAATACCTTGTCGGCTATTAACAAAATGGAACACAGGAAAGACAAGGATTTCCACAAAATTAGTCGGCATGGTCGAAAAAGTATAGGGTGCCGACTAGTAAGTCGCCGACTGTGTAGTATTTAAATACCATGCCGAACTTATCACTTTAGGCATCAGGAAACACCAACAATTTTCAAAACACACCGCCGGCAGGGTGAAAAATTATAACCCACCGACTGTAAAAAAACATATATCGCTGGCAAGGTATTAAGGTTGAATACCTTGCCGACCCTGTAAAAATCAGTTACAGATATTAAACAACCGGCATGATATTCAACCTAAAAGCTTGCCGGCTAAACCTACATATGAAAAGTCGACAGGGTCGTGAATCAGAGACCCCACCGGCCGAATAACTGCAAATTCACAAATTTGATTTTCCTGACCTAATTTGACATGCAAACATAAAATTGAAGTACTGGAGTGAGTTTAAGTAGACCCTTACTTTCTCAATCGCGCCATTTCTTCGGTTTCAACGGCGTTGATTTCTTCTTCTTCAACGGTTTTTTTACTCACTTTTTGTTGAACTAAGTTTGTAATTCCAGGGTTATCTTCATTGGGTTTTCTATTTGTTTTTTTATACGACTAGCCCTCGGTAGCGGCTCCATGTTTGAAGATTAAACGGAATTTTCGAATCGACGATTACGACGAATTAATCGACAAGTTTTCGATGGTTGGGATGGAGAAGCCGGTAAGGTAGAGGAGGACAAGAAGAAGTGGAGAAGATGAAATGAAAAAATGATAACTGATTAGGGTAATAAGAATTTTAATGGGAAAGGGTAGTTTTGTAACTTCACCCATTAGGACACCCCTTAGCCCTTAAAAAGAGTCCACTTAAAATTATCTGGGTATACCCCAATCTCGCCGGGAAGAAAATGTCTCCGCTGATTCAATATTGACTGGTCCTACAAGAATCTTTTCTTTCTTTGTCATCAGTTGAGTTCATCATACCTCTTTCAAGTTGAGTAGTCAATTATGAAGAAGCTCAAGAAGAATGGTATTGGTTTCAGTTTGACCTCCTAAAAATAAATAGAAAAAATGCGAACCCCAAACACATATTTGAAATTTTGAAATGGTATTTTATGAGTTCTGGTGGAAACAAAATCTGTCTCCCACCACCACTCTCCAAGCAAAAACTCAATTATCACCAGAGGAATGAAGTTCCAACAAAACTTTTTGGCAGAGAATAGAGATTCTAATGGTGTCTATTCTGTTTCCTAATTGAGGTAATGAAGGGGTCCATCCATTTCTGTTTCAATACAAAACCACAGAACAACTAAAACGAGTACAAAACATCTCTCAAGTGGTGGGTCATTTTTGGCATTAATGGTGCACTTTTCTGGGTCTACCCACTACTAATCCGTGGGAAAAGTTCTTTGGTTTTGAAAAGAAAGAACAAGGCTAGGCATTAGGCAAAAGAAATTCTATATATAGCTTCCTGCTTAATAATTTATGGAAACAAAAGCTTGGTAAACTGATTAAAAGACCGACTGATCTTGGCTGCTCTGAAGTGTCCTCTACCCCGTCTCTCGGAAAGAGTTTCGGTTCCGGTCGTGCTAATACCTACTCTGCTCTACGTGATTAGTATGTACATTTTCAGAAAAACCTTCATAAAGTGATATAAGTTCAGGAATTCTCAGGTTCAGACAAACTGTTTTAATATCAAAGACAAATTCTATAAGAACATTTTGCTTCAAGGATTAGTGTGAAAATAATAATCCTTTTTAAGGAATAAGTATGCCGCACCAGGCATAAATTTAAGCATTTCAAAGTTCAATCGTTATCATCAAATCATAATTTTTTAAGGTTACAACACTAAGTGTCCAACTTAAAGTCTAACATCTTAATCTTATTCCTCATCACACCTCACCTCCATTTCTCTTATTCTTTTTCATTGTTCTGAACTCAAAATGGAACAAATGTCATGCAAAATAACTTGGAAAAAAAAAAGAGCCTAAGATTCAGGTATAATCAACACATGCAGAAGCAGTTCGTCAAGGTTCATACGACCTTAAGCGCCGTTATATATAAGCATTAAATTGTTTGTTCTGATATTTCAATATTTAGTAGGGGCTCCCATATAGTACACTAAAAGGGCCGCGTAGACAGAGAAATCATCAATATAACATATACGATAATGTGGAGAAAATAGTGGTCCATCAAACGACATAAACTACATACCAATCTGCATCAGCAATCTAGACCATGAAAGACAGGATTAGTATCAAGTTGCTCGGCGAAATTCTCAAGAATTTCTTTCACAAGTGCTCCAAAGTCAGACTTCCCCAATTCATTGTCACTCTTGCCATTCTTGTCAACATCAGAAAATACCTGATCAAAAAGATGAACCACGGATTCATTGGCTTCTGTTGATGGAAGACCAATTTGTGACCCATTTTTCTCGAGGAATTTCCTTGTTTTCTCCATACAACTTTTTTTATTTTTGCTATCATCTATATCTTGGGATATTTTCTCTATCAAATTGTTCAATTGCTTCTCGTCAACAAAAAACTGCATGGCTATTCAATACATCATCAGTATGTATCTAAGAGGGCAATGATAAAAAAAAAAGAAAAAAAAGAAACACTGATGCTACTCTGTTACCAATGAGTAATACCAGCAATTCTGTAAAATTTCAACAAAGAGAAAACAGATAGGTAGGAAAAAGTATAATAGTATTGACCTTTCGCAGTTTAGAACCATTGATAATCTTGACATTTTGGATAATCACGATAGGTTTTTCAGCCAATGCATCAGCTAGATCTTGTAGAACAAGCTGAAGTAGCTCTGCAAATTGTGCCTGACCTAACTCTTCATCCCCCTCAGCTCCGTGTTTCTTTAAGATGTCATTTATATGAGTGAATTCTGTTCAAAAATCACTTAGGATGATGCAGATATTACAAAATTAACATGATAATTTGATATCCACATTAGCAAAGCATATAGACCGTCATACTCCACATCATTTCGATTGCATTGCAAACACATTAAAAGTTCAAATTCATGTGGTTTCGACAATGTTATAGCGCTAAGTCATCCAATATAATACATATTATTATTATGCTACTGATCCTGGATGATCTGATTAGTAGATCCTAAGGTCAGCTGGCAAAAAGTTTTTATAGATTCTATCATGAGTGCAAATTTGTGCACCCCTCTAAAAGAAAAGAAAAGAAGCATACCCAGAGTTAGCAGCACAGTAAAACAGTTACTAATCTATTCCTGAAACCAATGTTTTGCTTTTACTGGTAAAAAATGAGTTGATATAAAAATATAGGGGTATCAGCTATGAATCTCTCCCAGGTTGTGCAAATCCGACCACATTTTGTTTGGAAATTAATCAATCTTGGTTAGTAGATTTTATATGATTTGCTTTACTGTTACTGGCCCAAAAGAGTGAAACTCCGCATAAGCTAAAACCTTTCTAACTTCTTTTTACAAGTAAGCGTTTTCTAACTTCGAATTGTATTTTATTCGTATAATAAAGGCGCTGGAGAAATGGATATCGTTGCTATAAGCATCGGTGGAGAAAGATAATGTGTATGTAAGGGATATTTTTTTTCAAGTACTGCCTTACAATAATGTTTATAAAAGAGCTTATATGTTTGCTATTCGCGACGGGATATGATATTTAAGAATTATGTAACTTTTTAAGCTGTTTAAAGTTTCAGTTTTTATTGATCACATACCACCAGCGACACAATCTAAAAGAATTTACATATCTAAAGAGACATCAGGCAAATTAGATTGAAGGATCTACAATAGCTTTACTCCATAATGCAAACCCAACAGCATACCCACTGATTAAATCCAAAATGGTTCTTCTCCATACAAAAATGGCTATGCTTTATCTAACTTGTCCAGAAGACAACACAAGGTAAAAGCATGCAAAACTAACATGTCAAAGTGAACAGAGAATGCAAATCAGTAAGAACTTTGATAAAAATTTAAGACAAAAAAGTAGGTCATGCATCAGAATTCTCATGTATATGCTGCTTATTTGTAACAAAATGGATCTCATCATGCCTTTTAACTTTGGCAAGGGTTACAGGCTAACCCTCCATGAATCAAATAATCAGTTGAACCGAATGGCAATAGCTATTTTATCAAATAAAGTAGGGAAATCACAAAAAGAGTTCCTTCTTCTCAACTTTTGTCTTTGGACTAAGGGGTGGTTGGTGACGTTTGAGTCGCTCCAACTGGTTACTATTTGAGAGGTTAAATCCTAATTGCATGTCACAGTATCATGCTCTGGTACGTCTAATGGCAAACTAGCACAACTCGAAGTGAACAGTGAATGCAAATCAGTGAGAATTTTTAATAAATTTTTTGCATATCACGGTATCATTATCATGCTCTTAAACTGACACTCCGAATCATAAATCTAGGCAACATAGAATCCTTTCATTTACTTTGACTCTACTCACTCCTCATATGTAGACTCGGTTTCTATTCATTCCTAACTAGTTTCAGCTAATACCAGATTCTTCTCGTTTCTATTATGAATCCAAGCTAGACAGTTCAAGACAAAACTACACCTAAAAGCTAGTGTAATTAAAAATGAAATTATTCTGCAACAAGGATCAAAGATTTTAAATAACAAAGGAGTACAAACTCAAGTACAAACTCAACAAAGGAGTAGAAACTTAAAGTTTAAAGAAAGGCAAACCTGAGAAAGGAGGAACCCCCATTTCAACACCCATATGAAGTAAAGCATTTCTTGTCTCACTCTTTGTAATCTTTCCTGTATCCTCAACATCTAAATCTGTAAACAAATTCTCTGCTAACATTGCAAAATCATCTTCATCTTCCAAGAATATACAAAGAGACTTCCCATCCAAAACCGATACAATCACTGGATCATCTAAATCCCAAAAACACACAAACCCTAAATCAGTAACTTCCAAAAAAAGAAATTCAATCATAAAAGAAAAACGAAATCAAAATTAATAAAACAATACCTTTCAATTCATCAGCAACAGCAAGAATGTATTCACAAAGTTTAGCCTCAGCTTGTTGTTTATCAAGTTGAGTAACAGAATCAAGATTAATACGTTTAACCGCATCTGATTTGATGTATTCAGGTAATGAAAAATTATAAAATGATGAAGAAATTTGATTATCAGCGATCTTAACAAGCTCAGCTCCTGAAATAATGGCGTCTGTTGTAATTGGTAAAACTGGATTAATGCTCCTTAATTGAGTTCCATCAAGTATTGTTAAACCTCCACCTGACATTTTCAATGGTTTGATTTCAGAGAATATGGTGCTATTTGTGAAGAAGATGAAAGAAATCACATGAAGAGGGCAGTCTGGTTTTTGTGGGGTTTGGACGTAGTAAATGTTGCTTTGGTGTTGTTTTTTTGATCTGATAAATGGTAATAGTTACTGTTTATTTAATTGAAAATGGCCCTGCTTGTCGAGAATCAAAAGTGGGTCACGCTTTCTAAACTAAACACTGTCGTAAACTTTTCATCAGAAAGCTATGCGATGGTATTTGAAAGCTTGGATTAGCCCCAATAAGATTCTCGATCTTTTTTCACATCTAATAACGTTCCATCTGGCCTCTGTGCTCCACTATTAAGAAATCATGTGCATGTGGGCAACCGACATAGACATACAAGTAGTATAGTAAACTGAGCTTCTAACACGCGGTTTGGATAATGATGTATTATGCGGGATAGACCTAGCCATATGTAGTTCGTAACTTCATATTTAAGTAAAAATATAAATGTAAGTTTAAGAAGAGTTCCTGCATAAAGTCCAACCATGCTGGACAATTCAAAATAGCGTTCATAAGAATCAAGACCAAAGTCCAACCATTGTTTGAATCTGGAGGATCAACTTTCAAAAAATAGATACATAAGTAAAAAATCGATCAACAAAAGAATCAAGACCATTTCTTCTATCTTTTAACGGAAACAAAATTAAATCCTCTGTATTTTTCCTTAAATTTTGATCTTCATGGGAATGGGATGAAATGTTTATCTTCCGTAAAATTATTTGACTCAAGATCAAGATCAGAAATAAAATAAAAAGTTATTAAATTGTTTGTAGAAAATCAATAATCCCCGTAAAATAAGAACAAGCAACAAGTCATTGATTCTTCTATAGCTACTTCTTTGATGAATCTTGTAAACAACAATATTCTGTTGAACTTGTTAATCATTAAAAGATAGATACAGTAAGGAGGTGATGAAGTTCCCATTATTAAAAATCAACAAAAATCGATCAACAAACATCTTACTAGTTAAGATCTGCAAACAATTAAAATGTAGAAGAAAGAGAAATGTAAAGAAAGAAGGTGGTTTCTCCCATTCCCATATTAAAAGATAAAAATTTATATTAAAGGAAAACCCAACTCAAAAAAGGACCAATCAAACATCTACAAGGAGCTAAGAGAAGCATGCCAAACAACAATTCATCAGTACAGGAATGGGTTACAAGTTGGTTCGACAATGAGTTTAATAACTTGGTTGAAGACTGGACTGTCAAGATGGCAAACACACTCTGGGAGATTTGGAAAGCAAGATGTAAATATGTCTTTGAAGACATAAAACCGAACCCAGTTGAAGTTATACAACTTATCCAGTTGATGAATGATTCCACAGGGAAAAAGATGCTGAAACAGAATCACAATGGAGATAACAACGTGCATCATACAATACAACTCTGGAAACCACCATCATCTCCTTATACTTCATTTTCCTGCGATGCATCTTTCAAAATTATAAATCATATTTCTTATTCAGGATGGGGACTAATTATCCGTTCTTTTGCAGGAGATTTCATCCAAGCAAGATGCGTCTACTCCAATGGACTCATGAGTGATGAAGAAGCAGAATGCAGGGGACTTCTGTATGCAATGCAGTGCGCAGAAGATTTAAATATCCAATTTACAGTTTTTGAAATGGATGCAGAGTTGGTAATCAAGGCAGTATATGGAGGTCTTCATCATGCTGCTTGGGAAAACCAGATGCTGATTCAAGACATAAAATCTAAGCTTGAAATACATCCTTTTTGGATATGCAATTACATTAGTAGAAAGATAAATAAGCCAGCAGATAGGCTAGCTAAACATGCTAGAATTTACAGTATTTCTCAAACTTGGTATAACTATCCTCCAAGTTTTATTGCAGCTGCAATATTGGAAGATCACTACTCCATATCCTGGTTTTAGCAACACTTCATTTTCGGAGGTGCGCAACGGATATAGACGTTGCACAGTCTACAACGTTAATTGTTGGATGCTGGCGGGATTGTTGGACACGGTTTTGTGTGAGAGTCCAAAACTTGTGGAACTCCAAAACCGTGTAAATAGCTAGTCGGTGGAGTTGGTTTTTGGATAAACCAAAATCAGAGTTTTGATAACTCTTATTGGTTTCTTAATCCTAAAGTTTAGGGACTTATTAGCTAAGTTATGAAACCCTAATCCCTACCTATGTGTATATAAATAGCCTAGTAGAGAACCTTGAAAACACACCAAAAATTTCTTCTTTCTCTCTTAGGGTTTATATGTATTCTCCCTTGCGATAATATATAAATCACTTATTTTTCCCGAGGATTCAACCTCGTTAAATTCTCGTCTCTTTTCTTCTTTAGTTTGTGTTCTTGGCAATATTTGGAGTACCGTTTGTAGCTGTGCATATCGCTTCCGCAGGGTTTTAGCGCAACAATTGGTATCAGAGCTCGGGTAACGTTCTTGGATTTTTTTGGGTATTCATAATATTGAAGCGGTGGTATTTTTTATGAAGTTGTTTGAGGTAATTCTAATCTCAAGGTTTAGTTTTTTATCTATATTTGGTTGTTTGTGAACAATGGTTAACGGGGATAAACCAGATGATCCGAACGATCCTGAGGGAGAACATTCGGAGTCCACAAGTAAAGATAAAGATACAAAAGAAGAAATACTGCATTCTCATAGATCACAATTGAAGGTTGAAAAGTTCACCGGAACCAATAACTTTGATTTATGGAGAACAGACGTAATGGATGCTCTTGTTCATCTTGACCTAGAAGAAGCTTTAGAAGGTCAGCCAGTGGAGATGTCTGAAAAGCAGTGGAACAAGATGAATAAATTATGTCTTGCCTCGATACGAGGGTGTTTAGCAACTGCAGTAAGAGTTAATTATCAGCACGAGACTTCAGCTAAGGATCTCTGGGAAAAGCTAGAGAAGGAATACCTTGTGAAGAACGTGGCAAATATGATACATCTTAAAAGGAATTTGTATCGCTATAACATGAAGAGAGGTGCAACCTTAACCGATCACCTAGATTCATATAATAAACTTCTTGCTGAGTTGGTTAACTACGATGAGAAGATCAACGACGAGGAACAAGCTTTGTGTCTGATAAACTCTCTTCCTGAAAGGTATGAACCCGTGATCAAGGCTTTAATGCACGGAAAGGATAAGATGACATACGCCGAGGTCACTACAGCATTGCGTAGTGAGGAGTTCAGGAAGATGGACCGTGAAGACCTGTCAAGTGAAGCTAACGAGTGACTTGCTTCTTGCAAGAGGTCGTTCAACAAACGGGAAAAGAAGAATGGTGATCGTGGCAAAGTGAAAGGGCGTTCAAAGTCAAGAGCGCGTCTGCAGAAGGATGAATGTGCATGGTGTCATGACTTTGGCCATTGGGCTAAGGATTGTACCAAGCGTAAGGATCGAGAAAGGGATAACACCGAGGTGAACATTGCTAAGGCAAGTGAAGATTCGGATGAAGCTTGATTTCTACGACTATGATACCATCAACTTTTATCGTAACTGACGGTACGTGGGTATTAGATTCTGGTGCTACTTATCATATTTGTCCTTATCGGGACTGGTTCTCAAACTTTGAAGAGTTTTATGGAGAAGTGCGTATGGGGAATAATCACACCTGCAGGGTGATTGGGATTGGTAGTGTTCGAATCAAGATGCATGATGGTATGGTGCGGGAGCTGAAGGAAGTAAGGTTCGTACCTGCTATGAAGAAGAATCTGATCTCGCTCGGAACTTTGGAAGCTAAGGGCTACAAGTTAGTCGCTGAAAATGGCATTCTAAAGGTAATTTCTGGATCGTTGGTAATCATGAAGGGCACAAGGCATCATAACTTGTACTACTTAACTGGGAGTACAGTAACGGGAGATGTTTCAATTTCGGAACACATCGAGACTGCAGCGATGGAGACCACGAAGTTATGGCATATGCGGCTTGCACATCCAGGTGATAAGTCGTTACATTCTTTAATTCGTCAAGATTTATTGAAAGGTGCTATTGCCTGCAAATTAGAGTTTTGTGAACATTGTGTGAAAGGCAAGAAGACAAGAACAAGCTTTGGCACAAACAATCCACAACACTAGTGGAGTTCTTGATTATGTTCACTCAGATGTTTGGGGTCCCTCCAAGAATGCATCATTGGGAGGGAAACATTGGTTCGTGTCGTTTATTGATGACTATTCTAGGCGCGTATGGGTGTACACCATGAGGCATAAGGATGAAGTCCTAGAAGTCTTTGTGAGGTGGAAAAAGGCACCGAGACTCAAACCGGCGGAAAGATCAAGGTACTACGTTCGGACAATGATGGAGAGTACAAAAGTGATCCATTCTTGCAAGTATGTCGGGATGAGGGAATACGAGAGGCACTTCACGGTTAAGAAGACACCGCAACAAAATGGGGTAGCTGAACGCATGAATCGTACTTTCTTTGAGAAGGTACGATGTATGTTATCTAATCTTTGGATTAGGTAAAGAGTTTTGGGCCGAGGCGGTGACATATGCGTGCTTCCTCATTAATAGGTTGCCATCAGTTTGCGTTAGAAGGTAAAACTCCGATGGAGAAGTGGTATGGTAAACCACTTATGATTATGACTCAATTCATATCTTTGGTTGCCCCGCTTGGTATCATGTTAGTGAAAACAAGCTTGATAACCGTGTCAGTTAAAGGGATCTTTATGGGTGTGAAGAAAGGAGTTAAAGGGTTCAAAATTTGGAATCCAGGTTGAAAAGAAGATAGTCATGAGTAGAGACGTTACATTTGATGAAGCGTCTATGGTGAAGTTTTGGGGTTCTCGGCAGGTGGAGAACACTACCAGTTCAGTGAGCCTTTTACGGTGGAGATTGATGCAACTCCACTAATTCCGGCTAAGTCTCAGATTCGTTATGACTACTTCCGAAGGCGTGGCGTCTACAAGGGAGGTAAATACCGAAGTTCCAAATGATAGTGACGATGTTAATGTAGAGGAACATGAAGCAGTAGAAGATACAGAAGCTACGGTCACTTTGAGACCATAGCAACCAAAGAAACCGAGAAGATCAATCAGGAAACCTGGTTCGATGGATGATTTTATAGCTTATGCATTACCAGTTATTGAAGAAGGCATTCCTAATACCTATTTTGAAGCTATACACAGTGTAGAGCGTCAAGAATGGGAAGCTGCTATGCAGGATGAGATGGAGTCTCTTTACAAGAATGGCACATGGGTTCTTACGAAGCTTCCGAACGGTAAGAAGGACATTGGATGCAAATGGGTATATGCTAAGAAAGAAGGATCTCAGGTGAATCAAGTACGCTACAAGGCAAGGTTAGTTTCAAAAGGTTATGCCCAAAGAGAAGGGATTGACTACAATGATCTATTCTCTCCAGTTGTGAAGCACTCATCAATCCGAATTTTGTTGGCCTTGGTAGCACAATATGATTTAGACCTAGTTCAACTAGATGTCAAGACGGCATTCTTACATGGTGATCTAGAAGAGGAGATCTATATGACTCAGCCGAGTGGGTTCGAAGTTGCTGGAAAAGAAGATTGTGTATGCAAGCTGAAAAAATCGTTGTATGGGTTGAAGCAGTCTCCAAGACAGTCGTACAAGCGATTTGATCAGTTTATGATTGGCCAGAAATACACAAGAAGTCACTATGACCATTGTGTATACTTCAAGAAGCTACGTGATGGGTCTTTCATATATTTGCTCTTGTATGTCGATGATATGCCGATAGCATCGAATAACAAGAAAGAGATTGATCATTTGAAGCGAAATTGTCAAGCGAGTTCGAGATGAAAGATCTAGGAGAAGCTAAGAAGATTCTTGGCATGGAGATTCAACGTGACGAGAGAGAAGGGTAAAGTTTGTTTGTCTCAAAAGGCATACTTGAAGAAAGTGTTCTGAGAAATTTGGTGTTTGCGAAGGAACTAAATCTGTAAGTACTCCCCTTGGTCCTCATTTTAAGTTGAGTTCGATATGTCTCCTACTATCGAAGAAGAGCGTGAGTATATGGCCCAAGTCCCATATGCTAGTCTTGTTGGTAGCTTGATGTATGCGATGGTATGTACAAGGCCGGATATTTCACATGCAAAGTAAGTATGATCGGCCGTTATATGCATAATCCTGGTAAAGGACATTGGCAAGTCTGTGAAATGGATTTTGAGGTATCTTTATGGTACTATTGATGTTGGCTTGGAGTTTGTGAAGGAAGATGGGAACAATCGGTGTGTGTTGGTTATGTGGATTCGACTATCTTGGTGATTTGGACAAGAGACGTTCAACTACGGGGTATGTATTTACCATAGCAGGAGCACCAAGTAAGTTGGAGATCAATCTTGCAGTCCACTGTGGCGCTTTCAACTACGGAGGCGGAGTATATGGCGATGAATAGAGGCATTTAAGGAGGCTATATGGTTACAAGGTTTGCTAGATGACTTGGGTGTTGTGCAGGAACAGCTGCCTGTGCATTGTGATAGTCTTAGTGCAATTTACTTGGCTAAGAATCAAGTTCATCATGCCAGAACCAAACATATAGATGTTCGATTTCACTTTGTTAGAGAAATTCTGGAAGAAGAAGATATTCTACTTGTGAAGATCGATACCAAAGACAATCCAGCTGATATGTTAACGAAGGTAGTATCTGGGGTCAAGTTTCGTCATTGCTCGGAATTGATCCACATTCTTCCGGTTTGGTGAGACCCTTTGGGGTAGAGGTTCTTAGGAACCTAGTCGAGGCCTTCTAGTAAGGCCATTGAGTGAACTACGGTCGGTTTGATTCCTTGAAGAGGATACGTAGGCAGCCTATGGCGCAATCGACGTTGGAAGACGATGGTGATTTAGTGTATTGATCGTCTCATGCATGAATGCATGATCCGAGGTGGAGAATTGTTGGATCTTTGGCGGGATTGTTGGACACGGTTTTGTGTGAGAGTCCAAAACTTGTGGAACTCCAAAACCGTGTAAATAGCTAGTCGATGGAGTTGGTTTTTGGATAAACCAAAATCAGAGTTTTGATAACTCTTATTGGTTTCTTAATCCTAAAGTTTAGGGACTTATTAGCTAAGTTATGAAACCCCAATCCCTACCTATGTGTATATAAATAGCCTAGTAGAGAACCTTGAAAACACACCAAAAATTTCTTCTTTCTCTCTTAGGGTTTATATGTATTCTCCCTTGCGATAATATATAAATCACTTATTTTTCCCGAGGATTCAACCTCGTTAAATTATCGTCTCTTTTCTTCTTTAGTTTGTGTTCTTGGCAATATTTGGAGTACCGTTTGTAGCTGTGCATATCGCTTCCGCAGGGTTTTAGCGCAACATAATATACGTTGCGCACCAGATTATCCGTTGCACAAATTATTTTTGTTTCATTTATTAAAATAACCTAGTGGTACAACGTATGTCAACGTGTACAACCGTTGTACATCAATTGTTTTTTTTTTTTGTAATATATGGCTTTTTCAAGGGCTTTAGTAGTTCTTTTTTTATTTATTAATTTTCTGATTTTTTTTTTCTTAAATTTCTTTTTTTTTTGTAATATACATATTTCAGCCGAGTCTATGTCTCTTTCTATTTTTCATCGAAGGATGTCTAGGTACCGAGAGAAGAGAAAAGTTTTCCTTATCAATACAGTTTAATACACCATCTTCAATAGATTTTAGGTTACAACAAATCTTATGAGTTTTTCTCATCAATACTGCAGTTGAATCAAACCCCATCTTCAAAACCCATATGAGTTTTTCTCATCAATACTGAAATCTCGATCTACAAATTGGTTCCCTGAAATCTAAAAATCTAAACTATTTTGTTGGATTATCATCAGGTATAAACTTGTTTGTGGTTAATTTTATTTTTATCTGAAATCATTTGATAGAGTTAAGGTTTTTGATTTTGACCTAACTAGTATCTGAAAGAGTTAGGGTTTTTGATTTTGGTGTTCTTTTTTTGTAATATGTAGATTTGAAGTATTGGGTATGTTTTGATTCAGTTGAAAATGAAATTTTTGTGAATGACTCAGTTGTATGTACAATTTTAATTTTTGAGTCATGTGATGCTTTTTTTGAGTCATTTGTGTGTCGGTGGTGTGGGTGATTCTTTTGGTCGTGGTAGCAGGTGTTGGTGGTGCAGTTTTGCTGTGAGAATGGGTGGTGGTAGTGGTGGTGATGCAGGTAGAAGTTGGTGGTTGGTGATGGTTTGGTTCTTGTTTTTGTTAGGTGGTGGAGCTGGTAATTCCGCAGTTGTTGGCATGTGGATTGTTATTGGTGTTGTTGGTGGTAGTTTCGGTGATGGTGGATGACCTGTTCTTTTTGTCGGTTCAGCTATTTCTGCTGTAACCATCAATTGTTTGTACATTTAAATCAGTTTGTAAAGTTTGTATGATTCTTAACATTATTTCTGCTAAAGAGCATTGATTTGGATTTGGTTTTCCTGTTGATTTCTTAGGTTTCAAACTGGAGATTAGGTTGGCATGTCTCTGAAAACTGTGGAGTAAACAAAGAGATTGATGGGGTCATAAGTAGACACTTGATTTTGTATCCAAACCGATAAAGAGTATGACACTAATTACTGGAAGCACATTACCTTGTTGTACTCGAGTAAGGTTATGAAGCTATAGAAAGTTTTAAGCAAAATAGGCTTCATATATTTTTATAGTTGTTAACCTTGGGATGGAGCATGCGATTAACCATGTGTAGTATACTGTTATAGGCTTTCATTTTTTCCTTTAAATGAACCTTAGGGATAAATTCTAAGGATGCAGTCATATTGTTAACTAGTCCACTGTTTACTATATTACTTGGTTCAGGTTTCGGGTGTATGACGTCGACACCAAATACCATAACAATCCTTTGAAGGTATGTAGATTACATGTTTTCCTTCTTCTTATTCATGTACTAGTTCACTTTAAGGATTGAAGATAGTTAAATTTCATTAACATTAAATCGTTGCAGACTCTGAGATTGGATGAGCAAGACTTCTTAGGAGAAGCTACTCATGCTTTGTCGGAGGTAATCTGGCTGAACTTAAATTGTATTTTGTGTCGCTTGATGCAGGGTATTGTTGAATGCACATAGTGAAGTCGACACCGGGATCAAGAACACTTAAACTCCGGATGATCCCTTCAATGATGAATTAGGTGCAAGAGAGATTGAGGTGGATATTCAGCAAAAGGAAACACATTCTTGTTCCGTGGTTCTTGAGAGTGCATGTCCCAGATTCATATATCATATTCATGATATTTGCATATGTGAAATTGATATTTACATACATGCAGTTTTATTTGTAGGGTTTCAATTTCATAACTATAAGAAAACACAAGGATAAGGACAACACCAGAATTCTCAGTGTTTACATTACAGTATCAGCGGCAGCAGCAACCATGGTAAAATCCTTATCTCATTACAGTCTGATTTCTCACTGTTCATATTACAATATGCTTGAATCAGTCTTATATTCTCTTTAATTTAAGATTTCTAAATCTCTCTTTCTACTGAATCTATTTTCAGGTGAAGTGCTCGTTAGAACCAGGTAACACTACCAAATGTAAGCACATCTCGATCTCGGTTTCTCTTTTGTCAGGGTTGTTATGGTTTTTTCTGTGGTGTTGAAAATATTTTTTGTTTTTGTTTGGTTTCAGCATGCAAAGCAAGCGTTGTTGTCAGTGATTTCACAAAGAGCAATGAATGGGCAGGTTTGTTCTTCATACAGGGTTTGGAACTTAGTTGTGTCATGCCATGTAGTGATTTTTAGGTCATACTTTTTCTTAAAGATTTAACAGTTTTGTTTCATTTTCCCATTGTCAATTGTTATAGTTGGAGTTGGAGATGGGCCATGGGAGATGATGAAAGAATTTTATGATAACATCCGTTCCTTTATTTTTTTTGTTCAAGAAGTCCTAAAAACAACAAATCAGTAGAAAGGGTTTCTCTTCCTACACGTCTTTATAGTGCAGTGGCGACAAATTTGTCTAGTACTATACTGAGTCCCAGTCCATCTAGCAGTTTCAAGAAAAGTTCACCACCCTATTCTGGACCTAACCATATGTTCCGCCTGCAAGTTTTTCTGATCTTGATAATAAGGTATGAAGATGGAAGGCTTTGATAGTAAAAGTGAGCAAATTATTCTTATAGCTAATTGTCGAATTTGTGGATAGGCTGTGTTCGAGATTGCGAAAATCAACTTTAACCTTCTTTGAATTAAAATTGTCGCATGTAAACTGTTATTTTTGTACTTTTTACAAAACATAATCCTTGTATCATCATTCTAATCCTAGTATTTCATTATCAGGTGCAAAATATAGACCTCAAGAGCTGGATGAAGCCGCACGGAGGCGACTTACAAGCGCCTGTATATTCCTCTACCTACTGCTGGTAAGATTTTATGACTACACTCAGCTTTTTAAACCCTTGCAAGTTGTAAGAATCCCTATAATCCTTCACTGTTGTTGTTGTCGAAGATGAAGATAGTCTGGCAGAGTGGGTCATCCCCAAAAATTCACTGTTGCAAAGTTCATTATGCAATGGATATATGCATTAGAAATGATTTTAGTGGTTGTAATTTTGCAGGTTGTTGGGTATTGGGCTGAAAATATGGCTGAGAGAATGGCAGCAAGAGCTGGGTTTAATGCTCCAAGACTGCAAAGATCTCATCTTCTAAAGCTGAATCTACTTACTTAACAATTCCGCCTGGTCTTAGTCCAACTACTTTGCTTTATTATCCGGTTTTCATCTCTAATTCGCTAGTTAGTAATCTTTTTTCCTTAACAGTCATGGAGTAATCTAATAGTGTGAGTCTTTTTGGTGTTAAGGTTTAGTTTCATTTATGTACTACGTTTGATGCGATACTTGTGTGGCGGAACCTAAGTAATTAGAGTTAAGTGGGCATCATTTTTTATCGTAATTGTTTTTGTTGTCATTTATACAGTTACCTCCTGCTTCAAATCCTCATCAGTCATACACAAAGAACTCTGTACCAGTTCAATCAGAGCAGTCTCTTCCTGCTAGGAATCTACAAGCTGATAAATTCCAGTTCGGTAATAGTACCAAAGGAGTTTGTATCGATTCAAGGAAATGTGCCTGCGCAAAGCTTAACGGTTCTGAATTCCCATATGTAGCCAAAGATGATGGCAGGTAAAACAGTTTCACTTTCTCCACGCACATCTGAATTTCCATATGTTTGACATGGATATGGCATGGATATCAAACTCAAAAAAGACTTCTCCGAATGTAACAACAGAAGGTAAGGTTTTCATAGTTTCAAATTCAGAAACTTATGTTTATAACATTTGGGATTTTACATAAGTTGTTTAATATTGTATTGGTTTATAGTTCATCGTCTAGCTACTATGTCGATGTATGAATCACTCTTAATGGATTGTGATGATCAATAATTGTTCTTGATCGATTGTAATTGTAATTCAGGAACAGAAATCTGCCGGAATTAAGTGCTGACGGTAACTTTTTTTTACCTGAAAATTATTTTGCAACGGATATAAACGTGGGAAAATTATCCGTTGCTCAAATCACCTGAAATGAGCAACGGATGTAACTGCCACCAAACAAATAAAACGTTAACAGAAAATCACAATGGGACCCACAAAATTGTTATCTATAAATAATAACCGTTGCACAAATTAAATTATACGTTGCACAAATAAGAAAAATATACCGTTGCACCATCAATTGTGCAACGTTTATAAATGTTGTACAAATTAATTTGTGCAACGGATAACTTGCGTTGCACAATAATGCGCAACGCCATTTTACCAACATTATTTCCGTTGCACAAATTATGCGCAACGTTTATAAACGCCACAAAATGGCTGTTTTGGTGTAGTGTATCATCTCGTACATCCTCAATCATTACTTCATCGATGTTATTCGTCGGATTCTTTGTCGCGGTTTGACTGGTACCTACCTAGTGCATCTTGTTGGACGAGAGATAATCTTTTCGGTGTAGTCGCCAACTGTTTTAGAGGTAAAATGGTGTTAGGGTAACCTGTCCAAGTCACAGCAAGTACTACATCAATGTTCTAAGAAAAGGTGGTGTGTATGTATGTGGGTCAAAGAGCGGCTAAGATTGTCAGGATTTTTGGACGGCTTTGATTATGCCTCGGCCCGAATAACCCTCCCACTAACCTGACCATAACGAACCATATACTAACCCTGGCTCTGCCCGTCGATCAATAGCAAAAAGTACCTCCAGTGGAAATATCCTCTCAGTGCTCGGCAATATTTGGTCTTTTTTAACTACTCCATCAAGATTTTTATGTTTGTTTGAGAAGTGTTACTGCGGGAATCAAATTGCAGGAGTATCACCTCTCATACTAGTTACTATTGGGGAAATTAACTTCAACATCGAGCAAAACATATTATTTTGTTGCTTTTCCCATTGCATTAAAAGATGAATACTGCCGGTACCCGACCTGATAGTTGTACATAGAGTATTCTATTGTGTTATTGTTGTTAATCAATTGAATTGATTTGATAGTGGGTTCTCTTTATTTTGTCAAGTTTTGAAGATGGGTAATGGACTTATGATCATAGTCACTTATACAACTTTGAAGAAGGGTCTGTATGCGAGAACAAAGTCTTGCACTTACAATGTTTGTGATTGGGCAAGGTATTATAGTGTTGTTACGTTTATATTCTTAATGTGAGCTTTGTAGCGATAGTGAAGTCATCCATGTTCTATAGTTGGAGAGGATGATAGGGAATTGGAATTGTAATCTTAATATGATCATTTATATAGTATTCTTATTCACGGTTTGAAAGTTTGATATTGTACATAAATTTAGTATGTTTGTCAACAGAGGCTTTGGTATGGTTTGTCGAGAAACCCAAAATTTACATCGTCACATACTCACAGTACTAAATTTCTAAAACGAATCGACATGGCTGCAATGGTGAGTTCTCCAAATTATATCTTTGTGTTTTTGTCCTACCATAGATGACAAATGGTGATGGCGAGAGAAATCTAATTTTACATAGATGTTTCAACAACTGGTTCACAAGTTTATAGTAATAATGGTAATTATGTAGGGTAGAAAGAATGGCAATGGAACACAAAAACATGAGCAAAAGTTGTAACTCAACATTCTCTCCCTGTAACCAAGATGAAAATATGTAGCACACTGAAACTAAAGTAGATGTGCTCATTTTCCTCAACCAAGTTAGTGCGCAGTCGTAAACATAATAGAAAAACAAACACAATTTAGGGAGGTTGAGCCGAACGGGCGCACTAATCCGTTACGACTCACATAGGCTACAAACCATATTATGCTACTTGTATTCAAGGATGCCTAGTCCTTTCCTAGAGAAGTAAAAGAGACAACATCCTTTCCATAATATTGTTACCTTCCCTTTTATAGACTTTGCTTTTCCATCTCATTGCGATACATGTTCTTGGAACTCCTTTATTTACCAAAACTACCATCCTTTCTCTTTTAACCCTTAACCTTCCCTCTAATTCATATTTTACCGTTTCTTCCTTATGGATACATCCATGGGGATTTGGACTTAGTCCCCCATGTTATTCCATGTGCTTGGGCTCTCCCCAATGGTGACCTCTCCTTATCAATGGGTAGTCATTTTGCAGGTATCAACACACGTTAGCATGACATGGAGATTGATGAATTGTTCTATGCAGGTGAACATGATTTACCCTCTTCTGACTTTAGGAAAGTGTGTGATGGTGCAAATGATTTTATACATGAAAACAACTTAGATGTACCTTAGATGTACCTAACTCTCTCCCCGAGTCTGATTGAAACTCCTCCACCAAACCTAGGTGTAGTTTGTAACAAAATTGCAAAACCAACTTTTCGAAAATGCCTAACTTAGGCCTAGAGCTTTGTGCTTCCCAAGTCCTCTTGGACTATTTTGCATCAAAGTATAACACTTTTAAAGAGCCACAGTTGGAATATGTATGTCCACTGTTCTTAGCAAAACTCATTTTGAGTTAGACCTTTTGCATGATGTACCTTTAAAATTGCAAGATTTTGTGCTCTCAAACACACCTGTTGACAAGTTTAGGTTTGGGGGAAGCTCATTCACACACACAGTCTTACTTGCACTCTCATATTATATTTGTGTAAGACTGTTGATGTTTGTCTATATTTTCTATTGGGTTGATCCTCAACTCTTTAGATTGTTGGTATATGGTGACTTTTCATTGTATATAATCCAGTAGGACTTGTTAAAATTTTCTTTTCTTGAATCGGTTGAGTCTTCTTGTACATATTTTGTGCTAATCCGATATGATCTCCACTGAGAATGTTGGATTCTAGCCTTGACTAATGAAGCTCTAACCTTGCTCCCGCCGACATCCCAGTAATCTCTTCCCTTT
This sequence comes from Papaver armeniacum, assembly GCA_023531295.1. Lineage (NCBI taxonomy): Eukaryota > Viridiplantae > Streptophyta > Magnoliopsida > Ranunculales > Papaveraceae > Papaver > Papaver armeniacum. Next base: position 1,002,495 of record JAJJWW010000544.1, read on the forward strand.
TCTCTTATCGGCTTAGTTCTCATGGTATGTGATTTGTTTAAATTTCTCTATCTGTTGACACATTGAGGACAATGTTTGATTTAGGTTTGGGGGTGCATTTGCATTTGCATATAGAGTTTTTAGTCTTTTTTATCTTTTATTTTCAAAAAAAAAAAAAAAAAAAAAAAAAAAAACTCTTTTTGTAAAAACCTCCAACTTTTAGAGATTTTAGAGTCACTAGCATGCTTCTAGCTATGTTTACATAGAGAGTCGACCGAAATAACGAGAACTTGGAAGTACTTGGAGAACGCAATCGGGTTTCTTAGTTGATTAGAGCGTTAAAGTTGGATTTAACCATACCGGAGGGCGAATTAGGTGTTGTTTAGATATTCGGTAGTAGAATTGTGATCACCCATAGTGGAGACTACCCATTTTACATCAAGTGAGGCACCAACCTTCAATTTTTGCAACTTTCTAGAAAAGTTGTTAGAGTGTGTGTCACCGTACGTCAATTCCGGGTAGGAATGGTGAGCTACCCAACTTCGCACCATTTTCAAAGCACTACTTTTGATCTCTTGAGTGCTATTTTTGTCAATCATGAGGGTGACGTTTAAAGATGAAAACTCCTTCTAAATATCGATTTGCGGTTAGCATCACTCTCTCCCTCTCAATCAATGATTCATAGAAACACATCATCGTCGCAAGCGAGAACATCATCGAACATTTGAAGAAAAGTTGAAATAGTCCAAGGTTTATGTGCAACAAAGAAAAGAAAAAGAAGATGAGAATTAATGAAGTTTGTGGAAAATTGATTTTTACTGTTTTATTATTATTTTCATTTTATTTTAAAAAAAAAAAAAAAAAAAAAAAAAAATTGTTGTATTATTATTTTCATTTCTTGTAAGTTAAAAAAAAAAAAAATGTTTGTCAAGTTTTTGTAAAGTTCAGAAGTTCGTCATCAACAGTTGAAGACCGAAGACCGAAGATTGAAGACGTTTCTATGGTTTCTTCTGAGAGAGTGATATTAATTGCCGATCGGGTGAGAAGGTAAGTGAGTACTCCCACCCTTGCTAATGGTTGATTTCCTTTCTTAGAGATCATCAGAAAAAGATTCTTTTTGTCCACAACTTTGTGGAGTCTCCATATTTTATTTCGGAAGGTTATCCTTCTTACCTACAACGTGTGCAGGATTTCTCTCTTTATTCCTGCCTGCACACATGAGAGACTAAAAAAGCGATCTTTTTGAGTGCAATTATCATAAAACCCTATTGGTGAGGCAGAAGTCGAGGCTTATGATCACAATCGAATCCGAATTCTTTCATATGGTATGGTTACTTCTCGCTCAACACTTAAGGATGAGAATGCGTTCTTTGATAGGTCTAACTTCGTGTTACTAGCATGCAGAAACTCTATGTCCTCATAGCTCCTAGGATGCTTGAGACTCTTTTACACTCTAAAGTTGGAGAAGGTTTTGTGGGTACACCTCTGTTAAACCCTCACGAGACTACAACTCGTCCACTAGGGACACCTAGGGGTTTAAAGGCTTAGTGCATACGCTAAATGCATTCGAGAGACCTGCGATGGGGTATAGTTAGGATTTCTTAATTTCTGTTTCACTTGAGGACAAGTAAAATTCAGGTTTGGGGGTATTTGATGAGTGCCAAATATTGCATATTTATACATCTTTTTATTGGCATTTTACTCATCTTTTGTGCTCAAGATTCAGATATTATCCCCTTCTCGTGTTTTCTTTGTTTTCAAGAATAAATATTTGTATTAATTAATTTTGTGTTTTTAGGTAATAAATAAAGCTCGGAGAAATTGAGGAGCCAAAAGAGCGAAGAAATTGGAGGCAAGCATCTATGGAGCAAAAAGCCAAAGCCCGCGCGCGCAACAGTTGCAACCCAAGTAGAAACTCATTTACAAGACATGGGCTCGAGCTACCCACGACCCGGATCCGAGCCCGCACCATTTGAGCCGTTCAGATCTCGCCCACTGCATCCGACGCTCGCTCCAGCTCTACACATCATCTCTTGATACTCCGCTCAGCACCAAAACCGCAATCACCCCGAGCCGTGAGATCTTCCACCGCCAAGATCCAACGCTCGCCCGTCTTCCTCATCAAACTTCGCTGCACCTGCTCAACATCGAATTGCCCTATCCCTATACCCATCGACCTAACTCTCCCATTTTCTCTTCCATATTCTCTTTCTTCTTCCCCCATACCTCTGCAAAACCCATTCCCCCATCTCCCGACCAAGCTCTGCAAGCCACCTTCATTACCTTCTTCCATCACCAACAACCCTCCTGACACAGCAACAACCATCCCTGCAACAGCCGCACCACCTTCTCCACCTCTCTAGCTTTAGTTTTCCCTCTCTTAGCTTCTCCCAACCCTAGAAGCTAACTTAGAGAAAATAAGAGCTAGGGTATCACCAACTATGGATGGATGGAGCTCTGAGCCGAAGTGACAGAAGAGAGAAGCGATTCAGAGACGTGGGTGAGAGTGAATTTGATTTAATTTCTATTTTAAAGTGAAATTAGGGTTTATGTGTGCATGTATAAATAGAAGTGAGTAGAAGATGTTTGGGGTATGCCTGGGTTAGCCAGAGCACCATTTTAGAGTAATTTGTAGTTTAATGATCTTAATTATGTTCTAATTTATCTTGCTAGGGTTTCACTGAAACCCTAATTCACTGTTGTGATTGCAACTTAGTTTGAGTTCTCTTGAATGATTGAATTACAAGATAATCTCAATTCTAGCTTCCCATTGCTTTACTCTCACAATGCATGCCAAGTATACATTGTAGTTAGGCTAAAACTGCTTTGGCTAGGCTTCAGCTCAAACCTTAGACCCAAATGCTAATTCCCTTGACTAGTTGTGCTTAATTAGACAACTAGTGCTCTGGGTTAGTGCCTTAGCTGATAATTGAGTTATCATTAGGTGAAACCCCTGGGCTAAGTGATAAAATTGACACCTTATCCTTAACTGCCATAGGAACAAGAAGCTCAACTTAGTTGAACACATAATAGTAGGTTAGTGGTGGAACTGAAGACCCTAGTATCCCCATTGTCATTGTTTTACATCTCATTTTACTATTTTAGTCACTAATGTAAACTCAGTCGCATCGACAAAGCCATATAATTGTGTTACACCTCTAGGAATTCAGTAGAAGAAAGCTTAAGATCAACCCAGCACCACAAGTCTCTGTGGATCGACCCGTATTTGCCATTGTCTACATTGTAGACGCCGTGCACTTGCGGTTATAACAAGTAGGCTAAAATATAAACACATTTAAAGGCCTACCAAGTTTTTGGCGCCGTTGCCGGGGACTTGGCGTGTGTTGTCTTGATTTTTTTTGGCTTGTTTCACTGAGTTTTCAACTATCCTTGTATATACTCACCTTGCATTGTTGTTTTTAGCCCTGCATTGTAGTGTAACTTAGCTTCCATCATTCTTTGCTTACTTCAGTTTTTATAATTTAACTTCCTTGTGTTGTAACTGAGTGTAGCTAGTGTTATCTCAAACTTGTAGTTTCATCTTTAGCTGTAGCCATACTTTTGAATTCTTGTTCTCTTGCATTAGCTTGCATTATAGTAACTTGCATCTTAGTTGTAACTCTTTTTCCCTGTCAGTCCAAAATACTCTCAGCTGGTGATAGCCAGTGCTGATTTTCACTTTCTTTGCTTTAACTTGCACATTGCTGGGAACTAAAACTTCTTTGTTGAGCTAGCAGGTACCTCTTGTGCTGCTGTGCTGCTGTGCTAGCCAAAGGGAGAAAGACAAGGAAAAGCTCAGGATTAGAGGTTAGTCGTGTATTGCCCTGTGAATGAGTGTGAAGTGTGCAACTGAATCTCACCTGACTAGTGCAATACCCTGTGATTTTGTTGTGCTTTGTAAACCCCCGAGCCTAACCAATCTGCCCATAGCTAGTCACCTTGGTTGCATACCTTAAGCATAATTCATCCGCCCGAGCCAAGCTCCAGCCCTCTTCTTTGTGAGTTTGAGCTACAAATTGATATCCCCGTAGCTGCCCGAGCTATAAGCGAGATACCCCGCTTTGCATAATAAACTAGACACCTTGCTGCATATTGCTCCATCTCCGGGATTCTTGACCATACCGTGACACTTGAGTGAATCTCGTGATAACCGAGCACAACTCGATTGCATGATAACTTAGTTACCTTGCATAACCAATCACCCCCGAGTCGATTGTATGCTCCCGAGCTTAGTTACCATCGGCCCGAGCTCCAGCCCTCCGAAGTTGTTGAGCCAAACCCGTATGTTAGCTTTGTGAAAAATCTGAGTTGAAGTCAACCGAGCATACATCCGTGAGAACTAGTGCATCCGTGAAACCCCGTCAACCGATCCATGCTCATTCCCCGTGCAAACCCGAGTGATCATCATTGTGCAAACCTATTAAATCTGTGAGTTTGTGCATAATCGAAAGTTTTGAGCATCTTAGTCAGTGCACCTTTGAGCCCTAAGTTCAACTCCAGCCCGAAGCCGTGAGTTTGAGCACAACCCCGAGCATAGTCTGTTGATACATTGTGGCATGTTAAGTTTGTTGTAAAAGAACTAAAAATTGTTCATCCGCTCTTACATTTGTAGCATTTGTGCTTCTTTGGTAATTTGTGTGTCTTTGAACTATGATGAATGTATCCTGTTAGCTAAAAAGGATACCTGTGGCCGAGCCTAAACACCGCCCGCACAAGCCTGTCTGTGCACACATTGCACCGTCTTGTCTTTGTGACATTTTGAAGAGTTTGTGCACACAACTCGCGCATAAGCGCACCGTGCAAGTACATGAGTTTGTGATTACTACGTGTTGTCTTTGTTACTCGCCTTTCTTTGTGTCTCTAGTCCGAGCATCACCGCTCATTGCACCTTGCCAAGTTGTGCTTTTCTTCTTGTGCCCAATTGAGTTTCCCTTGCTCTGTGCAAATCTGTGCTTGCCTCGACCCGCACACAACCCGTGCAACAAACTAAAAACAAAATCGGGTTAGAACCCGGTTCCACTAGGCTGCACACAACCGTGGCTGAGCATAGCCTGTGTGTTCATTGCCACTCTGTGCACTCTCCATCAGCACCAAAGCATCCATGTATGCTTGTTATTGTGTGATTTTTGAGCTGTGTCTCACTGAAGCCCAACCATTGGGCTCAACCTAAGCTGCAGAAGCTGAGCATATAATTTGGGCTGCATAAACTGAAACCCAGTTCCACTGGGCTGTCCCTTTACACTTAAGTCAGAGCCCACTCACTATGCCCGACCATTGAGGCCTCGCTTGCAATCAACCCGGGCTCCCCACTTAAACCAAACCGAGCCCACAGTTCAACTGGTTTGTACATTTCCCACACATCTTGGGTCTGTGCAATGGGGCTATGCAAGTTTCACAAAACCTGGGCTGCAAACAATTAATCCCAACAAAACCAAACCAAAGCCCAAACAAACCAAATCCCACTTAAACCAAACAGAAACCCACATAAACCAAACTGAGCCCACTACAACTGGGTTTTGAGTTCAATTTGAGTTACTAAATCATGTCAGGATTTTGGTCTGCAACTGGGGATACAAACAAATCCATTAGGGAGCTTGCTTACGGGCATGCTTCACAATATGAACTCCCCACATACCATAGTGATTTTAGGGAATTTTATGCGCCTTCTCAGGGCCCTGACCTCACATACCCTAATCATTATGAGCACATGTATCATCCACCACAGGTTGAAAATGAACAACTTTCTCATACCCAGTCATCACTTTTAGATCAATTAGAAGCTCAAGTATCTGCTTTAGAAAGGCAATTACATGAGAACTCTGTCGAATCTAATTTCCCTAGGCAATATGAAATGTATGCTTGTACCTTATGTGGTAGCTTAGACCACCCTGCTGAGAACTGTTATATTTTGCATGATTTTAGACAGTCTAGGGAAAACCATGATAATCCAATGTACGAATTGTCTAGAAGTGACTATGCTGGTAATCATTGGGACCATAATCAACCTTTCAAAGGTTGCGATCAGTATTCTAAGAACCCTAATGACCATGAGCACATGTATCATCAACCACAGTGGGGAGTTGAACAATTTTGTACTTCCCCAACTCCTTGTTTGCAATCACTAATGGAAACGCTCATGGAGCAAAATGCTAGGCTTGAACTACATGCAATACATGACCATCCATATAGCAACATGTCTGAATTTCCCTTCTCTAGTAAACCTCATGCTCAACCATACAATGAATATCCATATGAGGAATGCATACCCACTAGTGAAGACTCTCCTTCAATAGAACAACTCACTATGATTCTTCAAAGGAACCTGATTGAGTTACAAAATGATAGGATGTTTGTTATTCCTGATAATGTTGAAAATAGTGTTTTCAGTCCTACTCATGCAACTAACACTGAATATGAACCTAATCTAGAGGTAGATGAGTATACTAAAAATACTACCATTTTGAATGGAGAGATGAATTTTTGCTATGATGATGATGATGAATATGAAGAGCATGTGTATTTTGAAAATATAGTTGAATCTTTAGGTTCAGAGACATTAAGTTTCTCTTCTGTGAACCCTGTGAATGATGCTTCTTCTAATATTCATATATGTGATGCTGATTTGGAACCTGTGGAATTGTCCTGTGAAAATGAGCATGCTTTACCACCTGTTTGTGACCTAGGAATATCTGAATTGTCTGTTGACACAGATGATTCAATGCATGTGCTTGATTCCATGCCTAGGTTACAGCATGATATCTCTCCTGGTTATGTTGTGCATGAGAGTGATGATGATTATGACATGGAGATTGATGAATTGTTCTATGCAGGTGAACATGATTTACCCTCTTCTGACTTTAGGAAAGTGTGTGATGGTGCAAATGATTTTATACATGAAAACAACTTAGATGTACCTAACCTCTCTCCTGAGTCACAGATTGAAACTCCTCCACCAAACCTAGGTGTAGTTTGTAACAAAATTGCAAAACCAACTTTTCTGAAAATGCCTAACTTAGGCCTAGAGCTTTGTGCTTCCCAAGTCCTCTTGGACTATTTTGCATCAAAGTATAACACTTTTAAAGAGCCACAGTTGGAATATGTATGTCTGCCTGTTCTTAGCAAAACTCATTTTGAGTTAGACCTTTTGCATGATGTACCTTTAAAATTGCAAGATTTTGTGCTCTCAAACACACCTGTTGACAAGTTTAGGTTTGGGGGAAGCTCATTCACACACACAGTCTTACTTGCACTCTCATATTATATTTGTGTAAGACTGTTGATGTTTGTATATATTTTCTATTGGGTTGATCCTCAACTCTTTAGATTGTTGGTATATGGTGACTTTTCATTGTATATAATCCAGTAGGACTTGTTAAAATTTTCTTTTCTTGAATCGGTTGAGTCTTCTTGTACATATTTTGTGCTAATCCGATAGGATCTCCACTGAGAATGTTGGATTCTAGCCTTGACTAATGAAGCTCTAACCTTGCTCCCGCCGACATCCGGTAATCTCTTCCCTTTTCTCTTATCAACTTAGTTCTCATGGTATGTGACTGTTTAAATTTCTCTATCTGTTGACACATTGAGGACAATGTTTGATTTAGGTTTGGGGGTGCATTTGCATTTGCATATAGAGTTTTTAGTCTTTTTAATCTTTTATTTTCAAAAAAAAAAAAAAAAAAAAAAAAAAAAACTCTTTTTGTAAAAACCTCCAACTTTTAGAGATTTTAGAGTCACTAGCATGCTTCTAGCTATGTTTACATAGAGAGTCGACCGAAATAATGTAACTTGGAAGTACCGGAGAACGCAATAAGGTTTCTTAGTTGATTAGAGCGTTAAAGTTGGATTTAACCATACCGGAGGGCGAATTAGGTGTTGTTTAGATATTCGGTAGTAGAATTGTGATCACCCATAGTGGAGACTACCCATTTTACATCAAGTGAGGCACCAACCTTCAATTTTTTGAAACTTTCTAGAAAAGCTGTTAGAGTGTGTGTCACCGTACGTCAATTCCGGGTAGGAATGGTGAGCTACCCAACTTCGCACCATTTTCAGCACTACTTTTGATCTCTTGAGTGCTATTTTTGTCAATCATGAGGGTGACGTTTAAAGATGAAAACTCCTTCTAAATATCGATTTGCAGTTAGCATCACTCTCCCCCTCTCAATCAACAGATTCATAGAAACACATCATCGTCAGCAAGCAGAACATCATCAGAACATTTGAAGAAAAGTTGAAATAGTCCAAGGTTTATGTGCAACAAAGAAAAGAAAAAGAAGATGAGAATTAATGAAGTTTGTGGAAAATTGATTTTTACTGTTTTATTATTATTTTCATTTTATTGTAATTCAAAAAAAAAAAAAAAAAAAATTGTTGTATTATTATTTTCATTTCTTGTAAGTTAAAAAAAAAAAAAAAATGTTTGTCAAGTTTTTGTAAAGTTCAGAAGTTCGTCATCAACAGTTGAAGACCGAAGACCGAAGATTGAAGACGTTTCTATGGTTTCTTATGAGAGAGTGATATTAATTGCCGATCGGGTGAGAAGGTAAGTGAGTACTCCCACCCTTGCTAATGGTTGATTTCCTTTCTTAGAGATCATCAGAAAAAGATTCTTTTTGTCCACAACTTTGTGGAGTCTCCAGATTTTATTTCGGAAGGTTATCCTTCTTACCTACAACGTGTGCAGGATTTCTCTCTTTATTTCTGCCTGCACACATGAGAGACTAAAAAGCGATCTTTTTGAGTGCAATTATCATAAAACCCTATTGGTGAGGCAGAAGTCGAGGCTTATGATCACAATCGAATCCGAATTCTTTCATATGGTATGGTTACTTCTCGCTCAGCACTTAAGGATGAGAATGCGTTCTTTGATAGGTCTAACTTCGTGTTACTAGCATGCAGAAACTCTATGTCCTCATAGCTCCTAGGATGCTTGAGACTCTTTTACACTCTGAAGTTGGAGAAGGTTTTGTGGGTACACCTCTGGTAAACCCTCACGAGACTACAACTCGTCCACTAGGGACACCTAGGGGTTTAAAGGCTTAGTGCATACGCTAAATGCATTCGAGAGACTGCGACGGGGGTATAGTTAGGATTTCTTAATTTGTTTCACTTGAGGACAAGTAAAATTCAGGTTTGGGGGTATTTGATGAGTGCCAAATATTGCATATTTATACATCTTTTTATTGGCATTTTACTCATCTTTTGTGCTCAAGAATCAGATATTATCCCAGATTCTGTGTTTTCTTTGTTTTCAAGAATAAATATTTGTATTAATTAATTTTGTGTTTTTAGGTAATAAATAGAGCTCGGAGAAATTGAGGAGCCAAAAGAGCGAAGAAATTGGAGGCAAGCGTCTATGGAGCAAAAAGCCAAAGCCCGCGCGCGCAACAGTTGCAACCCAAGTAGCAACTCATTTACAAGACATGGGCTCGAGCTACCCACGACCCGGATCCGAGCCCGCACCATTTGAGCCGTTCAGATCTCGCCCAGCTGCATCCGACGCTCGCTCCAGCTCTTACACATCATCTCTTGATACTCCGCTCAGCACCAAAACCGCAATCACCCTGAGCCGTGAGATCTTCCACTGCCAAGATCCAACGCTCGCTTCGTCTTCCTCATCAAACTTCGCCGCACCTGCTCAACATCGAATTGCCCTATCCCTATACCCATCGACCTAACTCTCCCATTTTCTCTTCCATCTTCTCTTTCTTCTTCCCCCATACCTCTGCAAAACCCATTCCCCCATCTCCCGACCAAGCTCTGCAATCCACCTTCATCACCTTCTTCCATCACCAACAACCCTCCTGACACAACAACAACCATCCCTGCAACAGCCGCACCACCTTCTCCACCTCTCTAGCTTTAGTTTTCCCTCTCTTAGCTTCTCCCAACCCTAGAAGCTAACTTAGAGAAAATAAGAGCTAGGGTATCACCAACTATGGACGGATGGAGCTCTGAGCCGAAGTGACAGAAGAGAGAAGCGATTCAGAGACGTGGGTGAGAGTGAATTTGATTTAATTTCTATTTTAAAGTGAAATTAGGGTTTATGTGTGCATGTATAAATAGAAGTGAGTAGAAGATGTTTGGGGTATGCCTGGGTTAGCCAGAGCACCATTTTAGAGTAATTTGTAGTTTAATGATCTTAATTATGTTCTAATTTATCTTGCTAGGGTTTCACTGAAACCCTAATTCACTGTTGTGATTGCAACTTAGTTTGAGTTCTCTTGAATGATTGAATTACAAGATAATCTCAATTCTAGCTTCCCATTGCTTTACTCTCACAATGCATGCCAAGTATACATTGTAGTTAGGCTAAAGCTGCTTTGGCTAGGCTTCAGCTCAAACCTTAGACCCAAATGCTAATTCCCTTGACTAGTTGTGCTTAATTAGACAACTAGTGCTCGGGTTAGTGCCTTAGGCGATAATTGAGTTATCATTAGGTGAAACCCCTGGGCTAAGTGATAAAATTGACACCTTATCCTTAACTGCCATAGGAACAAGAAGCTCAACTTAGTTGAACACATAATAGTAGGTTAGTGGTGGAACTGAAGACCCTAGTATCCCCATTGTCATTGTTTTACATCTCATTTTACTATTTCAGTCACTAATGTAAACTCAGTCGCATCGACAAAGCCATATAATTGTGTTACACCTCTAGGAATTCAGTAGAAGAAAGCTTAATATCAACCCAGCACCACAAGTCTCTGTGGATCGACCCGTATTTGCCATTGTCTACATTGTAGACGCCGTGCACTTGCGGTTATAACAAGTAGGCTAAAATATAAACACATTTAAAGGCCTACCAGTGACCTCTCCTTATCAATGGGTAGTCATTTTGCAGGTATCAACACACGTTAGCATGACTTTATCTAACGCTTTGTTGGTTCTGCGGACATAGTTAGTTCTCCTGGAGAAATGTTTAAGGTTTTTAGCTTCGACACAATCCAAGTACTCATACTCGCATATTTATAGATAAGAAAATTATGCAGATGACTCACTGGAAAAGCGGAGTGTGAAGAGTGGTTATCACAGTTATTTTAAGAAGCTTCTACTGGTTCGCAATAGTGGGATCAATTATCCTCTATTATTCATTCATCTATGGGAAGTAATATATCAACTCTATCTTCCTAATGATTCTGATATTTTTGCACATGCTCTTTCTTTTTTGGGATTTTTCATAAAGTACCCCTACTTTTCATATTACACTAAAAAAGTGCCCCCGTTTTTTAGAAATTTGTTAAAGTACCCCGTTTATTCAAAAGGCAAATTCCATCCAGTTAAGTGCTATATATCGAAGAAGGCTTAGCAATACGAGCGATAGTTGGGAACCCAATCACTCAAGGGGCACAATGAGGGATAGCAAAAACGGCTCACAAGAAAGGCAAGAAGTAGGCGGTAGAGGACGCGTCTCAGAATCTTCTGACCTTAAAGGATATTGTTTGAGGATGAAAATAGTTTCTGCTGATTTTGGTAATTTCGGGTGTGCGAGTGAGGAACAAATTTAAACCCTAAATAATGTACTGCAAGGGAGTACTTTAGATTCGAGAGATCAATCTGTACAAGTCCGGCCTAAACCAAGAAATGGCCGTTCCAGACTTGCTTCGGTCACAAAGTGAAGGAGAATGGGTTGGTTTTGGGGAGGGAAGCAAGGAAAGTGATGAGACCAGAATAGTTGATTCTGGAAGAGTAGTTGTGTTACCGTGACTTGTATCAGAAAAGTGGGAAGGCTAACAAATGGTAAGCTAGCAAGTATTTTCTGAGTGTTGTATATTCCCCCATGAACTTGTTGTTCGATGGAAATAGGTAAGACCTATTTATACAAGTCGAAGTGAAACGTACTCTGGTATCATTAAGGAATGGTAAATGGGTGAGTAAATGGGAGGAGGTGGTAACGTTAACGCATGGAATTGATGTTCCATAAAATTGTTAACGCATGGAATTGATGTTCTATAAAACCGTTAACGCATGGAATTGATGTTCCATAAAAAGAACGTTTCACCATTAACTCCTGTGTATTTACTAACCGCCTCATCCTGATGACACTTCCTTATGACGGGCGTAGTGTACGCCGCATGCTGTAAACCGCCAAACCAATACCCAAAGAGGATCCCCCAGTTTGTGATATGTGTTGATGTCTCGAATGTTTTTGTGGAAAACATGTAGCATATTGTTGTTGCCTGGCAGGTCATGCCTGGGAGACTTGCTAGCTTGGTGACCTCCGACGGTCGAGATTTTGCATCTTAAGACGAGAGGTAGCTATTGATCGTTGCACGCTTTCGTTTTGCTGGCCGTATAGGGAAGGCCAGCATGTGGCGCGGCAAGGTTGGCATGGCTTGCCTTGGCGCGGTTTGGCGTGGCCAAACTAGGGTTTTGGGTCAAAGGTTACCATGTGTTGTCTGGTAACCTTGGACGGCTAGGATTTGCTCCTGGGATTGAAGAGCGACCGTTGATTGTCGCACGCCTTCGTTTTTGGTAGCCGTGTAGGGAATGCCAGCATGGTGGCGTGGCTAGGTTGGCATGGAATGGTTTGGCGTGGCCAAACTTAGGTTTTCGGGTCAAAGGTTACCATGCGTTGTCTGATAACCTTGGATGGATAGGATTTTCTCCTAGGATTGAAGGGCGACCGTTGATTGTCGCACGCCTTCGTTTTTGTAGCCGAGTAGGGAAGGCCAGCATGGTAGCGCGTCTAGGTTGGCATTCCGTTGGCATGGCATGGTTTGGTGTGGCCAAACTTAGGTTTTCGGGCCAAAGGTTACCATGCGTTGTCTGGTAACCTTGGATGGATAGGATTTGCTCCTGGGATTGAAGGGCGACCGTTGATTGTCGCACGCCTTCGTTTTGGTAGCCGTGTAGGGAAGGCCAGCATGGTGGCGCGGCTAGGTTGGCATGCCGTTGGCATAGCATAGTTTGGCGCGGCTAGGTTGGCATGCCTTTGGCATGGAATGGTTTGGCGTGGCCAAACTTAGGTTTTCGGGCCAAAGGTTACCATGTGTTGTTTGGTAACCTTGGATGGCTAGGATTTGCTCCTGGGATTGAAGGGGGACCGTTGATTGTCGCACGCCTTCGTTTTGGTAGCCGCGTAGGGAAGGCCAGCATGGTGGCGTGGCTAGGTGCGTTTGGCATGGTGGGGCCAAGGACTTAGCATGTCGTTGGCACATGGTGCGACTAGCATGGCTAGGGCCAAGGCAAGGTGCGGTTTGGCTTGGCATGGTGGGGCCAAGGGTTGGGTATGCCGTTGGCACATGGCGCGGCTAGCATGGCTAGGGCCAAGGCAAGGTGCGGTTTGGCTTGGCACGTGGGTCCAAGGGTTCGGTAGGTGCGGCTAGAATGGCTAGGGCCAAGGCAAGGTGCGGTTTGGCTTGGCATGGTGGGGACAAGGGTTTGGCATGCCGTTGGCACATGGCGCGGCTAGCATGGCTAGGGCCAAGGCAAGGTGTGGCTTGGCATGTGGGGCCAAGGGTTTGGTAGGTGCGGCTAGCATGGCTAGGGCTAAGGCAAGGTGCGGTTTGGCTTGGCACGTGGGGCCAAGGGTTTGGTAGGTGCGGCTAGCATGGCTAGGGCCAAGGCAAGGTTCGGTTTGGCTTGGCATGGTGGGGCCAAGGGTTTGGCATGCCGTTGGCCCATGGCGCGGATAGCATAGCTAGGGCCAAGGCAAGGTGTGGCTTGGCATGTGGGGCCAATGGTTTGGTAGGTGCGGCTAGCATGGCTAGGGCCAAGGCAAGGTGGGGTTTGGCTTGGCATGGTGGGGCCAAGGGTTTGGCATGCCGTTGTCACATGGGTGCAGCTAGCATGGTTGGCATGCCTTGGCGTGGTGGGTGTAGCTGGCACGGTTTTCCATTGGTACAAGGGTGCGACTAGCATGGTTGGCATGCCTTGGTGCGGTGGGTGTGGCTGGGATGGTTTGCCATTGGCACAAGGGTGCGGCTAGCATGGTTGGCATGCCTTGGCGCGGTGGGTGTGGCTGGCATGGTTTGTCATTGGCACAAGGGTGCGGCTAGCATGGTTGGCATGACTTGGCGCGGTGGGTGTGGCTGGCATGGTTTGTCATTGGCACAAGGGTGCTGTTAGCATGGTTGGCATGCCTTGGCGCGGTGGGTGTGGCTGGCATGGTTTGCCATTGGCACAAGGGTGCGGCTAGCATGGTTGGCATGCCTTGGCGCGGTAGGATGTGGCTGGCATGATGAGCCATTGGCACGTGCGGTGTGAGAATTAGGGTTTTGGCTTGTCGAAACCCTAATTAGCATTAAAAAAAGGTACCCTGGTAATTTTCTCGCAGTCAAATTAAAGGGTTCAATAAATGTGTTCAAGTCTTGTGACGTCACTGTCTGGCTAGGGTTTTACGATTTTAACCCTAAGCTAAAAACCACCATCAACATTAAGTCCCCCGCTTAGCTCGGAATGGGAGCTTCGTTGCGAGGTAAGCATAAGATGGTGACAGGCTAGGACAGGAAATCAAAACAACAAGCCGTGATAATATGGTTAGGAAGGTCCGACTAACCTTTTTCAAGAGGTGAAGAGAGTTGGTGCTTGATGCGCGTCGTTTACACAACAAATTAATTAAGATATTTCCCACTAATTAATTGGTAATATAGCGGTAGTAAGAGATCGTTCCAACAGAGAGTGTAATTGATAGGGTGCAAAATAAAGTAAATAACGAAGGGGGAATTGGTTTAAAGAAAAATAAAAAGAATAACAAATAAAAGAAAGATGATTAAGGGCCTTGGGAAAGAAACTTAATAAAAATACTTGTTTATAGAATTTCTAAAGAATAGCAATAAGCTCGCTATCCCCCGGAATTCCTGTTGCCACCGGATACGGGATACCGATTCTATCCATCCGAGCCACCATGAATAAGCTCTCAAGATGTTTGGATGCATTACGTTTTGTGAATTAGGTTGATCCTAGCAATAAGCTCGTACTAGTGTCATCTCTATACACGGGTAATCCCTCGCCTTTTGCGATGTACTACTTGTGTATGGAACCGAGTGACTATTACACGTATCACCAATCCCAATACTAGTAGAAGAATTGCTAGGTTAATTCAAATGGCCGGTTGAACAACCCAAGTAGTAATCTTAGACGATAAAAATAATAGAGACAATCGACAAGAAAATTAAACTCAAAATAAACTTGTAAAAAGAATTAAAGTTTCATAAACCAGGACTTTGAAATCATACCTTAATCAGTAAAAATTCAGCTACACATGGATTTACTAAAACCCATAAAAATATATATAGAAGAAGAAGAAAATAGCTTGGTTTCCCCCTAAAGGGGTAAACCCTAGAATAGAATATAGCCTCCTTTCTCTTCTTTTTCTCCGTCTATTTTTCTCTCCCAAAAGTTGTATATTTCTGCTCGGCTATTTGGCCTTTATATAGGCTTGCGTACAAAACCTACCTTGTGCGACAATTCCTTATTAGATTAACATAGGCAGTTGGTGGAAAATAGTTTTCCTCTTTAACAAATTAAGCGAGTCGATAAATTGCAACACGGCAACGTGACATCTCGAGAACTCGATCATTCATAAAACTCGATGTATGGATTCTGCACTGGATTCCATTTTCACCTTCATCGCATGAGAAAACTTCTCCAACAGATAACTCTCTCTATATCCTCCATATCTTCCACTGGTTTCTCGGTCACGAGACTTACCCACTTCATCCAAATCCAACTCATAACAGTAGCAACTCAAGTATATCTTCTTATTGTTTGCCATGACAGACTCGAGCTCCCCATGACACTCGGTCCGTGACCACGGGCCAATCACTATCCATTACTGCGACAATCACCATTACTTGTCTGCTGCTAATAAGAAAACTCAAGCACATACCACTCGATAACCACAAGCAACTCTATCTTCCATGCATCATTACCAATCTTGTTATGCAGCTCATGGTTTTCCCCGACTTCTCCATCAATTGGAAAAAGACACGCGTCCTCACCGATCATTGCGAGTCTTCCATCGACATGATCATCATCTTAGCCTCCATTCCTTTCATCATCAATGCGGGCACATGACAAAGCAAAGAATCACAAACTCGAGCCATCTCCTCTTTCTTACTTTCTCGACCTCCTTCCATTCCTTCCTGCGCGTTCTTTCACTCAATGATAGCCCGGCACAAACATCTATCCAGAGCCATCAATCATAATCATAAATCATAAGCGTTTGAAACTCAACTCCAAACAACACCCACGTCTTGGCAATTATCTTAATATCATCATACCAAAATCACCATCAATTACCTTCGTTTGTGACGACATGAGATTAGCAAGGTCGTGATTTAAGGAAGAAGGTGGGGTGAGTTGGCGCCTTTAACAACATTTGAATTTAAGCTTCCCCCTATTAAATGACTCACCGCCTTGGTTCCATTAAAACAGGCGGGAAGCCCCTTAACGTACGGTGGGGTGGCAATAGCACTTGGCCTAGAAAATAACCATTTTTCCCTTTTAGTCTTCCAAGTTTTCTTTTTTGCATGGCCATTGGCACAATGAAAAGTAGAAATCTTGTATTTGAACGAGTTCCAATTGGTCTTTGGCCTTTCTCCACTTGTGACTTCACTTTTGTAGCTATTTTCACTTCTTTTGGATGATTCATCTAATAAAACACATATAAAAAGAAAACAAGCGTAATATACAATACTTTGCAAGAAAACCAACAAATACTAGCATGGAATTGACACTAAATATATGTGAAATATGCACTTATCAGTGCTTCCCGTGTTGGCGGCCTTGCATAAATTAGAGGCGGACCGTGGTGTGGCAAGTCCGGAGCGTGCTAGGGAATACGGCGGGTCATTTGAGTTGTTGGCGTCGGTATGGTTTGCTTGGACTTGGCGTGGCAAGGCATGCAACTTGGAGAGGCAAAGCGTGCGGACGGCACGTGGGGCCAATGCATGGCACGGTCTTGGAAAAGCAGAGCATGCGGACGGCTTGGAGAGGCAAAGCGTGCGGACGGCTTTGGTACGTGGGGCCAATGCATGGCACGGTCTTGGAAGGGCAGAGCATGCGGACGGCTTGGCGTTGGGGCCAAAGCAATGGCGTGGACAGTCTTGGAAAGGCAACTTTGTCTTCGCGGGACCGGTTGCCTCTTTTCTTACTTTGCTCGAACGGGAAATCCTTTCTTTGTTCAAACTCCCAAGTACCACGTATATAAAAGGAGGGTCGGCCTCTCCTTTGTTTCACGCCTATTTATTTTATCCCAGCCGTGTGGTAGCTGTAAAGCAAAGCAGACAAGCGAATCCCAGGTATGCCTTCCAATACTTCTCCTTTACCTTGCTTTCTCTTTTCTTTTGCGTTGGTATAAACCCTAGCTATAGGCGCAGTTTTTCATGTACTTGTAGAAACATTGTTGGTGTGAACATTAGCCGTAGGTATGCTTCTCTCGAACTTTTAATAAAATTTTAGGTGCGAATGTTGTAGTGATGTTGGCCGCCTCAATTATTGTGCGAAGTAGGTGTGCACGAGGATTGTCATTCCTTTCCCGTGAAAGAACTAGCTTTTAGGGTCCCCCCGCCTTTTCTGATGTAGCCGTGTGTATGATCTCCTTTGGTGGGGCGCGCCTATTCGGCTGGGCGCAAATTTCCGGCTGCATGAAGCGGTGATGCAGAGTCTGTCAGTCCCCATTTCTTCGCATATGCACAAAATGACTTTGAAACCAATTGGTTTGTGTCCAAGATGGCTCTCTTGCATCTGATAAAATGATTTCCATGCACTTTCCGTAATAATCTCTGCTCGTATTATTCCATTGTAGTTATCTCGGAGGTGAAAGCAGCGTAAGAGAATTTTCGTTAGGATGTCAACATTTTCTGCGGTACCAAAGGATGTTGGCAATTCCAAACCAAACGTGGCTGATGAATTATTGACGATAGTTTCAGCCAGGAGAAGTTATCTTAAACATGCGCCGATTCTTCTAACCGGTCCGGAGAGTGAGGGAGGGGATCGGTCGGTGCCACCCGGAAATGTAATACGGTTTTGTCTTTAGAGGAAAGAGTATTCCGCCTCTCTTATTGATTTCAAAATCTCTGTGAGTCCATTGCGTTCCTTTGAAGAGTGTATGCAATTTATGATAAGTCAAGATTGTGTAAGAGATAGTTTGACCAAGTCGCAAATCATTGATGCTGTCGCGGCTTCTGCATCACTTGAAATTAGGAAAGACATCCCGGGCTTGGTTGCTTTCATCCCCAGGTGGTGTCCGGACACTCACACGGCCATATGCAGGTGGGGAGAAATGACTATATCCTTAGAAAGTGTGGCCATCCTGCTGAATCTTCCCATGACAGGAAACCTTAACATCAAGCTGTCAGATGATGAAGAAAAAAATACGTATTGCCCTGGTTGCGAAGTCGAAAGGGTTTGTTCGGAAAGAGAACGAGATGAAGTGTTTCTATATCTGGTGGATGTCTCAATGGTTTCCCGATGAGCTGGCACCGGATCAAAAGAATAGTACGCTCCATGTCGTGGCATTCTTGGCTCTTTGGTTGTCCCGGGATGTTCTCGATGATGGCTCTGGTAAAAAGGATATAAGGCCGGAACTCATCAATTTTTGCTATAAGATTGGCGAAAAGAGTCGCTCTCCCCATTGGTGGCTTGTTTCTCGGTTCTCTGTACACGCACTTGGATCATCTGGCTATGGACATGCACGCTTCAAATGGTTACATGAAATTGGACTCGTATTTTCACGTTACTTTTCTCCATGCGTGGCTATGGGAGCATTTTGAAAAATACGCTCCTAAACCGTTGGCTTCACTCCACGCACCTTGTGGTGGCTCGAGAATACTTCGCTGGTCAAATCGGCGTCCAAGAGCTAGCTCAAACCTGGATGATTTCCTCGATAATTCGTGCGCTGTTAATTTTCGTCCATGGGCCCCAGTGTGTACATCCATAGTCCAGGTTAATACTTTTGCTTCTGCTCCAAACATATCTTTGCTTTCTGACGAAGGGAACCTGGGCGTTGGCGAAGTTGTATTCATGCGAAGTTTTACGTCTGGTTATATACCGTCTTTGTTCCGAGGATCGTGTTAGGCAGTCTCCTACACTATCGATCGGGCAGCTTGGCATATGGGTTTCGACCAAGGGATCCCTCTCGTTCATCAGCTGGTAACTCCAGAGGACTCATTTCCGGACGTTCTCGATGCTAGTGTCCTCGCGCCGGGCAAAAGTCCCCCTTTCTTGCTTTCGGAACGAAATCCTTCGACTACTTTCAAGTACAACACGTTCTGGCAGAATGAATTCCTTGTCATCCAGGAATTTGTGAAGCTCATAGTGGAAAACACCCGTGGTAGGCCCTCTGCCGCGATTTTAGTAAATCATCCGTTGCTGATGGATACTTCTTTAGCCGAAAGAAAATTCGTCGGTCCGGACGCGGACAGTCCCCAAGCGAAGGAGCGAAGGTCTAAAAATCGTGCAGGCGGTTTCCAGTCAGGTTCCGCAGCTCTACCGACTTTTAGTTCTTCCAATATGCGGGTACGTATGATTTTCCTCTTGACTTTAGTTAAATCGTGCATATCCTTGTTTTCCTTTCTGAGTATCCGCCTTTGCATCTCGTCTAGGGTCTTGGCGGTGTGAATGCCTTTACCAAGCTTGCGAGTTATCAGAAAACGAACCTTCTCGAGACGGAGGGTGACGGTGCTGAGCTTGTCCACGGCGATGGAGAACCCAAGAAGGATGAAAGCTCGGAGTCCAGAGATGACGAGAGTAGTTCTTATGATAGTAATGCTGAATCTTCCTCCAGTCGGTCTGAAAGCGAATTAGTGAGTCTTCTCCATTTTCTTCTTCTTCCTTCTTACTCTTTTTTTTTTGTTTTTTGAAGAGTGTGTAAGCCGTGATATCACAGAACGAAGCTGGTTCTGAAGATGAACTTGAGACGGAAGCTGGTGGAGACATGGCTTCGTCTTCAGCCATGTCAGCCAAACCTGGTGGCTTTGAAATAGAGTTCGATCAAGATGGAAGCGTCGTTGTGACTCAGACAACGGGGATTGCTCATGTGAATGTTGGCGCAATTGTTGTTAGGAATCCTTTACCACTTACAGATACAGTCACAGGCGCCACCTTTGTTCATCCATACCTGGTTCCTTATCCGGGTCACGTGTTGATTGGGCTGCCAGCTAAACACACGGCGTTATACACCAAGATATGGGAAAGCTACGGTCATATTGCCAAGACCAAGAAAATTACTAGCCGATATGCGCTGGTCAAGCGTGTGGAGGAAGCCTTGTCTTCGATTGACGACATGCGCAACGTGACTGGTCACACGGTTTCTCGGGATGTAATCTCAAGCTGGAGATTCCATCACGATATGTGCATAAAGTTCGAGTTCAATGCTCCTTGGTTCGCTGACGGTCTCTTTGAGGTCGAAAAGCTGCTGGTCGAAACAGTCGAAGGTCCTTCCGCAGACATGGTGAAGAAGCATGAAGCGGAATTCAAAAAATTGTGCAGGCAGGTGAAGTTGAAAAGGGCGGCTCTCCAGAGCACGAGGGAGGCCTTTGCTAAGAGGAGCAAGCCGCTGTTGGAAAACTTTCCTTGAATACATTTCTGTCTTTTGAACTTCTTATTTTTAGATTTTTTTTTTGAAAGGCAAATGGAAACGCCTGATTTATGGTTTTGATTTTCTGGATTTTGGGGTTGACAGATAAATGTTACCTTGATGGTTTTGGATTATCCTTTTGGAATGAATTGTTTAGGAATGAATTGTTTAGGAATGAGTTATTTAGGAATGAATGTTATCTCGATTATGATTGAAAGTGTTGCAAGCATCCCAGGAAAACCATGGAACCGTGCATTTGGTAGATGAAATGGGATGAAGTATAACATGACTATCAGTTTTTTCATTCTCATGGAAACTTGAAATAGCAAAACATGTATCTTGTCTAGGTAAGACTTACTCGGTTTCTCAGGTCTCCTGATGAAAAGTGGACCTTCCGGGTGTAATACTGAGTTTTATGGGAAGCGCCGCCGTGATTGTAGAGAGTCCCTAGTCGTTACTGAGTTGCCTTACGGATTCTCGGGCGGATCGTTTGCTTCAATTTTCTGGGAAGTCCCCAGTCATCCCTTGTCGTGTCATGACTGATAACCGAGCCGTCTGGTAACTGAGTCGTCGATCCTTGAGCGGATCGCCTGCTTCTACCATCTTGATGTCTGGGTCGAAGCATGGGATCGATGGTCGAAGATTGACATTGTAACCGAAAGATCAATCTCCCACTGTGGTCGCCAATTGTTTGAGGATGAAAATAGTTTCTGTTGATTTTGGTAATTTCGGGTGTGCGAGTGAGGAACAAATTTAAACCCTAAACAATGTACTGCAAGGGAGTACTTTAGATACGAGAGATCAATCTGTACAAGTCCGTCTTAAACCAAGAAATGGCCGTTCCAGACTTGCTTCGGTCACAAAGTGAAGGAGAATGGGTTGGTTTTGGGGAGGGAAGCAACGAAAGTAATGAGACCAGAATAGTTGATTCTGGAAGAGTAGTTTTGTTACCGTGACTTGTATTAGAAAACTGGGAAGGCTAACAAATGGTAAGCTAGCAAGTATTTTCTGAGTGTTGTATATTCCCCCCATGAACTTGTTGTTCGATGGAAATAGGTAAGACCTATTTATACAAGTCGAAGTGAAACGTACTCTGGTCTCATTAAGGAATGGAAAAATGGTTGAGTAAATGGGAGGAGGTGGTAACGTTAACGCATGGAATTGATGTTCCATAAAACTGTTAACGCATGGAATTGATGTTCCATAAAATCGTTAACGGATGAAATTGATGTTCCATAAAAAGAACGTTTCACCATTAACTCCCTGTATTTACTAACCGCCTCATCCTTATGAAACTTCCTTATGACGGGTGTAGTGTACGCCGCACGCTGTAAACCGCCAAACCAATACCCAAAGAGGATGCCCCAGTTTGTGATATGTGTTGATGTCTCGAATATTTTTGTGGAAAACATGTAGCATATTGTTGTTGCCTGGCAGGTCATGCCTGGGAGACTTGCTAGCTTGGTGACCTCCGACGGTCGAGATTTTGCATCTTAAGACGAGAGGTAGCCATTTATCGCTGCACGCTTTTGTTTTGGTGGCCGTATAGGGAAGGCCAGCATGTGGTGCGGCAAGGTTGGCATGCCGTTGGCATGGCGTGCCTTGGCGCGGTTTGGCGTGGCCAAACTAGGGTTTTGGGTCAAAGGTTACCATGTGTTGTCTGGTAACCTTGGACGGCTAGGATTTGCTCCTGGGATTGAAGGGCGGCCGTTGATTGTCGCACGCCTTCGTTTTGGTAGCCGTGTAGGGAAGGCCAGCATGGTGGTGCGGCTAGGTTAGCATGCCGTTGACATGGCATGGTTTGGCGTGGCCAAACTTAGGTTTTCGGGCCAAAGGTTACCATGCGTTATCTGGTAACCTTGGATGGCTAGGATTAGCTCATGGGATTGAAGGGCGACCGTTGATTATCGCACGCCTTCGTTTTGGTAGCCGTGTAGGGAAGGCCAGCATGGTGGCGCGGTTAGGTTGGCATGCCGTTGGCATGGCATGGTTTGGCGTGGCCAAACTTAGGTTTTCGGGCCAAAAGTTACCATGCGTTGTCTGGTAACCTTGGATGGCTAGGATTTACTCCTGGGATTGAAGGGGGCCGTTGATTGTCGCACGCCTTCGTTTTGGTAGCCGCTGTTGATGGTGGATTTTCATTTAAGGTTAAAGTTGTAAAAAACCAGAAAATTATGTGCTGACATCTTGTAAAAGATAAGGCCATCGATAAGTGTTGGATACTCCCTCACTTAATTCACCTAGAATGGAGCATGTGGCAACAATCCCATTCTATGAATACACGAAATTCATCCAGGTTGGAGCATGTAGCAACAATCCCATATATCCTGTGAATTTCTAGCATTATTAATTAATGCGCAATCAGCCTTGTATTTCCTGTACTCATTATCAGTGCGGCATGACGACTGAGTGTTACTCTTACAGAGCAACACGAACCTCCAAGCATTATAATGAAACCATGTACGAAATACCCGCATGTGTGACTCTCGGTGTGTTATACTAGCCCGATTGAGCCCCTCTCGGTGTGTTATACTAGCCCGATTGAGCATCCAGATCGACCGTATCGGTCCGGATATGATCGTGATCATCCAACTCCACAAGCATGATTGGATGACCCGGATCAATTCCATCACCCCCAAGCGGTATGGAATACCCACCGCCAGGCCGCATGGTCGGCCATTGGCCTAGCTTGCCAAAAACGTTCATACCAAGCAAGTATGGACGGAAAACCCTAAATTAGGGTTTGCGGCATATTACATGTGTCGCAAACGGTCTCAACCATCCATCTTCGCGGTATAGATGGAGGTTGTAGATGTAAACTCAAAGGGCCCAGAGCATGTCAACACAATCACCGAGGGCCCGCCTACACACTTGACCAACCGGTCAAGACCAACCATGCTTGGTCGTAACAAATTCGTGCGCCCAAACAAGGGGTGATGCACGGCTTTGAAATCCAGAATTATGGTTTTGAGCATCACGAGCGTCCATCTTCTCCGGCACGAATGGAGGGTCCAAGATTAGATTAGCAGTCCGGTCATACCAAAGATGACCACCGTGGACCCATCTATTCCTCACCCGATCGGCCAAGGCATATCATGCCCGGCTAATTCAAAACGCACGCCCAAACTAGCGTGGTCACACCTCCCAAAACCACAAACCGATCTCGACCGCTCAATTTCGCCGGACGATTTGGATGGCTCGAGATCACGTTTTTATGGGATATTCGAGTATAGGCGTAAACACCAGCCTACCACCTTCACACCAGGCCAATCGGCCAAGACCGACCAAGATTGGTCGTCTTGGAACGTGTGCCTGAAGTGGGCGTGACGTGCGGCTCTTGCGGCACTGGTTTCCTGTCGCAAATCGATCTCGACCACTCAACTTCACCGGATGAATTGAGTGACCCAGATCATACTTTCGTGAGGTAATGGGGTATAGGCGCCTACACCATCATGCCGTCTACATGCATGTATGGTCGGCCTGGCTAAAGTTGTATCCCATGCTTGGTTTCGACCAAGCTGAAGAGTGATGCCTACGCACCTCTTCAAAACCCTAATTTCATTAACGGTCGCAGATGAGTGTCTCAAAGATCATCTCATCCATCCAACTTCACCGACTTGGTTATACAACCCCGGTCGGGAGTTAGTTGGTCGGTGAGGCGTCATTACCCATCACTTTACCACACCATGATGCAAAGACTGCATAAAATACACACGATACTTCACAAGTATCAACTTCTGAATAACGCAGTTATTCAAATTAGCATTACATGCTACCTATCGTGGATCCACGATCCACACGTTCCGGACATCAATCATGTCACAAAGGCGGGGGATACATACGGGGTATTGGTCGGCGGTTTACGGCGTGCAGCGTGCAACGCGCCATCACTAGAACGTGTTAGGAAGTCATGGACGGTAAGAGATGAACATGAGAAGTTGGCAAGACTAGTCGTGTGGCACCGACGCACAACTCCACTACTCCATCACTCCACTTCCTCCACTTCCACGAGAGACGTGAATAAGGCTCAATGACTTGTATAAATAGGTTCTCCGTCCTATTTCAAAAACAGGGAAAAAACAACAGAGGCAAGTGTTAATACAAAAACGTATTCCAACACCCAGAGCCTGCTTGCATCAATCGTAAGCCTGCTCATCTTTCTGTTACAAGTCATTCATAGCCAACACCTTCACAATCTCAACACCTTCTTCGCTTCCCTCCCTAAGATCAACCCCATCTCCTTCACTTTGTGACCGAAACAAGTCTGGAACGGCCATTTCTTGGTTTAGGCCGGACTTGCACAAATTGACTTCCGAATCTACAAGCACTCACCGCGCAGTGCATTTGTTTAGGGTTTAGATTCATTCCTCATCCACACACCCCAAATTACCAATTTCAACAGGAGTAGTTTTCACCCATAAACAATTGGCGACCACGGTGGGAGGTTAATCTCTCGGTTGTAAGGTCAATTTCTTCAAATTCGATTCAATTTCATCAATTTCAAAAAAGGTAGATCTTAGAATCAATTCAATCAACAATTCATTTCAAGATGGTGGAATTAAGGTCTTGGTCGGCAATCAATTCTGATGGAGCTGGTGTGGATAACAATCCTGGTGTCGAAATACCTGTCAGTGGAGCTACCGTGGTCAATACATCTCGTGGAGCCGTCACTTCTACCATCAGCACCAGCGTAGTAGGAAATGTTCCAGTAAGTGTAACGCCTCCCATCACCAGAGCTAAAGCAGCCGCAAATCCCGGCATTACCTCAAGTGTAACACCTCCGGTAGTCACCAGAGCAACAACTTTCACTCCTTCATCAGGACGAGGAGCCGGAGGCACAAGAGGAGGGACACCGTCTATTACCATTGCAGACTTGATGGAGAAACAGGAAGTTCTTGCTAAGACTCAAACGGATATGGCCGCAACTCAGAAAGAGGTACTCACTTTCCTTAAAACTTTGACCGAACGATTGCCGCAAGATTCACGACAACCCTTGGAGTCGACAAGAGATGCATTCAATACACCCGGAGCAGGCGTTTCCACTCGGACCCACACGAATGAAGAAACTCGTGTTGCTCCTGAGCGCCAAAGGGAGAGGGACCAACCTTCCAACTTCATTACACGTGAGGATCTGGAACGACTTCTCCAAAATCGAGGAAAAGGGGACCGAACGGATGTACACCAACATCAGCCACCGTACCCTCAAGATGTACAACGAATTCCTCTTCCAAGAGGTTACACCTCTTTCCCAGTTCTCCCTCTACGACGGCATCGGTAATGCTCGTGAACACGTCTCTCGATTCTTGGAATCCTTGGGGAACATGAATACAATCATGTTCTCGCGCTGAAAGAATTCTCAAAATCACTTACGGGGAGGGCGTACACCTGGTACAACAACATCGCGCCTAACAGCATATCCAATTGGAGCGAGATGGTCGGTGCTTTCTACAGAAAGTATTTCTTCGTGTCTGAACAAATCACCTTTTCAGATCTAGGAAGAATTCTTCGGCGGAACAACGAGCATCCTAACGACTTCGTCAAAAGGTTCAGAACCAAGCGATGGATTGTCACGACCTGAACGTCACCGAACGACAATTGGTGGAGTTGTGCATCAACGGGATGATACCCATATACCGCGCTCTGTTAGAGAATCTGGGCTTTCAAACGTTCTCTGAACTCCATGAAGCTGCCAAGCGTTTAGCAACAACTGCAACATCGTTACTAGAAAGAACCAGAGTCGTTCGAAGTGAAGATTCACGTGAAAGTTGAGGGAGCAGGCGCTTCACGAACAAGCAATACAACACTGGTCCTTCTTTGAGTGTAGTGGGCGGAGGAGAAAAAAGGAAAGCTCCAGTGACGGAACAACAAACCAAGCGGACATCCCCGGCACACAAGACTTCGTCTCGAAAAGGAGCGGACAAAGCTCCTGCACAAGACACCGAAGATACAGGTTTTCCTTTCCCCATGAATGAAGTGATAGAACTCTTGGAAGCATGGATCCAAGACGATGCCGTCAAGCCGCCTCCTATCGGGCGTCCTCCAGCGAGAAAGACATGGCAGATCCCAAATATTGTTGCTACCACAGATTCGTACATCATCCAACCAAAGATTGTAACAGGTTGAAACAAATATTCAGGGAAAAGATAGAGACATGGGAACTCCAACTTGGAAACGAAGGTGTTCGTAGAGACCCTCTCCCTATGAGGAACTGCATGATTTCTGGGGATTCTGTTCGCAAGACTGTACAATCTATGATGGAGCACTTGTGTGAAATCTTGTACTTCTCCAAAGGGCAACGTCAAGACATATTTACGGCCCTCAACCACGTTGTGTCAGGCAGGCGTTTGTATCCAGAAGCAGTCCAAGAACCCAGTCTTTCCTGAAGGACGCGAGCAAAGGAAACTGGGGACTCCTAACTATCACTCGTTTGAGAGACGTTGAGTTCGATAGCGCGTTGATTGATACGGCTTCCGAATTTAACATCATTACTGTCAAGACCTTGAGAGCGGCAAAGATTTCAAAGCAGGAAGCTACTCGTCACTCAATTGTGGTTAAAGATTCAGAAGGAGAGCTTAGAGATGCATACGGATATATTGATCTGGAAGTCAAATTGGGTGATGCCTCGACACAAGCAAAGTTCTACATAGTCAAAGATCAACCCAACTACGACATGATCCTGGGACGCCCTTGGATGCACGAAAACAAAGCAATACTAGAAAGCTGTCCTCTAGGTTTCGATACCGAAAGAATCTCCAACACGCCTTTCGGACACGATGGTACATGCGGGTACCGCACCAAAGAACTTGCCAACGTGACACGACTTCCCGGAAAGAGCCTGTCAGCATACATTGAAAGGTTCCGATCTCAAGTAAGTCTCATCGCGCAACTCTCTTTGCAACCTACCGCCCCTCATTCTGACAAGTCCTGGGGACTGGCTCCAACCAACAAACCAACCAGCCTAGGAGATGTGAATGGGAAGCCGGCCCTTTCAAACGTTTTATCAAGAGCGTAGAGGCTATCTTGGTCAAAGACAATAAGGCCAAGGTCCAAGTATCTGCACGCCCAAACCCATTTGGAATTGGAGACCTGGTGACGAAGACGACTACATTCAAGGTTGGGAGCATGACGGTGAAAATGATCACTCCACCGACTCACCCATCGAAAGAGAAGAGGAACCGTGCACAGTAGCGAGATGTTATCCTAGGCGGTTCTCGCAAGCTCATCAACGCTGATAAACTAGAAGGCGTAACAATTCACTCACAATGGCTCAAACCCTACCGAACTTAAGACGTTGTGCTACCACTTTCCAGCGTCCTCCACCCTTTAAAACGCTGTGCTATTTTTTCCAGCGTGTTTCCTTTTACAATTTCATGTCATACTTGTAATTCCCCAGAAAATGATTGCAATACTTGCATTCATAGTTAGGACTTTCAATTTTCAATTTTCAATTTAATTGAAGCATTATTTCCACCTGAGAACCTCTCTACCCCTAAAAACAAAAGGTCCTGAGTCAGCCTAAACCAACCCATTAGAGCAAGGAAGGAAACCTTAGGCAAACATCTCATGAGAAGAAGGAAACGAGAACGTGTGCACAAAAGGAAAACGATATGAGCCATACGCCCGGCAAACAAAGATAGGAAGATCTTGCATCGGGAACACAGTCCGTGGATATTTCATTATGGCATTATTTCTTTTATCACAAAGAGTTATGTGTAAAGGCGCACCCTTGCGCCTGAGAAAGTTCAATTGCAGTCTTGACAAAAGGTTATATAAAAAAAAAAACCTTTATTCAAACAATCAAATAGAAGAAAACCTTGAACTCAGCTGCCACCGAATACAAGGAAGATGTTCAAATGTACGGAATATACTTGGAAAGCGAAAAAAAAAAAAAAAGAAGAAAAGAGATTTTAGTCGTCAAGAGGATCGACATCGCTGCGCACCATTGTCGGTTTACGCCGGCGCGATCACTGTTGATGCTCCTCCTTCGAATCTACCTCAACCCTCGCATCGGGCATCTCCAAAGCACACACTCCATCCCAACATCATCGGCGGGAGCATTAAAGAGCGCATCAACATTAGGAGTCGTACCAATTGCTTTCGGATGTTCGGGTTCCTCTGTGTCGGAGTCAAGAATTATCACGCCGTCTGGATCGGGTAATTACACTTATCTTCGATCGGAGGATGTTTATGCTCAACTCTCCGCCTCTTCAACCGCATGCTGCATATCTCTGCCCTTGCGCTTACCAGTACTTCCAACGCTTCCTCGCGCCTCCACCGCTCCTCCATGTCAATCGCAGCTGAAAGCGCACAGATACGTCCCCTGGCAATACGTAGGTGCAGGATAGACATCCCCTGTATAGCACGGCCGACTTCACGAAGTGGAAGATCAATCTTAGCCATTACTTCTTCATGCGCATGGGTTTCGGGCTTGTGAACTTCGAAGATTCTTTCTGGAGAAGCGACAGAATGATCGTCCACCGCTTCCATGATAAACTGCAAAGGAGAAGAGGTTATGAGCACAAAAAGAAAAATCATCAATCAATCAATCGATCAGTTAATTAGGAGATCAAATAAGTGCGGAGCAGTACCTGAGATATAGAATAAATGACTGCGTGAGATGATTCTTTATAACCTCGCAATTCGAAAGAATCCCAGGAGAAAAGAAGTCTTTACTTACCACCTATAAAGGCTACCAATTCGGGATAACAATCAACGATGCTTATTAGATAATCTGAGGAAAGCTGTGTGGGAGTACACCTAACCCAAGGAAGGGACCAAGCTCGGATATACACAAGGGGAACCAAAGCGACTCACCAGATCAAGTCCTACTTCCTTCACAACTTCGATCAGGACCAACCAGTTCCAGGGCAACGCCTGACGATGTCGGCCTATCCGGTAAATATACATTCACCTTAGCTTGGTCATTTCAATGTACAAAATTTGTTACCATCTCATGCCTACCCCACAATAGTGTAACCATTATGTGCTAGGCAGGGGACTTAATGTTGATGGTGGATTTTCATTTAAGGTTAAAGTTGTGAAAAACCAGAAAATTATGTGCTGACATCTTGTAAAAGATAAGGCCATCGATAAGTGTTGGATACTCCCTCACTTAATTCACCTAGAATGGAGCATGTGGAAACAATCCCATTCTATGAATACACGAAATTCATCCAGGTTGGAGCATGTAGCAACAATCCCATATACCCTGTGAATTTCTAGCATTATTAATTAATGCGCAATCAGCCTTGTATTTCCTGTACTCATTATCAGTGCGGCATGACGACTGAGTGTTACTCTTACAGAGCAACACGAACCTCCAAGCATTATAATGAAACCATGTACGAAATACCCGTACAGCCGACTCTCGGTGTGTTATACTAGCCCGATTGAGCCCCTCTCGGTGTGTTATACTAGCCCGATTGAGCATCCGGATCGGCCGTATCGGTCCAGGATATGATAGCAGTCATCCAACTCCACAAGCATGATTGGATGACCCAGATCAATTCCATCACTCCCAAGCAGGTACGGAATACCCATTGCCGACCCCGCATGGACGGCCATTGGCCTAGCTTGCCAAAAACGTTCATACCAAGCAGTATGGACGGAAAACCCTAAATTAGGGTTTGCGGCATATTACATGTGTCGCAAAACAGTCTCAACCATCCATCTTCGCAGGTATAGATGGAGGGTGTAGATGTAAACTCAAATTTCCCAGAGCATGTCAACACAATCACCGAGGGCCCGCCTACACACTTGACCAACCAGTCAAGACCAACCATGCTTGGTCGTAACAAATTCGTGCGCCCAAACAAGGGGTGACGCACGGCTTTGAAATCCGAATTAGGGTTTTGAGCATCACGAGCGTCCATCTTCTCCGGCACGAATGGAGGGTCCAAGATTAGATTAGCAGTCCGGTCATACCAAAGATGACCACCGTGGACCCATCTATTCCCTCACCCGATCAGCCAAGGCATATCATGCCCGGCTAATTCAAAACGCACGCCCAAACTAGCGTGGTCACACCTCCCAAAACCACAACCGATCTCGACCGCTCAACTTCGCCGGGACGATTTGGATGGCTCGGATCACGTTTTTATGGGATATTCAGGTATAGGCGTAAACACCAGCCTACCACCTTCACACCAGGCCAATCGGCCAAGACCGACCAAGATTGGTCGTCTTGGAACGTGTGCCTGAAGTGGGCGTGACGTGCGGCTCTTGCGGCACTGGTTTTCTGTCTCAAATCGATCTCGACCACTCAACTTCACCGGATGAATTGAGTGACCCATATCATACTTTCGTGAGGTAATGGGGTATAGGCGCCTACACCATCATGCCGTCTACACGCATGTATGGTCGGCCAGCCAAAGTTGTATCCCATGCTTGGTTTCGACCAAGTCAAGAGTGATGCCTACGCACCTCTTCAAAACCCTAATTTCATTAACGGTCGTGAGATGAGTGTCTCAAAGATCATCTCATCCGTCCAACTTCACCAGCTTGGTTATACAACCAGTCGGGAGTTAGTTGGTCGGTGAGGCGTCATTACCCATCACTTTACCACACCATGATGCGATGCACTGCATAAAATACACACGATACTTCACAAGTATCAACTTACGAATAACGCAGTTATTCAAATTAGCATTACATGCTACCTATCGTGGATCCACGATCCACACGTTCCAAACATCAATCATGTCACAAACCGGGGATACATATGGGGTATTGGTGCAGCGGTTTACAACGTGCGGCGTGCAACGCGCCATCACAAGAACGTGTTAGGAAGTCATGGACGGTAAGAGATAAACAGGAGAAGTGGGCAAGACTGGTCGTGTGGCACCGACGCACAACTCCACTACTCCATCACTCCACTTCCTCCACTTCCACGAGAGACATGAATAAGGCTCAATGACTTGTATAAATAGGTTCTCCGCCCTATTTCAAACAACAACACAAGTTCAGACGAGACAGAAAACCAAGTGTTAATACAAAAACGTATTCAAACACCCGAACTTGCTTACATCAATCACAAGCCTGTTCACCTTTCATTTACAAGTCATAAGCAAGCCAACACCTTCACAATCTCAACACCTTCTTCGCTTCCCTCCCTAAGATCAACCCCATCTCCTTCACTTTGTGACCGAAACAAGTCCGGGAACGGCCATTTATTGGTTTAGGCCGGACTTGCATGATTGATCTCTCGAATCTACTAGCACTCACCGCGCAGTGCATTTGTTTAAAGTTTTAAATTCATTCCTCATCCACACCCCAAATTACCAAATTCTGCAGGAGTAGTTTTCACCCATAAACAAATACATAAACGTTAATTCCTAATTACTTGATAGCAATCCTATTATGATTTTTGCTCAAACCCAGGAGTTTCATGAATTGAGGAAAATAATAATTATAAAAGACTAGGGATTGCAAGGTGTGGGACCGGCCACGGCTAGGGCATGGCCAGCCGGCTATGTTTCCTGGTCCTGCACACCTTTCCCTATTTTATAATATTATTTTTCATGAATCCGTGAAGTTATGGAGAATCCATGAATTTTTGTTGAAACAGAGGAGTGTCATGAGTTTGGGGATAAAAAGCTAGGGATTGTGTGGTGTGGGGCCGGCCACGGCTTGGGCATGGCCGGCCGGCTAGGTTGCTCGGTCCCGCACACCTTTCCCTATTTTATAATGTTATTTCATGAATCCATGAAGTTATGGGGAATTCATGAGTTTTGCACAAAAACAAGGCAAGTTGCTAAAATCAAGGAGTTTTCATGAGTTCATGAAAATAACAAAATAAGAAAAAATAATAAAAGAGGCATGGGACCGGCCCGTGAGATCAGGCCGTGGATTCGACCATGGAATATGAGCAATTGTTATTGCCATTCCATGGGATCATGCCGTGGATTCGACCATGGAATAGGAGCAATAATAGATCATTCTGGGAATTCAGTGGTGAATGTCACGGCAGAATTAATTTATTACAGAAAATATATTAGCCAGTTAAAGCGTCACATACATTCTGAATGGTGCATAGTCAGGGAGTCATGGAGTCACGTGTGTTGTTTACGACCTGAAGGCGTTACTGCTCTCAATTTGCGGAGAACCGCCTGAATCTATGCACGATCTCTCCACATAGTCAGGGAACGGTGAGTGTCACCAACGTCCTGAAGGCGTCCGCCGCCAAACTATTCTTCTATGTGGAGGGGGGTCTCTCTCCTGCAGTCAGGGAACAGTGACTGTCACCGACGTCCTGAAGGCAGTAAGCTCTCAATCTACGGAGAACCGCCCAATTATGTTATTCTGCATTGAGGTCATGATGAAATGCCAGGGATCGAATCGCTCAGCTAGTGGGGGCTTTTCGAAAACATATTCATCATGGATTCGTAAAATATGAATCGTTGCATGCCTGAAAGCCATGTCGAAACATGCATCATGATTTTATGGTTTTGCCCTTTGTCAAAAATCCACCATCAACAGGTTGAAATCTGATTGCACCTAGTTTGTTTATTCTTGAGAATCTTCTCTTCTGATATAAGATTCACTCAAACTAGTTCAGATTTTCGACATGGATCTTTAGACTGTTGTTAGTTCTAAAGACGATCTTGTGATAATCCATTGTTAACAGACTCCGTTTTGTGCGTGATTGATCACAAGAGATTCAAGTGATTGTGTGCAGGTTTTTATTGAAGACTTAAGAAGATATTGAAGATCTGACTTGGGTTTTATAATCTTTGGTGTGCACAATACTTGTTCCGATAAAAGAGGATCCAATTAATAATCGGTTTATCCTTGTGGTAGATTGGATTGATTAATTGAGTAGATCGGCATCAATACGTTTCCTTGTGATTAAAGGTATTGATTGGCTTAATCTTAAACAATTACCTTTGGGTGATTGAACATAAGATAGATCTAAGGACCCGACGAAGGAGTTTATGTTAACATAAACAGAAGAGCCTTTGCCCGACTCATATCACTTGGTTGAATAGAGTTGATACCAAACAGATTTGTTGTTCCTTTACTATTTGGAATACGAACCAAAGGAATTGTTCCAAGTACGTGACTTATTCACAAGTCGGAGGCGTGGGAATACAGATAGAACTAACTGAACTATAGGGTTAGTTACTTGGTCTCAACTATACGAAGTTAGGTGTAATTTTGTATAGCGGCTTAATCCTGAGAGTATTCAATTCTGGACAAGGTCCCGGGGTTTTTCTGCATTTGCGGTTTCCTCGTTAACAAAATCTTGCTGTGTCATTTACTTTTATTTTCCGCATTATAATTGTTTTATTATAATTAAAGTAAATCACACAAACGTTAATTCCTATTTACTTGATAAGCAATCATATTGTGTTTGGGTAAGTCCGAACCTTTGTATCAAGTAAACATACTTCGTTGTTGTATTGTATCGATCTCGTATCCATAGACGATCACACGAAGTGTGAACCGATTAGTTGCATTGTCTCGACTCAGTCCATAGACAATTACTTTCGGAGAAAGGACTTATAAGTAGGAAAAGTTTTAGCTTGAGGTATATTTAGGTACCCTCGCCTTTTCACCAACTATAATAGGTTTATCTTTGTGATAATCTTGATTTATTAGTTGAGTAGATCGAAATCAATACGTTTCTTTGTGATTCAAAGTATTGATTGCATAATCTTAACAATTACTTTGGTAGTTGTTGAAAAGATAGATCTGAGGACCGGACAAAGGAGTTTATTGGGATAAACAGAAGAGCCTTTTGTCAAACTCATATCACTTGTTTGAAAAGAGTTGTTACCGAACAGATTTGTTGTTCCTTTACTGTTTGGAATACGAACCAAAGGAATTGTTCCAAGTGTGTGACTTATTGCAAGTTGGAGGCGCAGGGATACAAACGGAACTAGGTGAACTATAGGTTTAGTTGCTTGGTCTCAACTATACGAATTTGGTTTAGATTTTGTATAGTGGCTTAATCCTGAGAGTATTCAATTATGTACAAGGTCCCGGGGTTTTTCTGCATTTGCGGTTTCCTCGTTAACAAAATCTTGCTGTGTCTTTTACTTTTCAATTTCCGTAATTATAATTGTTTTTATTATAATTAGAAGTAAAATACTGTTGATGGTGGATTTTCGTTTAAGGTTAAATTTGTAAAAAACCATAAAAAATCATGCGCTGACATCTTGTAAAAGATAAAGCCATTTATAAGTGTTGGATACTCCCTCACTTAATTCACCAAGAATGGAGCATGTAGCAACAATCCCATTACGTGAATACATGAAATTCCTCCAGGTTGGAGCATGTGGCAACAATCCCTTCTGTGAATTTCATATCAGCCTTGTATTTCAAAGTACTCATTATCGGTGTGGCATGACGACCGAGTGTTACTCTTACGAGTAACACGAACCTCCAAGCACTATAATGAAACCATGTACGAAATACCCGTACAGCTGATTCTCTGTGTGTTATACTAGCCCGAGCCCCTCTCGGTGTGTTATACTAGCCCGATTGAGCCCTCTCGGTGTGTTATACTAGCCCGATTGAGCATCCGGACTGACCGTATCAGTCCGGGATATGATTCGATCGCGAGTCATCCAACTCCATAAGCATGATTGGATGACCCCGGATCAATTCCATCACCCCCAAGCGGTATGGAATACCCACGGCCGACCCCGCATGGTCGGCCATTGGCCTTTGCTTGCCAAAAGACGTTCATACCAAGCATTATGGATGAGAAAACCCTAAATAAGGGTTTGCGGCATATTACATGTGTCGCAAAACAATCTCAACCATCCATCTTCGTAGGTATAGATGGAGGGTGTAGATGTAGATTCAAAGGGCCCAAAGCATGTCAACACGATCACGTGTGGGCCGCCTACACACTTGACCAATCGGTCAAGACCAACAATGTTTGGCCGTGACAAAATCATCACCCAAACAAGGAGTGGCGCACGGCTTTTGAAAGCCAAAATTAGGGTTTCAAATCATCACGCGCGTCCATCTTCTCCGGCACGAATGGAGGGTCACAGATTAGATTAAGCAAGGGCCGGTCATACCAGCATGACCACCATGGGCCCATCTACCTCCTCATGTGATCGGCAAAGGCATACCATGCCCGGCTAATCCAAAACGCCCGCCCAAACATGCGTGGTTACACTTCCAAATTGCAAACCGATCTCGACCACTCAACTTCACCTAGGATGATTTGAATGGCTTAGATCACGTTTTCATGGGATAGTCAGTGTAGGTGTGAACACCAGCCTACCACCTACACGCTGGTATGATCGACCAAGACCGACCAAGATGGGTCGTCTTGAAACGCGTGCCCAAACTAGGGATCTCACGTAGGTTTCCAACTCCTTTGCGGCAACGGTTTACTGCCGCAGAAACCGATCTCAACCACTCAACTTTACTCTGGGTTAAATTGAGTGGCCTAGATCACGCCTCCATGGGACGGTGAGGTGTAGGCGTGTACACCGGCATGTCGTCTACACACATGCCCGGTCGGCCCCTCTCCAAATCCCTTTCCATGCTTGGTTTCGACCAAGTTGAAGAGTGATGCTTGCGCACCTCTTCAAAACCCTAATATTCATTAACGGTCGCAGATGAGTGTCTCAAAGATCATCTCATCCGTCCAACTTCACCAACTTGGTTATACAACCACAGTCGGGAGTTATTTGGTTATTGAGGCGTCATTACCCATCACTTTACCACACCATAATGCGACGTGCATAAAATACACACGATACTTCACAAGTATCGACTTCCGAATAACACGGTTATTCAATTCAAAGCATTACATGCTATCTTTCGTGGATCCATGATCCACACATTCCGAACATCAATCATGTCACAAACCGGGGATACATATTGGGGTATTAGTCGGCGGTTTACGGCGTGCGGCGTGCAACGCGCCATCACAAGAACGTGTTAGGAAGTCATGGACGGTTAGAGATGAACATGAGAAGTGGGCAAGACTGGTCGTGTATCACCAACGCATAACTCCACTACTCCATCACTCCACTTCCTCCACTTCCCACGAGAGACGTGAATGAGGCTCAATGACTTGTATAAATAGGTTCTCCGCCCTATTTCAAACAACAACACAAGTTCAGACGAGACAGAAAACCAAGTGTTAATACAAAAAACGTATTCAAACACCCAGAACTTGCTTACATCAATCACAATCCTGTTCACCTTTATGTTACAAGTCATAAGCAAGCCAACACCTTCACAATCTCAACACCTTCTTCGCTTCCCTCCCTAAGATCAACCCCATCTCCTTCACTTTGTGACCGATACAAGTCCGGGAACGGCCATTTCTTGGTTTAGGCCGGACTTGACTTGCATTGATCTCTCGAATCTACAAGCACTCACCGCGTAGTGCATTTGTTTAAAGGTTTAAATTCATTCCTCATCCACACCCCAAATTACCAAATTCTGCAGGAGTAGTTTTCACCCATAAACAATTGGAGACCACAGTGGGAGATTGATCTCTCGGTTACAAAAATCGAATTCTCAATTCTTCGGTTTTCGTCTCACGATGTATCCTCACCCGGAATCCGCAGGTGGTTCAGATATCATGGGAAGCATAGCTGGAATGTTGGAGGATGTCTTGGCAAATCAAGCCGGTATCACCAGAAGGCAGAGCGAAACATTTCGCCTTTTGAATGATGTAGCGGCACAACTACAAGAAGGATCGATAGACATCAACTCAGACAGTGCAAGAAACGTTGAATCCTCAGCCAGGAGTCACACCTTTACAAGTGGAGAAGCAAAAAGAACACGCAGTCGAAAACGAATTAAGAAAGATGGACAACATGGTCCAGACAGAGGAAAAGACTTGTCCGGAGTACTACAATGTCTCCGCGAGATAAATAAAGGGAGCCTGCGGCCTATGGAGCCTCGCTAGAGGATTTATATCTCAAAACTCTTGATGAAGCCCTAAGATCTGTCCAATCCGCGTCAACTTTTCAACCGATCAAGAAATGCTTGAGGAAGGAGAAATCAATCGGGAAATACACGAATACGAGAGGATGGGAGCGTTCAAACCGATCACTCAGCAGTGACATTACGACACCTTCCACATCCCTTTACCTAGGCAAGCGATCCGCAGATATGATGGCACTCGCA
Source organism: Papaver armeniacum (assembly GCA_023531295.1). Taxonomy (NCBI): domain Eukaryota; kingdom Viridiplantae; phylum Streptophyta; class Magnoliopsida; order Ranunculales; family Papaveraceae; genus Papaver; species Papaver armeniacum. The sequence goes on from JAJJWW010000544.1 coordinate 1,040,107, forward strand.
AATATTTCAACTTCATCTCCTGTTCCACATCAAAGCCACGGAGAGATATCACAACGCCCACTAACGCAGGAAAAGCCAGACTCAAGGTACTTACATTTCCCCTTCCCAATGAAGAAGATTCTGGAGCTACTGGAGGCGTGGGTACGAAATGGAGAGGTGGAGCTACCCCCGGTATGGCGTCCGCCTACTGATCAAGAAGTAATGGACCCAAGGTACTGTCATTTCCACCGGTTCCTCCATCACCCCACCAGTGAATGCAACGCTTTGAAGCGCATTGTTCAGGAGAAGCTTGGTCCAGAACGATAACTCTGAGAGATTGGTGCGGAGGGTTTTCTTAGAAAGGCTACTCCGGTTCGATACAAGTGAGGCTTCGAAAGCAAGTAAGTTTTACTCAACAATTTTACAAGAAAGATAGTTTGGAATCCACTGGGGACTTGGCATCCCGCACGTGGAGAAAGAGGCTCAGTGATCAACGCCATGTTTGTTTCCATCCGTACCTCCCTTTTGCATAACATTTGCAATTTCATGAGATATGTGCAATCATTCATGACCAAGATTCAAATTTCATTTAACATAATCTCTTTCAAAAAAGGTTGTTCACAAAACTATCCCAAAATAAGCCAATTCAATCACCTATTAATCCAAAACCGGAGATCAAAGAAAATCCTCACTATCACTCAAAAGAAAAAACATCTAAAAGAAGAGACAAGTATATAGCATGAATACTTCAAGGAAAATCCTTCAACAACAACTCGTCCTTCTGGGCGAGAGAGACTTTCATCCTTTGAAGCACAGCCTGCTTCAGCTCCAGTTCCTTAGACAACTTCTCAACCTCTTCTTCCTGGCGAGCAACACAGTCCGCGGAAGGGACTTCATCCTGTAATTTCTGGAGTTCCTGAATCTTGGAGAAACCTTTGAAGAACCAAGGGGCATTGAAACCGTACTGCGCAAACACGTCCCGATGGCACCTCCAATCTTCAATCATCTCCTCAGAAACTGTTCGACCAGTCGTGACGCTCATCCCCTGGATAGAAACTAAAGCTTCTTGGACGCGGTTGACCAACGCAAGACGACTTTTGAGTTTCGTGGTGGTAGCAATGTGACCGTGCTTCTCCCATATCACTGTGTACAACTCTTCGAATCGAACCAAGCACGTTGAATCCACCAACCAACACATGACCTGGATAAGGGACAAGTAAAGGAGGATCGAACAAAGCCCAGGTTGCATCACCGGCAATTCACCAACCGCAGCAGCCTTGTCGGTTGCGGGGAGGCCTTCGAAGGAAGGGGTCACCACAATAGCCATATTGATTGGAACTGTTCGGGATGGATCTCAAGGGGAGCCGTCTCAACCATAGCAGGCACTGCCTCTCTCATATTCCTTCCGACATCTATTTCGCTATGGGTGCTAATTTCCATCACGACCCCGTCAACAAGATCACTAAGGGAAGCGCCTTGTTCGACCGAGCTTGCATCATCTCTGTCATGGTCAGAAAAAGGAGCGGTTTCTCCAGACTTCTCATCATGAAGGTCAGTACCGCCAGACTTCTCAGCATGAAGGTCAGTACCGCCAGACTTCTCAGCATGAAGATCCGTACCGCCAGACTTCTCAGCATGAAGACCAGCATTACCAGCTTTCTCATTTTGAATACGCGCCAACCTTGTGAAGACATTCTCTTTCGAAATTCCCTGATTTCAAGCAAGGATCGTTTTTAGAAGAATTTACACCGGAGAAATCAAAGAACCGAGGGGAAAAGATTTAAATACTGCATATTGGAGGAATTGAGGACTACCGGACCGCATGCTTGCCTCTTAGGTCTCTCTCCTACTTGGGGACTGCAATCCTCAGCTCTGGTCCGTTTGGCTGGGAGCGGCTTCAACCGGAAATGCTTCGTCAAGACGTCAGAAGATGGTTCACCACGGGGATCTGTCACAACACTCTCCGAAAATTTCTGGAAAACCAACAGTTGTTTCTTCCAAAATTCCTTATACTTATCGGTTACCACTGGGTTTCTCCCAATAGGCCAGAAGGGAAGGCTCACCCGTTCCAAAAACACGTCAGCATTAAGAATATTCGGGAGGAATTCTCTCGGAACCCCTGGTGGACGGATAAATGGGACACCCTGATCAAACCCCATTTGACGAGCCGCCCTGTCAATATTGTACGGAGTCACAATAAATTCTTCGTTGAACAAAGACGGGACATATCACGGGATGCATTTGCGCATGTAAACAATTTCCCGGATCTCATAGTCTTAACATCAAGACGCAGGCCACAACATCGGGGCCATTAGAAGCAATAGCAAAAGTCTTTGGGCCGAACAACGGAAGGATGGACCGGCCCCCATGGACGGAAATCTACGAGAAGACACATTGTCAAATGCGTCCACAAGTCTCGCACCGGCTGGGGCGCTTCTTATTCCGGCGGAGTATTCTCGAGCCACCGTACAAGTTGGTGAGCAAATTTGTAGGGGTAGGAGCATAGCTTTTGAAATGTTCCCATAAGAATGCCTGAAGAAAAGCGAAGTGAACGTGCGATTCCACCTTCTTGTACCCGTTAGAAACATGCATGTCCATTGCTAAGGCGTCCGGATGAGAATACAACGATCCAAGGAACAAGGCACCCGGGGAAGAACTTTACCTTTTGCCAGCCTTTATAGCAATCTTGACAAGGTCACCTCTAATGGTTTTCTTTCCGTAACCATCGTCGAACATATATCCGGATAGCCATAAAGACAGAACGCAATCACACCGAGCTCATTTTCCAACTCTTGATCCGGGCTCGGGTCTGCTGGAGACCACTCCGACACCCACCAGTGTAAAAGCATCTTGTATCTTTTTTCTCCTCCTTGTCCAGTTGTCGAATTCCGCCACCTTTTGAAGTATAGCATCATAGTCACGTTGCTCCGTATCGGAGAGATCGTAAGAAAGACTTAAGAGGCAACAAGGCGGGTTCATTAATGCAGCTACACTCTCCGGGGTAATAGTCATCTCTCCCCATCTAGATATGGCTGTATGAGTAGAAATACGCCACCGAGAAATGAAGGTAATCAAACCCGCGGCGTCTTTCTTAATTTCAAGAGCGGCGAGATGCCATGACCGCATTGAGGATTTGCGCCGAAAGAAAATTATCTTTAATGCCCTTATTACTCAACATGCGTCTCATCCATCCTTCATAAGAACCAAAGTGGAGTATGGCAAATCTTGAAGTCAATAGGGGAAGGCGGATATTCATTTCTCTCGGAGACAAAATCTCACCACAAGTCTTTGAAGAAGAAAACGGATCGGCCTCCATATTTTCTGAATCGGAAAGAATGACTATCTTATGAGAAGGATGCCTTCTGGTGTTTGGAAAAGGCAAGGTGAACAACTCATCATCAATGTTCGGCATATCTTTGAAGCTGTCAACACTTCCCGACTTGGTACCGACGATTATCTCAGGAAGACATCTCGACAGGAATTCTTTTCTTCATTCCATAATGAAATAAAAGACAGGAGTTAGAACTTGTATGAAAAGCACATGAGAGATGTAGTCACACGGCAAGACATAACTCACGTCGGAGCACACAAAACCGGCCCAAACACTGGCTTAAGTCAGGCACAAGTTTCAGTCTGGTATTGATTTCAAGTCAGGTACAAGTTTCAGTCTGGTACAAGTTTCAGTCTGGTATTGATTTCAAGTCAGGTGCAAGTTTCAGTCTGGTACAAGTTTCAAGTTCGGTGTAAATCTCAGTCAAGCATATATGAGTAAGACCCACGTTCCGGCATACACGGCGGGCCCACGTTCATTCTCACGCATCATGACACGATTTTCTTTATTCATGGGAATCGTGTATGCGAGATTTCAAGCCAAGGTTTTTCCTTTTCAAGATACAACCTAAAAGCTAGGTTTTGCATGTGATGGTGGAGAGACTAAGCATATACACATCTTACCAAAGGTGTTTACCTAGCAAGCTAAAAAAAAAAAAAAAAAAAAAAAAAAAAAAAAGGTGCGAAACTTACCTTGACGGCGACAACTCCTAAGAACGGTGACGGCAGCAAGCTCCGCGAGTGGTTGGCGGTGAAGACCCGAAGGAGATGCTCAACAACAAGAGAAAATTTTCGTGAGAAAAAGAAAGGGAGCTTGGTCTCTTTTATAGACAAAAATTAGAAGAATCCCAATAGAAGAAGGATTCCTCTCTTGTTTGGTTTCCTCTTTTGATTCAAATACCCAAAGAAAGAAACTGGCCCCACCAAGGGATTCCATACAAGCGTGACGGCGTGGGAAATTAGCGGTTGGCCAACACTCTTAGGGTAAACTCCTTTTATCCTGTCTTTCTCACATATGTATGTCACCATCTCATGCCTACCACACAATAGTGTAACCATTATATGCTAGGCGGGGGACTTAATATTGATGGTGGATTTTCGTTTAAGGTTAAATTTGTAAAAAACCATAAAAAATCATGCGCTGACATCTTGTAAAAGATAAAGCCATTTATAAGTGTTGGATACTCCCTCACTTAATTCACCAAGAATGGAGCATGTAGCAACAATCCCATTATGTGAATACATGAAATTCCTCAGGGTTGGAGCATGTGGCAACAATCCCTTCCCGTGAATTTCATATCATCCTTGTATTTCCAGTACTCATTATCGGTGTGGCATGACGATCGAGTGTTACTCTTACGAGTAACACGAACCTCCAAGCACTATAATGAAACCATGTACGAAATACCCGCATGGCCGATTCTCGGTGTGTTATACTAGCCCGAGCCCCTCTCGGTGTGTTATACTAGCCCGATTGAGCCCCTTTCGGTGTGTTATACTAGCCCGATTGAGCATCCAGGACTGACCGTATCGGTCAGGATATGATTCGATCGCAGTCATCCAACTCAATAAGCATGATTGGATGACCCTGCATCAATTCCATCACCCCCAAGCGGTATGGAATACCCACGGCCGACCCCGCATGGTCGGCCATTGGCCTTTGCTTGCCAAAAGATGTTCATACCAAGCATTATGGACGAAAAACCCTAAATAAGGGTTTGCGGCATATTACATGTGTCGCAAAACAATCTCAACCATCCATCTTCGCAGGTATAGATGGAGGGTGTAGATGTAGATTCAAAGGGCCCAAAGCATGTCAACACGATCACCGTGGGCCCGCCTACACACTTGACCAATCGGTCAAGACCAACAATGTTTGGTCGTGACAAAATCATCACCCAAACAAGGAGTGGCGCACGGCTTTTGAAAGCCAAAATTAGGGTTTCAAATCATCACGCGCGTCCATCTTCTCCGACACGAATGGAGGGTCACAGATTAGATTAAGCAAGGGCCGGTCATACCAGCATGACCACCGTGGGCCCATCTACCTCCTCATGTGATCGGCCAAGGCATACCATGCCCGGCTAATCCAAAACGCCCGCCCAAACATGCGTGGTTACACTTCCCAAATTGCAAACTCGATCTCGACCACTCAACTTCACCTAGGATGATTTGAATGGCTTAGATCACGTTTTCATGGGATAGTCAGGTGTAGGTGTGAACACCAGCCTACCACCTACACGCTGGTATGATCGACCAAGACCGACCAAGATGGGTCGTCTTGAAACGCGTGCCCAAACTAGGGATCTCACGCCGGTTTCCAACTCCTTTGCAGCAACGGATTTCTGCCGCAAACCGATCTCAACCACTCAACTTTACCGGTTAAATTGAGTGGCCTAGATCACGCCTCCATGGGACGGTGAGGTGTAGGCGTGTACACCGGCATGTCATCTACACACATGCCCGGTCGGCCCTCTCCAAATCCCTTTCCATGCTTGGTTTCGACCAAGCTGAAGAGTGATGCTTGCGCACCTCTTCAAAAACCCTAATATTCATTAACGGTCGCAGATGAGTGTCTCAAAGATCATCTCATCCGTCCAACTTCACCAACTTGGTTATACAACCACGGTCGGGAGTTATTTGGTTAGTGAGGCGTCATTACCCATCACTTTACCACACCATAATGCGTACTGCATAAAATACACACGATACTTCACAAGTATCGACTTCCCGAATAACACGGTTATTCAATTCAAAAGATTACATGCTATCTTTCGTGGATCCACGATCCACACATTCAGACATCAATCATGTCACAAACTGGGGGATACATACTTTGGGGTATTGGTCGGCGGTTTACGGCGTGCGGCGTGCGTGCAACGCGCCATCACAAGAACGTGTTAGGAAGTCATGGACGGTTAGAGATGAACGGGAGAAGTGGGCAAGGCGGTCGTGGGTATCACCAACGCATAACTCCACTACTCCATCACTCCACTTCCTCCACTTCCCACGAGAGACGTGAATGAGGCTCAATGACTTGTATAAATAGGTTCTCCGCCCTATTTCAAACAACAACACAAGTTCAGACGAGACAGAAAACCAAGTGTTAATACAAAAAACGTATTCAAACATCCAGAACTTGCTTACATCAATCACAAGCCTGTTCACCTTTCTGTTACAAGTCATAAGCAAGCCAACACCTTCACAATCTCAACACCTTCTTCGCTTCCCTCCCTAAGATCAACCCCATCTCCTTCACTTTGTGACCGAAACAAGTCTGGAACGGCCATTTCTTGGTTTAGGCCGGACTTGCACAGATTGATCTCTCGAATCTACTAGCACTCACCGCGCAGTGCATTTGTTTAAAGTTTTAAATTCATTCCTCATCCACACCCCAAATTACCAAATTCTGCAGGAGTAGTTTTCACCCATAAACAAATACATAAACGTTAATTCCTAATTACTTGATAGCAATCCTATTATGTTTGGTTATGTCCAAACCTATTATCAAGTAAACATACTTCGTTGTTGTATTGTATCGATCTTGTATCCATAGTCAATCACACAAGTTATATCGTTGTCGTATTTTCTCGATCTCGTATCCATAGACGATCACACGAAGTGTAAACCGATTAGTTGTATTGTCTGGACTCAGTCCATAGACAATCACTTTCGGAGAAAGGACTTATAGGTGGAAAAGTTTTAGATTGAGGTATATTTGGGTACCCTCGTCTTTTCAATGATCATGTGAAAATCGCCTGGTAACATCTTACATGATTTGTAGGGATGTTCATGGTCGGTTTCGGATCGGTTTCCATCCAAACCAAACCAATACCAATACTATCGGTTTCAAAAAAATATTACCATCACCAAATCATTAACCATTGGTTCGGTTTCTTAATGGTTTTATCCGGTTTCGGTTTGTTCCATTGGGTTAATGGAAAACCGATTGTATGACGGTTTTTTGAAACTGACTATTCAAATCTTAAAAAAAAAAAAATCACAGTAGAATTTTAACTGACCTGCAGAATGTAATTAACACAAGCATAGTTCATATTTCAAGTTTAGAAGCACAGTTCAAAACATAAACATTACAAATTCAAAAAAAAATAGAGAACTGGAGTGAGGTTAAGAAATTGGTCGATGATATCTAGTACTAGGGTTAAGAAAGACGATGGGTGTAGATTAAATCTTACTTTTTAATCTGACGGTTGAACATAACCGGTTTTCCATTGGTTTTTGGTTTGGTTTTGGGGTCAAACCAAAACCGAACCAGTAATGTCGATTTTCAAATTTTTTCACCATAACCAATCCATTATTAAATGGTTCGGTTCGGTTTCTTCCTAATCGGTCTGGTTCGGTCCGGTTCCGGTGGAAAACCGAAACCATGTTCAACCCTAATGATTTGTGTGAGACAGTCATTTGATGTAGACTCGGAATCTTTCGTATTGATCATTCGATCACTTGAAAATTGCTTTGAAGCTAATAGTTTGTGTGAGACAGCTATTTTCGTCTTCCAAGAATGTTTCAATTATTGAAATGGGAGTTTAGAACACTTAACCATGATTGGATTATAAGCACAGTATGTGTACTTGCATATGTGTTGATCCAAGACCGGAACTTAGTAAATCAACTTTGTTTAACGTGGCACAAAATATCTACGATAATAAGCAAAGATATTTTAGTCTTAGACATCAATGTCTTAGAGGATTAATCAAGAGAGGAGTAATCACATAGAAACTTGGAAGATGCTTTGGCGAAAGGATTGCCAAGAGAGATGATTGCGAAAGCATCTCAAGGAATGAGATTAAGGTCTATGTAATTTCATACTACAGCGAAAACCCTACTTAAATTTTGAAAATATAAACTAATTTCAAATGGAACTAACAAGTTAGTGTGTGATATTGGAGATACACTAAAGTATTCCATGGATCCCATTTCAAAGATCTCTATTGTACAACTTTTTGTATGTACGAGGTTGGATTAAATTGTTAATCCTTAATAAGTTTGTGTGACGAAGTGGCTCACGGAATCACTTGTTGAAGAACTAACCTATATGAGTAAGAAAGTGAGGCTGCTTTCTATGAGATTAGACCTTCTCTAAAGTTTCATGAAATCATGATATTACGCAGGGCCATTAATTAATGCGAAAAACAAATAATTACACTTCTTCTTATGAGAATCGGTATGTGTAGTTACTCTGGTTCGATCGTATAAGGTCCATGGTTCAAGACATCCATTCACCAGAATGCCTTGATTGAAGTTTAAGTGGTTTGCACTAAGTGGAAGTTCAAAGCCGGAAGCTACTTTCATTTATGTATTAATTAATTTCTATGATGGTGCTTAGTGTAATTGATTGTTTGTTTATCGTTTGCATGAACTACGGTGGCTTGATCCCGAAAGGGTATGTAGGCAATCACTTTAGTGATGCAGCCTGTTTTTTTTTCATTGTTTTTGTTTTCATAGTTTTCAGAAAATGGTGGAGAATGCCAAAGATTTTCTTAAAACTGTAACTCTGTGCTTAACTTCGAAAGGGCATGACTTTGTGTTCTGATGTCCGATTGGGACAAAACAAAAATCTATTTTGGGTGAAATTTAATGATCTTTGCTATATGTTCATTGAATAGAGATTGTTTTCCCTTCCGAAAAAGCAGAATTCAGTACGTCCAAAAGACACATTCAGACATGTCCATTGAGTTTGCATCTGAATTTGATGTCTATCGGAGATCAACAGACACCACGAAGGGATGTCATCTTTCATAAAGGATAAGCATCATCAGTTATGAAGAGTGATTCCGGTTTGTAAAAGAAATTACATATTGTAACACAACTCCATTGTATCTTGAGAACAGAGCCGGGCCTGAGGGTGTGCAAGGTGTGCGACCGCACAGGGCCCAGCTCTGCCAAGGGCCTTTTTTTTCAGCCCAAAATTCATACAGCAACAAACTAAACAAAAAAAAAAAAATACCGTGGCCGAACTCGAACACACAACCTATGGGGCAATACTTAAACAATCCATCCACTGAGCAATCAATTCGTTGTTGATTTAAATTTAAGTTTGACCGTATTTAACCTAATACCATTACCTCCCAAGAGTAAACTTCCTATCTTTTGTGTTATCCTTGCGTATTCTTGTTGATATCCGGAAAAAAAATTCTTATTTAATACTCTCATTTTATCTATATAAATTTTGTGTTATCCTTGCGTATTCTTATTGACATCCAGAAAAAAAGTTCTTATTTAATACTCTCATTTTATCTATATAAAATACGCATTAACACCATTATTTAGTCGTAAATTCTTATTTGGTATTGCCGATAATCTTACAAATTAAATAAAAATTATTGATTTTTTTTTTTGTCTTCTATTGTTACAAAATATTCAACATTGTAAAAGGCTCTACGAAAAATTTCGCACAGGGCCCTTCTAGACACAGGATCGGCTCTGCTTGAGAATGTGTATTCGATTCAACAGTTAGGAGAAACATACTCGAAAGAAAGCGATTTTCTTGCCTTGGAGTGATTGCCTTAACCCAAATATACAACAATTTTTGTAACATTTCCACGAAAACAATGTCAATGCCAAATTACCAAGTGTTGGCTCTACTCCTAAGTAAAGAAAATAAGACACTACGACAAAAAAGTGAGAAACTCAAATTGAAATTGGTACAAGGTTTTCATTAAATCAAACTAATGCAATTAAATTGCTGGCATTTGACTTGTTCTTGCAACTGGTATACACACCAAAGGATGAGCCCTAGGAAGAGTTAAACCCTTGCCTTCAGTCATGTCAACAGGAAAACTCTCTCCATTTTCAAGTTTCCATTCAAAACATTGTATAATTCCAGCTAAGGTTGTTTGTACTACTTGCAGTGCCAATGAAGTTCCTGGGCATCCTCTCCTCCCACTTCCAAATGGTAACAAATGAAAATGTTGTCCTCTAACATCTAATGAACTTTGTCCGCTACCTTCTTCACGGATGAATCTTTCTGGTTGGAATTTGAGTGGGTTTTCCCAATTCTTTGGGTCTCTGCCAATTGCCCACACATTCACAAAAAGTCGGGTTCCTGCAGGTATGTCGTAGCCTAGCACCTTACAGTCTTCAGTAGATTCTCTGAGAATTATTGGACCAGTTGGGTGTAATCTCAATGTTTCTTTTACAATTGCTTGAATGTAAGGGAGGTTGGGTAAATCAGACTCTTCCACCAATCTGCTCTTTCCGATCACTGAATCGATCTCTTTTCTTGCCTTTTCAAACATGTCAGGATTGTTCATGAGTTCTGCCAGTGCCCATTCTGTTGTTAGCGCAGATGTATCTGTGCCTGCAGCAAAAATGTCCTGCAAAAGAAAGGTAGCTTCAAATTCTTAGAAAACTAATAACAAAAATCTGATAGTAAGTAAGAAACTGTTAACTACCAGAATGAAGGCTTTGATGTTTTCTTTGGTTAGTTTCATTTCTGCATTATCATCTTCTGCTATATCAAGTAGAATGTCAACCAAATCTTTAGTGCTATCTTCATCAATTCCATGAGTGCCCATTTCGTCATGTTTTCTCTTCATTTTTTTGTCTATAATTTTCTCAACCATATCATCAAATCTTGTGTGCAAATCCTTATACCTTTTCCTCAAACCTTGTATATCCAAATGTCTGCAAACCCATATATAATCCGATAAGTTAAATGTCCCGGTTAGCTCAGCAACTTCTTGTACCAATAACCTCACTGCATCAGCTTCATTCTCAGTCCCTGAACATTTCGTACCCATAGTCATCCTCGAAATTATATTATTTGTCAATCTTGTCAATTCTCGTCCAACATCAACAGCTTCCCCTGAATTAGATTTAAGTAACATTGTTTGCAGAAAATGAAGAATTTCTTCTCCCCTTATAGGTAGTAAACTTTCAAGTGTTTTACCACCTAATAACTCAGACATGCACAACTTTTTCATGAATTTCCAATATGGTCCATATGGTGCAAAAGAGAAATCTGCAGAGCCATAAGTTAAATGGTGAACTGCAGCGGACTGTGGCCGAGAGGAGAAGGAAAGGTCGTGCGTCTTGAGGAATTCTTTCGCTGTGTCGGCTGATGATGCTACTAAGCAGGGTACAGAGCCAAGCAAAAGATGAATCAATGGACCGTAGCGGTTTGATAGCTTGTGTAAGGCTTGGTGAGGGATTGGACCGAGAAGGTGCAGGTGACCAATGATTGGCAAGGCTATTGGGCTCGGAGGGAGGTAAACCCTTGGTCGAGTATTTGGGAAAAACTTCCGAACTAGAATGAATGAGATGAACCAAATGAGGAAGAGAAGTGCATAATTTTGGAGGTCAGCCATGGTTGGTGCCGGTAGTAGGACTAGAGACACTGATAAAGATATGCTTAAATAAGTTATTGATCCTTTTAAAATGGATTTTTTTAAGTATGATTTTAACCTATAACAAATGGATTTATTAAAATGATCATTGATGCAGGGACGGCAAACAAGGTGGAATATTTGGCCAAGTCAAAATCAAAAGTTGGACTAAGTTTCATATGTATATGACAAGAAGGTAAGATTCAAAAACTGCGAAGATTGCATCATTCGTATACAATATTCCCTTAAAGTTCTTGTAATTGATAATGAAAACTTTGAACTTTAAATCTGCCGAGCTTCTGATAGACAAAGAAATGCTACAAAGTAGGAACTAGTGTTGAACTTGTGAAAGGTTCTCTGTATGGGTGGCTTGACGTAGTACTAAATTGTCATTTTTCCTGGTTACCGTTGATTATTATTATTGCTTTGCTTAGGGCAATCCCTATGGTAATGTTCAAATGAAAATTTTTGTTGAGCCAGGTGGATGGCCAAACTGGTTTCTCCACTATGGGAACAGCACTACGCGGTTGATCATCAAGCGCCCGGGCTAGGGACACAAGCTTGCGTGTGTAGATTAAACGCGGCGCTGGAAGTAAACACGCTGGCGCTCAAAACAACAACGCTGGCGTTGTTCATACCAACGCGGGAGTGATAAACAAAAACGCCAACGGTCGATTTTCCAACGTCCATATTCTCAACGTTATAGTTTTGAAAACTATAAATTCCTTCAACTGAATTCATTTTCAGTCACACCACTACTATTTCCTTCTTCTAAAACTCTTCTAAATCAAAAAATTTTAATACAATACGAGCCACATTTTAAGAAAAGCGGTCAATAGTGTAAAGAAGAGAAGAGATCGAAGAAATGAACCGGCACCGTGGCCCGCCACAGGTGTAGATTTTTCTTAAAATCGGGAAGCAGAGTTTGCTTCGCCGAGTGTCGTTGCTGCTCCATCATTATTCCAAGGTCATGTGTCCGGGCATCAAGATCGGTTTGAGAGTTATTATAGAATGAGAGGTGGATTTTCAGACTTAAAGGTTGTTTATGAAGTTCTACCCCCTCAAGTCCGAGAAAGGGTTGACAGATATCCCTGGCGTGCGCTTTATAGTGTGAAGCCTAGAAGACACAACAACAGAATTACGACAACAGTGGTAGAAAGGTGGTGGCCGACGACGCACACATTCCATTTTATGGATTTTGAAATTGGTAAGCTTGTTTAACTTAACTTAAATTATATTTTTTAAATAATTATTAAATAATCAAAAGAATTAATCATAGTTGATATTATTCTTGTAATAGGAATTACGCCCCTTGATTTGTATTTCATTTGTGGGATCCCAAGTGGAGTGGGAGAGCCGGCACCATTCAACCAAGATGAATGGATATCAAATAGTAAATAGGAGACGCTTTTTCCCTCGTTTATGGAATCAGAAATACGTGAATATTATAAAGAATTGAAAGGAGGTGGGATCAAATGTTTAGCGTTGAAGTCTTTACTTACCCAAAGCAGAAACCCAGAAGATGTAGATGACTATCCTGAACTCGAAAGGGTGTTTATCTTATGGATACCGGTGTTGATGGTGGATTTTCATTTAAGGTTAAAATTGTAAAAACCAGAAAATTATGCGCTAACATCTTGTAAAAGATAAAGCCATTAATAAGTGTTGAATACTTCTTCACTTTACTAATTCACCTAGAATGGAGCATGTGACAACAATCCCATTCTGTGAATTAAATACACGAAATTCATCCAGGTTGGAGCATGTAGCAACAATCCCATATACCCTGTGAATTTATAGCATTATTAATTAATGCGTAAGCAGCCTTGTATTTCCTGTACTCATTATCAATGCGGCATGACGACTGAGTGTTGCTCTCAGAAGAGCAACACGAACCTCCAAGCATTATAATGAAAGCATGTACGAAATACACGTACAGGCTGCAACTCTCGGTGTGTTATACTAGCCCGATTGAGCAACTCTCGGTGTGTTATACTAGCCCGATTGAGCATCCGGACTGTCCGTATCAGTCTGGAAATGATCTCGATCATCTAACTCCACCAGCATGATTGGATGGCCCAGATCAATTCCATAACCCCCGAGCAGGTATGGAATATTCGCTGTCGAAACAACGCGGGCCCCGCATGGTCGGCCTCCCCAAAAGATTGGCATAGCTTGCTAAAACGTCCAAACCAGAGCAGTATGGGAGGAAAACCCTAAATTAGGGTTTGCGGCACATTACATGTGTCACAAAACAGTCTCAACCATCCATCTTCGCAGGTATAGATGGAGGGTGTAGTTGTAGATTCAAAGGGCCCAGAGCATGTCAACACAATCACCGTGGGCCCGCCTACATACCTGACCAATCGGTCAAGACCAACCATGGTTGGTCATCCCAATTTGTACGCCCGAATAGAGCATGACGCACGGCCGTGAAACCCAAAATTATGGTTTTATGATCATCACGAGCGTCCATCTTCTCCGACACGAATGGAAGGTCCGAGATTAGATTAAGCAGGTCCGGTCATACCAACATGACCACTGTGGACCCATATATTCCCTCACCTGGTCGGCCAAGGCATACCATGCCTGGTTATCCCAAATCGTCTGCCTAAACTAGCGTGGTTACACTTCCCAATTGCAAACTAATCTCGACCGCTCAACTTTGCCGGACGGTTTGAGTGGCTTAGATCACGTTTTCATGGGACAGTCAGGTATAGGCGTGAACATCAGCCTATCACCTACACGCCAGACCGATCGGCCAAAACCGACCAAGATTGGTCGTCTTGGAACGCGCGCCCGAAGTTGGCACAATGCGCGGCTTTTGTTTGTACTCGTTTTCTGTCGCAAACTGATCTCGACCACTCGACTTTGCCGGACGAATTGAGTGGTCCAGATCACACTTTCGTGAGATAATGGGGTATGGGCGCCTACATCGTCATGCCGTCTACACGCATGTACGATCGGCCTGGCCAAAATCGTATCCCAAGCTTGGATTCGGCCAGGCTGAAGAGGGATGCTTGCGCACCTCTTCTAAAACCCTAATTCCATCAACGGTCGCAGATGAGTGTCTCAAAGATCATCTCGTCCGTCCAACTTCACCGGCTTGGTTATACAACCACAGTCGGGAGTTAATTGGTCAGTAATGCGTCTTGGTGATCACCACCTGTCACTTTACCACACCATGACGCAGTACCTGCATTGAATACACACGATACTTCACAAGTATCGACCTCCTGAATAACGCAGTTATTCAATTTAGCATTACATGCTACCTTTTGTGGGTCCCACGACCTACACATTCCAGAAATCAATCATGTCACAAACCGGGGTATTGGTCTCGGCGGTTTACGGCGTGCGGCGCGCTGACAACGCGCCATCACAAGAGCGTGTCGAAGTCATGGACGGTTAAGTGATGATGGGAGAAGTGGGCAAGCCTGGTCGTGTGACACTAACACATTACTCCACTACTCCATCACTCCACTTTCTCCACTTCCCACGAGATACGAAGGTTAGGCTAAAAGACTTGTATAAATAGGTTCTCCATCCTATTTTTTTTAAGAACAAGTCCGGACAACGAGAGGCAAGTGTTGATACAATCGTATTCAAACACCGAATCGATAGCTTACATCCCGCAAGCTAGTCCGACTTTACGATACAAGTCATACATAGCCAACACCTTCACATTCTCAACACCTTCTTCGCTTCCCTCCCTAAGATCAACCCCATCTCCTTCACTTTGTGACCGAAACAAGTCTGGAACGGCCATTTATTGGTTTAGGCCGGACTTGCACAGATTGATCTCTCGAATCTACAAGCACTCACCGCGCAGTGCATTTGTTTAAGGTTTAGACTCATTTCTCATCCACACACCCCAAATTACCAAAACCGGCAGAAATAGTTTTCACCCATAAACAACTGGGTCAGACATTCTTTCCAAACTCAACTTCTATTGCTCGTGTTGGTTGGATTCAAGCGTTAGAAGATCTTGACAAAGCACCAGATTATGACTAGGGCTCTGCAATTTTAGCAGAAATGTACTGTGGGCTGGATCAAGCGTCCATGGGCGGAGACAACTTCACTGATTTTTGGGGCATCATAGAGGCAAATATCAAAATTATTAATTTTAAATTTAAATAATTTTTATGAACAAATATAGATTAAGCCAAAATACTAAATTTATGGAGTAATTTGCAGTATTGGTGGTATACCTACTTCTGTGTTAGTAAACCAATCCTTAAAGACGATGCCCATAGATTTCCAATCTTGGACATGTACGTCTCGAGTGTAGTTAATATCGGCCGAGATGGCCGAAATACCGCAGATAATATCGGTTTCGGTGTTTATCCGAGATGTCGATATTGCCGATATCTCACCGATATTTGTCGATATTCGCTGATATTTCACTGATATTCACCGAAATATCGTGTTTCGGTCCTCGGTCGATATTCACTGAAATCTGGTATTGACTACATTGGTCTCGACTAACTGGGCGAAGGACATTGGCAGCGACGTCTCGGGTTCCAATTTTGTTCAAAGGTTTCATTAGATGACTCGGAGCCACAACAACGTACTTGTTCACCCTTACATTGATTTTCCTCAGTATGGTGTTAATGATGGACAACGTATTCTTGATTATTCTCTGCGTAGAGTTGTTTTTTACACTCTGGAATCAGAAAGAGGGGCTTGGTACCTGGGAGAAAGCTCTTTATCATCTTCGTCAAATATGCCCGAAATTCATTGGGAGTTGCCAAGTATTACTTCACAAGGTGAACCAACCACGATCCTCATTGTTTCCCAAGATATGGAACGTGATTATTCTTACTACAATGTGACTGCCAGTAACGAAGAGTTGCGGAGCCAACTGAATGATTTGTATTGGGTGAATCGGCAAATGGAGTCTATACACTTGAATGGTTGTCGGAAATGGCACGAGGACACAATGTTTGGATTGAGTCCAACTGTAAATGATGACGTGTGTCCACCGTCTACCGATTCCACCAAGAGCAACAGATCATTGCACGATAGTGATAATACAGCGGTGGGATAAACACAAGTAAGACAGAGTTCTTCACCACATGTACGGCACAGTACTTCACCACAAACTATGCCTGTATATAGGGCTGTCAATGGATAAAAATCCATCGGATATTGGCAATACTGATAAGGTTAAGGTTAAGGGGTTATCGGATATCCGGTATCCGATAATATCCGTCGGAATTCAAAAATTCCATATCGATAAGGTTAAGGATAAGCTATCGGATATCGGATATTATTCCGATAATTTCCGTTATCTACTCATGATACAAAAAACTTCCAATAATTTCCGATAATTTTCGTTAATATTCAATAATTTCCGATAATTTCCGTTAATATTCGATAATTTCCGATATTTACTTAGGAGAGACGTAATCAAATAGCTAAACCTAAAGGGTATTAGGTATCGAAAATTTCCGAAAATTTTATGATATAGTTATACACTAACGGTATCGGATATTAACCTAACGGAAACTCCCTTAACCGGTACCGTTATGTTAATAAACGGATATCCGTTACGTTAAGGTTATCGGATATCGGATAATCGTTATGTCGGATATTAACCTAACGGAATCCGGATATTCGGAAACGGATACCGGATATCGAATATCCATTGACAGCCCTACCTGTATATCAACCTCAAGTATTTCGGCTAGATCCTAGGCACATTTCATCATCATTCTCGCCGTACAATCCGAATGATTGCTACAATGTTACACCACCACCACAACAACAACAAACATCTTATGTGCTTGGAGGACCGAGTGCTTTCCAATCGACTAGTGCTTTCCAATCGCCTAATGTTGTTCAACCAACTTTATCCCCTTATGGAAATTTATTTAATATGTTGGCAAGTGGGGATATCCTAGGTCTATCCCCAGGTCTTGGAGAATTCTTGACTCCAAAAGATAACAATGGGAGAGCTAGCGATGAGCGGCGTTAGAGAGATTGTAATTTTTAATTCTGCTACATTTGTGTTTGTGGGTGAAAAATGTTTCTGCTGATTTTGGTAATTTCGGGAGTGTGGGTGAGAAACGAATCTAAACCCTAAACAATGCATTGCACGGGAGTAATTTTGATTCGAGAGATCAATCTGTACAATCCTGGCCTAAACCAAGAAATGGTCGTTCCAGGCTTGCTTCGGTCACAAAGTGAAGGAGAAGGGTTGGTCTTAGGGAGGGAAGCGAAGAGAGTGTTGAGACCAGAATCGTTGATTCTGAAGGTTTATTTTATGACTTGTATCGGAAGTAGAACTGGTTAGCAGAATGGAAAGCTACCAGGTGATTTCTAGATATTGTATTGTTGCCGACCAAAACTTGTTGTTTGGTGAAAATAGGTGACGCCTATTTATACAAGTCATATTGAAACGTACCCTGGTCTCGTAGGAAGTGGAAACGATTGAGTGGTGGAAGAATAGAGTAACGTGTAACGGGCGCATTGTTGTTTGAGTATCCCCGATTTGTGACATGTTTGATGTCTCGAGTGTTTTCGTGGAAAACGTAGCAGGTTGCTATGTTGTGGAAAGTCAAAGTCAAGAGACTTTTCCATAGGAAAATAGCATGTGATGCGTTATGCTTCCATGATGAGGAAGTGAATTCGTATAACTCCGGGGTTCTCGGGTGGGGTGGTTAAATACATCTTCAATTTCCTACATAATACCTAAGATTAGAGAAAAATGATTTTTCTCATCATTTGTTTCTACCATTTTCCTTCGTTTGTAAGAATCATTATGCTTCCATGATGAAGGAAATGAATTATTTACACCGTTACTTTTCACCACCATTAATTGTCCTACTTCATGACACTTTCTTGTAACGGGCATTGCACGCCGCACGCTGTAAAACCGCTGTAATGGTTGTGCTTATGTGCTATGACCAATAGTGGTGGTATCTCGTTGATACTGAAGAGGATGAGTATCCCCTTGTGAGTAGTTTGTGACATGTTTGATGTCTCGAGTGTTTTCGTGGAAAACGTGTAAAGCAAAGTTGCTATGTTGTGGAAAGTCAAAGTCAAGAGACTTTGCCATAGGAAAATAGCATGTGATGCTATTAGGCTTGCCTTGATCGGAATCTATATTTGATATGAAATAACTTGTTCTCTTGCATTCATTAATGTTATTTATTGATTTCTACCATGCTAATATTGTCTATGGATTATTTTTTAAAGGTTTAAGTTCGAAATTAAGATAAACACAAACTTGCCACAAGTCGGAATAGTTGAGCGTACTAATTATTCTAGGGTTGTTAGTAACATGATAATGTGAAGAACATAGCTATCTATCAATTTGGTTTGTATTCCGTGGTCTAGAATGAACCTTTAATCAATTACATCTCATATTTGAATACATTTTACAATTTTCAGCATTTCTACAACAAAATCATCTTTTCTAAGAGTATTTGCATAACAACTTTAACTTCATACCTCCCTTGGGACGATCCTACTTACATTATACTACTTGGTGGCGAACTTGAATGGCTGAGATTACATCTCATGAGGAAGGGTAGTCGTTGATTATGTCCACATCTTTGTTGTGTAACAAAGTGGCGCCATTAGCATAGTGGCGCTTGGCGTAGCCGTGGCGTAGCGGGTTGCCTGGGACTTGCCGCAAGTCTGTCAGTTTAGTGGCAAACTTGGATGGCTGAGATTGCATCTCATGAGGAAGAGTGGTCATCGATTATGGCCGCATCTTGTTGTATAGTGAAGTGACGCCATTGGCAGAGTAGCGCCTGGTGGAGCCATGGCATAGTGGCATGCCAGTGGCGTGGCATAGCGGCATACTAGTAGCCGTGGCATGGCGTCATGCCAGTGGCGTTGTGACATGGCCACGCCTGTGGCGTTGTAGCATGGCCAAGGCTAGGTTTTGGCGTCGCGGTAAGAATTAGGGCTTGACGGCGTGGCCAAGGCTAGTTTTTGGCATCATGGTAAGAATTAGGGCTTGGCGGCGTGGCCAAGGCTAGGTTTTGGCGCCGTGGTAAAAATTAGGGCTTGGCGGCGTGGCCAAGGCTAGGTTTTGGCGCCGTGGTAAAAATTAGGGCTTGGCGGCGTGACTAAGGCTAAAGTGGCATGCTACCGCGGCAAAGTGGCATGTTGGCATGCCGATCAATATGTTGTTGTGGTAAGGCGTGTTTGGCTTGCCAGTTAGTATGGTGGCGTGGCAGGGTGCGTTTGGCCTTGAATGTATGGTGGCAAGTTTGTAGCGACTTGATTGGCCGAGGAAAGGGGACGGCCAAACATAAGGCGCGGCTACACTTCTGGTGAAAGTGTGGCGGCTTTAGAGCAACCTGATTGGTCGATTAAAAGAGGGCCGGCCAAGCATACGTGTGGTTACACTTCTGGTGAGAGTGTGGCGGCTTTAGAGCGACCTGATTGGTCGATTAAAAGAGGGTCGGCCAAGCATAGGCGTGGCTACACTTCTGGTGAGAGTGTGGCGGATTTAGTGCGACCTGATTGGTCGATTAAAAGAGGGTCGGCCAAGCATGGGCGTGGCTACACTTCTGGTGAGAGTGTGACGGCTTTAAAGCGACCTGATTGGTCGATTAAAAGAGGGTCGGCCAAGCATGGGTGTGGCTACACTTCTGGTGAGAGTGTTGCGGCTTTAGAGCGACCTGATTGGTCGATTAAAAGAGGGCCGGCCAAGCATGGGTGTGGCTACACTTCTGGTGAGAGTGTGGTGGCTTTAGAGCGACCTGATTGGTCGATGGCAAGTGGGGACGGAAAGTATGGGTCCAGCCATAACTTATGTGCGCGTGGCTAATTTGAGGCGACATGATTGGTCGAGAGAAATAGGGCATGTTTAGGAAGGGGTGTGGCCAATGGCAAGTGGCGCCAGTTGGCCTAAGGCATGGCCACGCCTCCATTTGCTGCTGCGGCTCCCAGTTTTCTGATTCTGAGAAAGGTTTTGCACCTGCTAATCCATGGCGGATTAATTACCTAGTTTGCCTAGGTTTAATTTCGATAAGCAAGGTCTGATACACTGCGCGAGGCGCAAAACCCTAACTTCTGCAAGTTAGTCAGGTCAATTGATTGAATTCTGTGTAGACATAGAGTTATTTTAAATTCATTGCCAGAGAGCAGCATGCTTTTTCTGATTGAATACCTTATGCAAAGACCTTATCCTTGATACTTGGAAATTCATGCCACTCTGCTGCGAGTGAACACAAATCGTCATGCCATATCAACATTAAGGGTTCAGCCGGAGAACATAGCATAGAAGGCATTCAAAGGAACTTATATTAAGTGAATATAGGCGAGGCACCAAAATTTACAGAACATCTGGGATGGTTGCTACATTCTCCAATCTGGATAAATTTCATGTAAAGTATATTGAACGGCTCAATAAATATGCCGGTGGAGAGGTTAGCACTCACGGCACCGTTTCCTATACAGAGTGACGTCACATCAGATGTAAGGTTTTACGATTTCAACCCTAAGCTAAAAACCACCATCAATATTAAGTCCCCTGGTAGGCCTGGAAATGAGTTTATATTAATGCCTACGAGTGATAACCGCAAGTGCACGGTGTCTACAATGTAGACAGTGGCAAATACGGGTCGATCCACAGAGACTTGTGGTGCTTAAGATGATCTAATGGCTTCCTTAACTGAATTCAGGTGATATTGTAACAACAGGGGGTGTTTTAGTGTGTCGAAGCGACTGAGATTGTTGTTGTAACAGTGAACTAAGGCAAAGAAGTAAACTGTAAAGCACAAGGGTGGTTGATTCCACCACCTGACCTCATGCTCAGGCAAATTTAGCTTAATTTCTATTCTTGTGCCTTCACTTGAAGGTCTAGGGTAGATTTTCACTAACTAAATCCACTAATTCCCCCTAGTATGAGTTTGTCTTCTTACAGTACAGCTCATCACAGGGTCATAAGCTTCATTATTCACTTACTAATCCTAACATTGTATAAAACAGCAAGAATTAAATCTGAACTAAACATGCTTCACATAAAAATCAGGGGTTTCATCAAACACCCTGGTAATTCAAATTAAAGCATTACAAAGACAAATAAAACACAATTTAACACTAAGTGGTGCTCTGGCTAGCCCAGGCATGAGTTTCTACACACCCACAGTTCTTCTATTTATACATGCAAAAATACCAAACCCTAATACTTTAATTCAAAAATCGAGACAAATCAAAAATACTCTCTCACTCACGTCGCTCCATCCCTTGTCTCCTCTGTCAATCGCCTCTGAATTGACCATGCGGGTTGTTGGCTGGAACCCTAACTCCAATTATCTCTAACCTAGCTTCTAGGGTTAGAGAAGCTATGAGAGAGATGATTTGAGATAGAGAGGGAGAGCAAGAAGGTGCGGCTGTTGCAGTTGTTGGATGGTGTCAGGAGAGGTGATGATGGAGGTGGTGGAAGCGGCTCTGTCAGGGAGAGGGAAGGAGGTGGCGGAAGAGCGAGCTCTGCTCCGGGTTTTCTCTGATGAAGACGGGAGAGGAAGAAAGAGAAAGATGGAAGAGAAATGGGTTTTCTCGATAGGGTATAGGTTTTGGGGATTTCGTTGTGAAAGCGAGGCGTAGCGCAGATCGAGATCGATGTGCCGCTGAAGCGAGCGTTGGATGCGGCTGGGAGAGATCTGGACGGCCGAGGGATAATTGGGGCGGTTTGGTGTTGCACGGGAGCAGCGAACTTCGATGCGCGTGGAGGCAGCGACCGTTGGATGTAGCTAGGCGAGATCTCAACGGCTTGGAAGAGATGGGCTCGGATCCGGGTCGGGTCTTGGCTAGCTCGAGTCCATGTCTTGTAAGTTGGGTTGCGATCGATGCGCGCGCGCCCGGCTTTCTGCTCCATAGATACTTGCCTCCGATTCTTCGCTCTTTTGGCTCCTCGATTTCTCCGAGCTTTATTTACTACCTAAAAACACAAAATTAATTAATACAAATATTTATTCTTGAAAACAAATAAAATACAGAATCTTGGATAATATCTGGGATTCGAGCACAAAAGATGAGTAAAATGCCAATAAAAGGTATATAAATATGCAATATTTGGCACTCATCAAATACCCCCAAACACGAATTTTACTTGTCCTCAAGTGAAACAGAAATTAGGAAATCCTAACTATACCCTGTCGCAGTCTCTCGAATGCATTTAGCGTATGCACTAAGCCTTTAAACCCCTAGGTGTCCCTAGTGGACGAGTTGTAGTCTCGTGAGGGTTTACCAGAGGTGTACCCACAAAACCTTCTCCAATTTCGAGTGTAAAAGAGTCTCAAGCATCCAAGGAGCTATGAGGACATAGAGTTTCGCATGCTAGTAACGAAGTTAGAACTACCAAAGAACGCATTCTCATCCTTAAGTCGAGCGAGAAGTAACCATACCATATGAAAGAATTCGGATTCGATTGTGATCATAAGCCTCGACTTCGCCTCACTATTAGGATTTTATGATAATTGCACTCAAAAAGATCGCTTTTTTAGTCTCTCATGTGTGCGGCGGGAATAAAGAGAGAAATCATGCACACGTTGTAGGTAAGAAGGATAACCTTCCGAAATAAAATCTGGAGACTCCACAGAAGTGTGGACAAAAAGAATCTTTTTCTGATGATCTCTAAGAAAGGAAAATCAACCATTAGCAAGGATGGGAGTACTCACTTACCTTCTCACCCGATCGGCAATTAATATCACTCTCTCATAGAAACCATAGAAACGTCTTCAATCTTCGGTCTTCAACTGTTGATGACGAACTTCTGAACTTTACAAAAACTTGACACATTTTTTTTTTTTTTTTTTTTTTTTTTTTTTTTATTTTTTTTTTTTTTTTTTTTTTTTTTTTAAGTACATGAAATGAAAATAATAATAATACAACACACACAATTTTTTTTTTTTTTTTTTTAAGTATCACAATAATAAAACTCAATTTTTCACAAACTTCATTAATTCTCATCCTATTTTCTTTTCTTTGTTGCACGTAAACCTTGGACTATCTCAACTTTTCTTCAAATATTCTGATGATGCTCCGCTTGCTGACGATGATGTGTTTCTATGAATGTGTTGATGTTGTTGAGAGAGGGAGAGAGTGATGCTAACTACAAATCGGTATTTAGAAGGAGTTTTCATCTTTAAACGTCACCCTCATGATTGACAAAAACTAGCACTCAAGAGATCAAAAGTAGTGCTGAAATTGGTGCGAAGTTGGGTAGCTCACCATTCCTACCCGGAATTGACGTACGGTGACACACACTCTAACAGACTTTTCTAGAAAGTTGCAAAAATTTGAAGGTTGGTGCCTCACTTGATGTAAAATGGGTAGTCTCCACTATGGGTGATCACAATTCTACTACCGAATATCTAAACAAAGACCTAATTCGCCCTCGGTATGGTTAAATCCAACTTTAACGCTCTAATCAACTAAGAAACCTGATTGCGTTCTCCAGTACTTCTAAGTTCTGTTATTTCGGTCAGACTCTCTATGTAAACATAGCTAGAATCATGCTAGTGACTCTAAAATCTCTAAAAGTTGGAGGTTTTTATGCAAAATTTTTGAATTTTTAGATTTTTTTTTTTTTTTTTTTAGATTTTAAAATATGAAGGAAAATAAAAAGACTAAAAACTCTACATGCAAATCACACCCCCAAACCTAAATCAAACATTGTCCTCAATGTGTCAACAGATGATAAAATTTTAAACAGTCACATACCATGAGAACTATGCTGAGAAGAGAAAAGGGAAGAGATTACCGGATGTCGGCGGGAGCACGGTTAGAGCTTCATTAGTCAAGGCTAGAATCCAACATTCTCAGCGGAGATCATATTGGATTAGCACAAAATATGCACAAGAAGACTCAACCGATTCAAGAAAGAAAAATTTAACAAGTCCTACTGGATTATATACAATGAGAATTCACCATATACCAACAATCTAAAGAGTTGAGGATCAACCCAATAGAAAATATATACAAACATCAACAGTCTTACACAAATATAACATGAGAGTGCAAGTAAGACTGCATATGTGAATGAGTTTCCCCCAAACCTAAACTTGTCAATAGATGTGTTTGAGAGCACAAAATCTTGCAATTTTAAAGGTACATCATGCAAAAGGTCTAACTCAAAATGAGTTTTGCTAAGAACAATGCAGACATACATATTCCAACTGTGGTTCCCTAAAGGTGTTATACTTTGATGCAAAATAGTCCAAGAGGACTTGGGAAGCACAAAGCTCTAGGCCTAAATTAGGCATTTTCAGAAAAGTTGGTTTTGCAATTTTGTTACAAACTACACCTAGGTTTGGTGGAGGAGTTTCAATCTGTGACTTAGGAGAGAGGCTAGGTACATCTAAGTTGTTTTCATGTATAAAATCATTTGCACCATCACATACTTTCCTAAGGTCAGAAGAGGGTAAATCATGCTCACCAGCATAGAACAATTCATCAATCACCATGTCATACTCATCAGAGGAGGCAACATGTTGTGACATGGGCAGGGAATCAGACACAACAAGAATATCATGATCCAAAAGAACATTAGTGTCAACAGAAGATTCATCTTTTCCTAAGTCACAAACAAGTTGTGTAGCATGCTCACATTCACTGAAGAATTTCACAAACCCAAGCTCAGAGTCAACATCATATGTATGAATGTTAGAAGAAGTATCATTCATAGGGTTCACAGAAGAGACGCCTAACGTCTCTGAACTCAAAGATTCTATCATATTATCTGCATACACATGCTCTTCTAACATGTCATATTCATCATCATCATCATCACAAAAATGCATTTCCCTATTAGCATTTCTAGTGTACTCATTTTCCTCTAGATTAGGTTCATATTCAGTGTATGGTTGTGCATATGGTTTACTAGAGAAGGGATGCTCATGCAATGCTTTCCATCCAAGTATATTGGTCGGTTGTCAATCCGTCAAATATAATTTCACTTTCTCAATCAACTAAATATAAATATAGTATTCGATAAGAAAGAGTTCGTATCCACAGAGAGGCTTTCGTTGTTATGAAATTTCAGTTTCTAAAGTAACCCAAGGTATGTTTGTTGTATTTAAGCAAATAAAAGTAATTAAAAGCAAAGTAAGTAATTCGAATTATCAATAAGGAGAAGATATTGGTCACGGGATAGTATCATTCACAAACATGTATTTTCATCAATGATTAGAATTGGTATTTAATCTCGTATTTATTAAAAGTCCTAGGATACCTTGATCGCAAGTATAACCCGTTAATTCCTTGTTTTCATCACAACCACATTAAAAGATGCATATGTGAATTCTTCGTAGAAAGCAACCTAAAGTGTAAAAGCACAATTAAGTTTAACTCCCTAAAAGCATTAAGTTTTATGGAATAAGACTCATCAATGCAAACGAATGTGTAAAAGCACTAAACGTTTTAACAAAAGTTATGATTCACTTGTGACTAGTAGGATATATCACTACAAGCACTACCCACAATTATGCTACTTAGAATCAGGGATAAACAACTTTTTCGTATTGAAAACCCTAATATAGCTCTAGAGATGAACACAAATCGGATTGATTCCGGACTCAACCTAACAAGTTTTCAAATCTTATAACACTATTAATTGTGAATCACAAACAATAATTCTGAGACAAAACTAATTCATTGAATCAAAAGCATGTTGAGAAATCAACTTTTATCCCATAACCAATAAGATGTTTAGCTACTCATAGCTATGGAGTTCATCATCATCAATATTCAATAATAAAACAAGGAAGAAGAAGAACAAAACCAAACCCTAGAAGCGTAAACAAACGGCTCTCCAAAATTCCAAGAAAAAGATATGATATAAGTTGTAGAAGACCTTCCCTTTTATAGCTTTTCTCCAACTTCTAAAATTAGGTCTAGCCTTCAAAGTCCATTAGATGAGAATCCACCAAGCCCATAAGAAGGAGAAACCCATGTAGAAAATATGACCCAAAAATCGTCGTCGGAAAACTGGGATTGTGGCCGGAAAACGACCCAGGAAAAGTGCCCGAAAAACAGCTCCGGTGGCCAAGCAAAGTCCGCCGGTCACCGGTCAACGGGTCAACTCGTCGGCGGGTCGGGTCAACTCTGAGTCGGATCGGGTCAGCTCTGAGTCGGATCGGGTCAGGTCCAGTCAGGTCTGAGTTAGACCCAAGTCGGACTGGATCGGTGAGTGAGTGAATGGCCAAGCCGAGCCATGCCATTGCACCGCCAAACTGCGGTGATGCACAATCCTTGTGCTTTAGCCTTACACCTCCATAGTAATGGTGTGCATTCGCAATTTCACTTCCCGAGTCATTCTCAATTCCAGTACCTACACTTTCAACAAAGAACTCCACCATCTTATGTAGCTTCTTCTTTGCCGGTGAGCACCACCAAAGTACCTAATTACGAACTTCACTACAAGATTCATCTTTGTCACACGACCAATTTAACCTTGGTCGCGACTCACTCACATTTCCCACGAGCTCTCATCAGTAACCATCACCAGCTTTGCACTCGGTTCAAACCAACCCAATACCAAATTTGCATTGCAACTTTGATGTGAGCTTTGTAGCAATTGAATCAACTCAGGTCCCCTGCAACCAATTATTTGCACACAGCCATCCTGTACCTGCATCTCCAGCATCACATAACTGCATCTCTCTGCAACACCTGAAGCAACAACCAAAGCTTTACTGACTTGCATCCATTACCACCCTTGAGCACCACCGCCCTGTAACTTAGCAATGTCACATCTCCAACACACTTCTGTAGCTTCTTGCTGCTGCAACATCCAGCCTGCAAATCATCCTGCCCTCACTAGTACCATCTCAAGCCTCAGCTCAGGCCACCAGTGCCTTTCCTTCCCTTCACTTCCATGACCACCTCATTGAGCTGCCTGCAATCAACTCAGCCTAGCACCACACGGATACCCTCATAGCAAGACAAATTCAATGTAGCCCATTTCGTTCTCCACAATCACCAAACCCATCACTCAATTTTTATCTCCACCGAACCACGGCCACAAGCGCCATCCACTCATAGCCACCACCACAGATTCGGTGCAAACCAATTGCTTCTCAACAAACATCATGACAAATTAAACAAGCAAAGAATAACTCCGGTCCACCTAGACTCTGTCAAATTCAAACCCAAGTACTCTTGCCATCTCCAATTCCATCCGCCATTGTTAATATCAAACAGACCCCATTTAACTAGCTACACCGCATCGACTTCTCAATCATCACAAGTCGGCTCCAAGTGCATTAAAACCCTAACAGACCTCACTGCAATTCCGGCTACCATAGCACATTGGTTAGCCATACATCACCACCCCGTGTTGTTCTCTATAGCATCGAGTCTCTTCCCATCTTAGTTCCCCGCATCTCAAACAACTCCACTAGCAACATCTCCATGTACTCTGTCACACAACATCACCTTCATGGCTTCAATGAGACCCCGGGATCAGCATCGGTTCTTTGTTGAATCGAACTTCAACAAAGACTCTCACCCTCGGGAAGTATCTCTTGATTCCTCTACGAATCTGCGGTTTTTCTTCAAACTCAAATGAAGCCTCAAACACACTGCAATTTCTTGCAAAGTGCTTCTCACTTTCTCATTTACCACCAATCCTTCAAACCCTAACTTCAAATTCATCTCACCTGACTACTCTCAACCTTCTCAATAAAGACCCAGTATGAACTAATTTGAAATCTCCTCCACCAATTCTTCTTTTCAAGCATCAGTTGAAGCTTCATTGTCTCAGTCCCTAATGAAATTCCAAAACCCACATATAAAATCAACCCAGATTCATCACCTGCTAACCTTGAATCATAATCACCGCTCCATCATCGATCCGCACCAAACCCATATCGATTTCTCCACCAAATCCACAACGGCTTCAATCTCCTTCTCTTCCGATTCTCCTAAATTTACTTCCAAGCATCATCTTCATCTT